>JAOWBW010000001.1:621266-1039882 GCA_026119855.1 Campanula takesimana
GAGGACGAGGACGGGATCAGGGGTCAGGGTCCTGGAGAGGGAAATGGACAGCCCAATTATACTAGTTTATACAGCTCCCCGTATGTAGAGTCTTTTCCGCCTTTCATTACCCGCGTATTGGAGGCATCATAGATGTGGCATCAGATGGACATTGTGGCTATAGAGCCGTAGCAGCACAGATATACGGAGATGAGGAGAAGTGGGCTGAAGTGCGCACAGAATGTTACAATGAGGTGCTTGCTCGCCAAGACCTTTACGAAAGAGTTCTACCTTGGATATCGGTAAGAGAACTCTTACGTAAGATTGCTTGCTATAGCCGGACGGCGCCCAGTGATTATTGGATGGAGCTCCCAGATCTTGGCACATCATTGCCACGAGGTATAATGTGGCGTTCATTTCTTACTCGACTAGCGGTGGTATGTTATGCCTTCCAGTGACTGCACCAGTACAACCACCGGTGAACACAGTTGTGGTGGGACAAGTCAATGGAAACCATTTTATAGCGGTATGAAACTTAATTGTCTCATCTATATTAGTTATATTTAGTTGTCTTACTTATATTCATTATATTTCATTGTCTTGTATTTAACTGTTATTACTTTTGCAGCTGCGCATGTTAGCAATGATTACCCAATACCACCACCACCAAACCTTTATCGGAACCGCTGTGATCCAACCGCAAGCCAACTACTCCTCCCATACCAAGATAGGATAGCAGAGTTCAGTCAACTCTATGAGGAGGATACCGATGCAAGAAGACAAAGAAGATTACATATAGGATAGTATATGTGTAATGGTTTTTGATTTATCCAGTTTGTATGAATGTTTGAATTATATGCTTATCCTTGTTAACACTTTCATTTCGTATACAATTAGGCGATAGTATATGTGTAATGGTCTATTGATGTTTTTGTGAGATGTCCTATTTGAGAATCAAATTTCATTCCAAGTTATGTTTATTGTTGCTTTTGCTGTTGCGCTTGTGGAAAAGCAGGCTCAGATGCCTATGTCGTGTATAATTATACGAGATGAGAGCTTACATCTCGTGTATACATACACGAGATCTCATCTCGTGTGTACTTACACGAGATGTATCTCGTGCATATGTACACGAGATGTAAGCTCTCATCTCGTGTAAGTATACACGAGACGTGCAAGGGCAGCGATGGAATTAAATGGGCTGTGTATTTACCGGCTGTGTATATAGTTTTTGCCCAATAAAAGAGACTCCCAAAATTAATAAATTACTCCCTCTGGCCGGATGTTACACACGGAGGGAGTAGCGAAAGCAAGGGAAAGTGAATTTAGACTTACAGTAGGACCAGTATCGCGAAACCAGGAATCATTTCATGCTCTCTCAACAACCCTCACATTAGGTGGCAATTGGCTACGTGCATTCTCCCACTGGTCATAACCCAAAAACAGAATAAATATCTGACAATCTTGATAATCAAAACACAACAAATAAAAGGGTTTAGGAATGGACCTGAGAAGAAGACGTACAAATGGTGACAGGCACAAACTTAGAAATGGCAGAGGCAATCCTAGCAAAAATACGTTGACCATGAACTCATTTTCTCTCCAATTATCAGGACGCTCCTACAACACAATCCATTCAAATACTAAAGATAAGAATAGAGGACGCTGGTCAATAAAATTTAAAAATTGAAGAATGAAAATTGAGATTTGAAATTTGAAAAATGGAAAATGGAAAAGAGATGGGGAAGTAAGAGTACAGGCCACCCATCCAACACTGAGAGTGGGCTCCCACTCGCAGGCATCCGGTAAACCATGGAGCTCCGGCGTTCCCTCCATCACCTCCATTTCACTCGCTCGCTGCCGTTGACGGGTGGCGAGAATAATGGGACAAAACCTACTAACTTTGTCTCCTTTCTCCAGTAGTCCACTGATGCACTGTGACTGTACCAGCACTCACTCATCTTTTCTTTAAATTGCTATCTACTGCTTCTATTTCGGAGAAATACTATTTTTTCTCTCTTGAGTTTTAATTTTTTCAAAGTAGTCCCTAATCTGTTTTACTATCATATTAGACTACCCACAATGGGGGTTGAATGTGGTGTATGAAAGTGAGGGGAGGTGTATAAAACTATTGTGGGGGTGTGGAATTTTCGGGGTTGAATTTTGGGTTGAAAAATTTCATACCAGCTGAATTATTTGGGAGAGCTGGCGACTTGGACACGTGGCGCGCCCAGATTGGACCGGAGATGGCGCGTGCACCACACGGCCTGACAGGGCGCGTGTGGTGCAGGGAGGGCGGCTTTTTTTTTGTTTTTTTCCTGTGTTTGCCACGTGTCTATCACTCATTGGTCCCATTGATTTTCGGATTTATTTTTTTATCTCAATTCTTTGAGCTGAATTATCACCTAGTAAAAAAAAAAAATCGCCAAAATTCAGCATTTTTTTCCCTATAAAATGATGGGGGAAATGACAATTTAGGGTCCAAAGTTTGGGGGGTGTGTGCCAATAGGGGTCTGATGTATCAATTTTGTCAATTTAGGGTCCAAAGTTAACAACGTTAGTCAATTAAGGGTTTTGGACTAAGTTGCAAAGAAAATTCAATTAAGTAACAGAAAAACTTAACTGAAGTTAGTTTTGGATGTTCGCCTGGGCTGTCATTTCACACACCCCTTATACAATGGACCCTAAATTTTCTTTCACTTTTATTATTAAATTTTTGAATAATTTTAATTAATTCAAAAATAATAATAAATAAAATAATAAGCAAATAAAAAATTAAAGTGGTTTTTTTTTAAACCGCAAATGAAGTTATAAACAAGGAAAATTAATAATAAAATAAAAAATAATTTTATAAATAAAATAATAATTGGAATACTAATATTAATAATGAAACAATACTAACCACCACCACAGAAAAAAAAAAAAGAATTGTCCAAATCCACACTTTCTTCTTTCTAAAAAAATAAAGTGGTTTTTTTTTTGGAATATAGTTTTTTTACACTTTTTCCTTTTTAAAAATTATACTTTTTATTTTATAGTGGTTCTAATGAAAAAAATATTTTTATTGTATTTCTTGAAAAAATATTTTCGGTGAATGACGTCTTAATTATTAGTTAACTTAATATAAGAAAGTAAAATTTAGTATTTCAATTTTTTTAATTAATTTTCTACATCTGAAATGACAATATGCTCATGCAAATAATAAAAACAAACTCCAGTTAAATCCATGTCAAAACACTTGTGACTTAACTGGATTCCGTTAACAAAATCGTTAAAAAACCCTAACTGCACAACTTTTGCAACTTTGGACCCTAAATTGACAAAATTGATACATCAGACCCCTATTGGCACACACCCCCCAAACTTTGGACCCTAAATTGTCATTTCCCCAAAATGATGCAAATTTCATTAGATTTGGACACCAAAAAAAAAAAAAAAAACTATTTTTTCTTAATTTTCCTTCTCCATTTTTGCCTATATTTAAAAAAAAATCATCATCTTTTGAATGAAATGGATCCCAATAATAATCCTTTCAACACTCAAAATTCCCAAAAATTTTCACCATTCAACTACAATCCTAACGATTTTAACTTGGAGAACCAATCTTCTAACCAACCCCGTCCCCAAAATGTTTCAAATCCTTTTTTTCCACCAAATTTTATGCCTTTAGTTGTCCCAAATTTCATGTCTTCAGGTGTGCAAAATTGGAATCCATATGCTTATCATATGCAATTTCAACCACCTCAGCCCCATTATTATCCTAATAATCCTCACATGCCAAGGATGAGAACTGAAATTTCTGGAAATTCTCAACCGTTAGAATTTCCAGAATTTTCAACACAACTGGGTGAGGGTAGCATTAGCGCACCTATGGAAGATACTCCCCTGAAGAATGTCCTACCCCGCATCGCAAAAAAAAAAATATCAATGGACGACGGCACAAAATTTAGTGCTACTTAGTGGGTATATGAATTATGGAACCGACAGTGTTATCGGAAATAATCAGAAAGCAGACGCGTGTTGGGGTAAGATTACGAAATATTGTAATGATTTTGGATCATTTGACTCTACCCTTTCATCAACTACATGAAAAAATCGGTATAATTATATATGCCAAAAAGTGGGAAAATTGATAGGTGCTTATGATAGTGCTATGCGTATGCAAGCAAGCGGGTGGTCGGAGACCGATGTACTGACAAAAGCTCAGGAACTGTATACAAGTAGAGGCAATGGCACTTTTAATTTGATGGATGAGTGGCGTTCTATCCGAGATCAACCACGTTTTGCAAGTATGGTAGGAGGAAATACGGGATCTGCTAGCAGTAGATTCAAGAGATCACGTGAAAGTGATGGAGGTGATTCAAACTCAGTTGGATCCATTCCTCGACCTATGGGAAGGGATTCAACTAAGAAAAAGGGTTAAAAAAAAAAACAAGGCGTAGGCTTGAGCCCGGTAAAGGAAGGATGGACAAAATATCAAACCATGAAACATAGCGATTGGGAACGATTGAACAAAATATCCACCCAACAATAGGAAGCAAACAACATTCAACTAGAAATTGCTCGGGCTAAAAAAATGAAAGTATGGGTGAAGTTAAGTTTGAAGGAGAATCGGGATGAACAACAACAAAAGATGTTTGAACTGTTGTCTAACGAGCTACTTTAAAGATTGTCTGTAATAATGTGTGTTTTCTACTTTAACGTGTGTTTTCTAGCTTTGTGTCGTTTTCTCATGTTCTGTACTACTTTAATTATTCTCTGTTTGTAATTTTATCTTTTAATTAAATCGATTGAATTATTGCTTCATGTCCGTGAATTTCGACCGCTCAACTTTAATTTTAAATCGATTGAATTATTGCTTCATGTCCGTGAATTTCGACCACTCAACTTGAATTATTAAATCGATTGAATTATTGCTTCATGTCCGTGAATTTCGACCAATCAAATTGAATGATATCCTTATCTTTTAATTAACTCAATTTCATTCTTATTTCATGTCTATCAGCCTCAACCACACAATTTCTTATAAATCACACTCTCTTCCTTCCTTCTTCATACAACAATAAATCACACTCTCTTCCTTCCTTCTTCCTACAAGAATAAATCACAATCTCTTTTTCTTTCTTCCTACATCAATGGATCCATTCATAGTTCCTTTTGATGTCGAAGCCTACAGAAGGCAACTTGAATGGGAGGAAGAATTTATCGTTAAATCACTTTTGGAACAAACACCAAAAAAAGAGAAAACATTTCAAAAGAGACCATGCTTTTCACAATAAGAGTCTGATTGACGACTACTTTGCTGAAATGCTACCTACGAAGATTTCTTCCGCCTACGATATCGGATGCGGAAACATGTATTCATTCGAATCGCCGCGGACCTATCAAACCATGACAACTACTTCACACAAAGATACGATGCTACTGGCAAAGAAGGCATATCTCCATTAGCAAAATGTACCACGGCGATGAGAATGTTAGCATATGGTATGTCCGTCGATGCTATCGATGAATACATAAAGATAGGAGGCACTACAGCGTTGGAGACGTTACGTCGATTTTGCAAAGGGGTCATTCAATTGTATGAGCAAGAGTACTTACGAGCCCCAACTGAAGATGACCTGCGAAGTATACTTGAAGTTCGTGAGCCGCGGGGATTTTCAGGGATGATCGGGAGCGTTAATTGCATGCACTGGGAATGGAAAAATTGTCCAACTGCTTGGGAAGGTTAGTTTACTAGAGGTGATAAGGGAACCACGAGTGTTATTCTTGAAGTAGTTGCCACTCATAATTTATGGATCTGGCATTCCTTTTTCGGATGTCCGGGCACATTGAACGATATAAATGTGCTCGACTGATAGTCATTGTTCGATGATGTTGAACAAGGAAAAGCTCCACGGGTTAATTTCTATGTGAATCAACGTCAATATAATATGGCGTATTATCTTGCTGACGGTATATACCCTTCTTATCTGATTTTCGTCAAATCAGTTAGACTTCCTCAAAGTGAAGAAGATAAGCTATTTGCGAAATTTCATGAGGGATGTCGAAAGGATATAGAACGTGCATTTGGAGTGCTCCAAGCTCGATTTATAATCATTCGAGAACCAGCTCGAATGTGGAAGATAGACGACTTGGCTATTATCATGAGGTCATGTATCATATTACATAATATGATTGTTGAGGATGAACGACATACTTATTCTCAAAATTGGAAAGACTTTCAACCCGAAGCAAGAGGGTCTACTTCACAACAACCCGAGGCAAGTGGGTCTAGTACACAACAACCATTCTCGACTGAGCATTTGCAGAGCATGTGCGTACTAGATCGAAAATGCGTGATTCAAGAGTTCATCAACAATTGCAGAAGGATCTAGTCAAGCACATATGGGCAAAATTCGGAAACCATGTGTGATTTAATAATTTTATTGTCCTTCATTAATTATGTCGCGAGCTAAGTGTATTGTAACTTTTCTTATTTTGAATAATAATTATCGTCATTTATCTAATTATTTAATTGCAAAAAAAAAGTGTAAAATATTATTTTAATTATAAATAATAATAATAATAATTTTACTAATCATAAAAATAGACAATATATAAAAAGTAAAAATGATATAAAAGTAGTGGGGTATAGAATGATGAGTGGGAGGGAGATGATTTTTTTTTTCCAACTTACCATTGTAGGGGGTTGTATGAAAGGGGTGTATGAAAGATGAGTTAGATAGGATAAAGTGTTAAAGTGGGTGTGGAATTTGGGGAGATGGTTGAAACCATTGTGGGTATTCTTATGACCTCCTCCCTCCGTCCCATAACAAATTCCAATAGAATGTTACGAACAAGACTTAGGCCTTGTTTGTTTTTCCATTCAGAGCCACTTAATGCGATGAATGTCTGAGAGAGTCAGACCTTAAGGCATTAAGTCTGTTTTTTTTTTTTTTTTTTTTTTTGTTCAGATTCAGATCTAAAAGCATATGAATTGCCTCTTAATGTTCATACCTAAAATGAAGCCTGATTTGCCTCTGAATTTTTTTTTTTTCAGTTTATATTTTTTCTTAAACTCATAATTCTAAAGATATCCAACTAAAACACTATATAAACAACTATTCACGTCATTTTTCTACTTCATTCAATGTCGTAATCCTAAATTCAGATGTGTATTCAGACGAATAATCAAACAGTTTGAATAATTCAGAAATCAGCTTTCAGACGCTGCGTCTTATCAATTCAGATATGCATTCAGATTTCAGGACTTAACACTTAAAAAAAACAAACGCCACCTTAAAGAAAAGTAGGTGGTGTGAGTGGGAAGTAGAGAGAAAGTGAGAATAGTGCGTGGATAGTTGTTGTGCGTGGAAGGAGAGAAAATATTAGAGCTTTTCCTTTTTGGGTAAGTGAGAGTTTCTAATAGGTCACCCATAATGACAAAAAAAAGAAGTTTGTTATGGGACGGAAGAAGTATAATTACTACACCATTAGTAATCCAGTAATTACTAGGGGCACAAAAGAACAAAAGAAGTTCACAAAATCTCTCTCTCTCTCTATATATATATTAAAGTTGGCCAAAAGAGCTATGGTATTGACATGTGGACAAACAATTGAGAAAGTTTGCATTTGGAGAAGCCACATCAACAACATACTAATAAATAAGTGACTTTCATTTTCTTTTCATTAGCTAATACTATTAGCTAATAATAATAGTTACTAAAAAGGGTAACTATAATAGTTAACTATTATAGTAACTATTACTATTATTAGTAATAGTTAACTACAATAGTTAACCATTATAGTTAACTATTACTCTTATTAGTAATAGTTACTATTATAGTTAACTATATTAGTTAACTATTACTATTAATATTATTAGTTAACAATATTAGTTACAATACAAGTTAAATATAACTATTAATAGTATTAGTTAACTATAATAATTACTATTATAGTTAAATATATTAGTTAAATATTACTATTAATAGTATTAGTTACTACTATATTAGTTAACTATTACTATTAATAGTATTAGTTAACTATAATAGTTACTATATAGCTAATTATTACTATTAATAGTATTAGTTAACCATAATAGTTACTTTATAAGTTATTTTTTACTATTAATAGTATTGGTTAACTATAATAGGCTACATACATTAACTATTACTATTATTAGTATTAGTTGATTATAATAGTTATTATATAAGTTAGATTATTATTTTTTAATATTAATTAATCATAATAGTTACTATATCAATTAACTATTACTATTGATAATATTATTTTATTATAATAATTATATTAATAATTATTATTATATAGACTAATCATTGCTATTAATGTATATATTAACTATTACTATTAATGGTATTAATTAATTATAATAGTTATTATAATAATAGTAATCATATAGATTAATTTTTATTATTAATAGTATTAGTTAAAATGATGATTACTATATTAGTTAACTATAGTTAAAAGACATAGTATTAGTTTCCGTGCCGAGCACGGGTTACCCGCTAGTGAAAAATGAAAATACTTTTTATTTAACGGTGCACTTGCTCACTCACAAAAAAAAAAAAAAAAAAAAAAAACACTTACTATTCCCTAACCCACATTCTCTCATTATTGTACTTTCATACTCACAACATCTATTTCATTATCAGTATTTATAAAAAAAATCTTAATTTTTGCATATTAAATTTTAGTTATCTTATTTTACGGAATAAAATGATCAAAAGAGAAAGAAGTAGTAATAAAAACATTCACAATGGAGCTTTTTGGGGACTTTTTTATTTTAAAACTTTACTATTGTAGAGAAAAATTTGACCTTTTTATTTATTGACTTGACAGACATGTTACTTAAAATTACTAAGAAAAAAAAAACTTGCTAAGTTGTTAGCAGATATTTTGTCACCCGGACCGGAGTATTGAAGTAAGTACTCCCGTTAGTTCTCAGATCATCACTACAGTATTAGGACAACTAATCAGACAAAATTAGCAGACAAAATTAGCAGACAAAATTTCTAATTGCGGTTAGCGTCGAATCTCTACATCTCCATCCCCTCTCTAATTCGATAGGTAAATCCACAACCCTTTCAACAACTCACAAATTAAGCAACTTTCTCCTCTCATTTCAGTCTCTCTCCCTGTCCCCACCCACTTCCTGATTTTCAAGAATCTTCTTACCCTTTTCATTTCCGATTGAGGTTTGTTGTTTACGTTGTTGAAACTCTTCTGGATCATTTGCTCAATTTCGTGTATCTGTGTTTACAATCGCTAATTTGGGTATTATTTCTGTGAAATCTTTTTATTTATTGGTGTTTATCATTGTTGAATTTACTCTCACTACTATTGTTTGTTTTCCGTCACTATTAAACAATTCCCTTTTATGGATTGTTAGATGCAGACCTTGTTCAAGAGATGAAGGTTATATGTTGTTTGTTTTACACATATTTTGGGGGATTGTTGAGTTATAATTTAAACTGGATATTGGTTTAAAAGAAATTTGGTTGTAAGAGAAGTTTGATGATTTCCAATTAAGGGGAGCCCTTTTCGTGTTGGGGTTGATATCTGTCTTTAACTCTTACCTTTAAGTGACGTGTCAATCGATTTCTATTGCTGAGCTATGTTTGTTTCCCAAAATTAGCGAGGATCAACTGTACATTGTATCCTATGTTTTGTGGTGAAATCATGTCACTAATGTCTAATATTGCTAAACTTGGATTCTCTGCAGCTTAACAGTAGTTACCTCCACAGATTGAGTCTTCCGAATCAGCTTCTTGAAAGTAGGAATCAAATGCCTGACTTAGCTTCTTGCTTAATTGAAGTTAGCAAGGAAATTTCACTTTCATTTTCAGTTTGTTCTTGATTTATAAACATGGAAGTTTGTGATGATTACGTTAAAAATGAAAATGTGAAAGGGCAGTGGGAGTATGGCATCAATTTTGAAAAGTGTCAATTTTTGCAGCTACAAATTTTAGAAAGATGATTCTTTACCACTAAAAATGATGGATTTGTGCATTTTGACCCCTTTAATCTAAGATAATTTTGCGCTACATTATTATATCGACCCCCTATTTATGCTAAATTTGGAGGCTTCAACTATAATATTTTTTTCAAAAGCAACCCTGACCCCCTTTCCCTAAATTTCTGGCTTCGCCACTGTGAAAGGGTGTCAATGTAATGGTGTGAACATCATTTAAACATTACTTGTGATCAGATATGTCGTAGCTTCTGCAATGATATGCCAAATACAGTTCTTATAGTTACTTGAAATCTCTTAAGAAGGATATATGAAAAATATGCTCCCCTGATCAAAATAAGTGGCTTTACACGGATTTTAACCAAGTGCTGGACTTCAAATGCCTTTTCTTTATTTCCCCCCCCATAGTATCGTTTATTCATGTCAGATCAATGGGCCCAAAGCTGTTTTTTTTTTTTTTTTTTTTTTTGGTTAATCTCACTATAGAAAATGACATTTTAGGCAGTTGATTCAAAAGAACTTTTGCTATAAGAAAAGGAGACACTTAAGTTGGGAAGTCTCAAATTGGAATCATGGACACATATTTTGTGATGGAGGGAATGAAAATTGGTGATGGGAAATTAATTATAAATACTATAGACTTTTTTTTCCTTCTTCAGCTTATTCTTTGGCACAAAGGAAAATACATATCTAGCTTCTATAATGGCTCAAGATATCCCTGTTGAGGAATCCCCTAGGCGACGGTCTGGCCTCCTTCGAGATCAAGTACAACTGGTTAAAAAGAAGGATTCTGATCGTTTTGAAATCGTCCCAATCCATGATCCTCTGTCATTCGAGAAAGGTTTCTTCATAGTTATTCGGGCATGTCAGTTGTTGGCTCAAAAGAATGAAGGCATTATATTTGTAGGAGTGGCAGGTCCCTCTGGGGCTGGAAAGACTGTTTTCACAGACAAGGTCCTGAATTTTTTACCAAGCATTGCTGTTATAACAATGGACAACTACAACGACGCAAGCCGTATTGTTGATGGCAATTTTGACGGTAAATATCATCTTGATCCAATCTGCTAATGGGATTGGTTTAAGGATCCCATCCTTTTCCTTTTTGTAATATTAATCCTGTTAAGTTTTACATCTTTAAATATTCGACTAGCGAGAACAAAATTATTTATGGGTGATCAATGATATATTCAATGGTAGTCTGCATATACTCTCTTTGGCTCTTCATTATAATACAAATGAGCCACAATAAAGTTGGTTCTTTAATATATTTAAGAAAGTGTATTTACTACTACTGCATGAGCGTCACCTCTCGTTTTTCAACATGTCCTGTTATAAGCATTAGGGTTTGCTGACTGCTGATCTATATCAAAAGTAATGTTCTTTCGCTTTTAAGTCCCTTGAACTTAAAAATGTCCAGTGAAAGTTCTGTCACTAGGTGATGGATTATTACTCGATGTATGTAGGTTTACAAAATCTTAACTTGTTACTGTTTTTTTTTTTTTTTTTTTGCATAATTGATCCTCCACCTTTTGTCTGATGTAAATGAAATTTTTGGTATACTGGAGCCTCAGGTGGCGTTTTCTGGTGATTCAAAAGTATAATTTAGCTCGAGGGTTCCTCTCATTAACTGTCTATAACCAGAAATACCATATGATTTGATTGTCTAGACTCTAGCATACAGTTCGACTGATGAACTCTACATTATCGCGGACATGAATGAACGATGTAGTGTTGTATTCATTGTTCTTACATATAATCATTTGAGTAAGATACACTATCTGTCATAAAATTACCCTCCTTTTTGAAAAGAATTGTTGGAAAGGAGTCCATTTTCTGATGTAAGTTATTTTTTTATTCACCTTTGACAAATTTCATGTCCCAATGTGCACTAGCAATGCTCTAGGGTTGACATTAAGGGTATTTGTGGTGTCCTTGATTTTACATTTTTATTTATTTTACTTTCTCCTTTTTTGATGTAATCTTCCTTGTAATCATTTTAAAGAAATGAAGAAAGAGTTAGTATAGTAAGGAATCCATATTGGCATGTATACTTACATTCATAAGATAACCATCTGCCTCAGTTTTTATTCTATTCCTTTTCCTCCTAACATTTTCATTTAAGAAAAGACTTACTCCCTCTGTCCCATAACAACTTGCACCAATTTCCTTTTTGGGTGTCCCATTGGTAAGTCTCACTTTCCTAAAATGTCCAACTTTTATTCTTTTTTTATTCACCCGACTCCATTTGTCACACTCACACAAAATTTTGTGGGTTCCACTGTCAATACATCATACTCACAACCACTTTACCACTCACGACACTTTTGAATATATATACTCTCCTTAATTCCTATGTCAGAAAAAAATGGTGCAAGTTTTTATGGGATGGAGGGAGCATTATGCTTTATTATAAAGGCTAATTGTTGAAACTCTGATGGCTGGCAATTTTCTGAAACAGATCCAAGATTGACAGATTACGACACCTTGCTTGAGAATATCCATGGTCTTAAAGAAGGGAGAGCTGTTGAAGTTCCCATTTATGATTTTAAGACTAGCTCCCGGGTAGGTTACAGGTAGGGAATATCCTTCCATTTGTTTGGACTCACATAGGGTCTATGATGTGATTTTTCATTTCATTCGCTCAACTTTCTCTGCTAAGCACGAGGAAAAAGTCAGATGGAAACACATCCAAGATTTGATAGTATCTAATTGGTTTTTGTTGATTTGATTCAAAAGTTTGCTTGAAATAATTTGTGGATAGTGTTTGTTTCCCCTCTAATATCTTTGATAACCTGTTTGTTTGATGGTGTAGTCTTAAATTTTGAACAAGTTTTATGAAGCAGCTTTGCCATTGCATTTCTCGTGCCTCTTCAGTAAATAAGTGCACCTCTTTGCATTGAGGGTTTATTTAACTGTTGGCTAGTGTTCCTCTGAGTCAAGAGAACCTGTAAGCATATTTATTGTAGGGCATGAGCCAATCAAGTTCCTTGTATTACTGTGTATTCTTCTCCATACATTGAGTTGTACATTCATGGTTTTTTGAGTATTTTCTACAATTTGCATTTCGTTATGCTGTGTGGATTAATAGCTCATTCACGCGTCTGATGCTTACTGTTCTCAAGTCTAGTATCTTGATATTCTTTCTGATGAGCTCAATGGTTTTTTTTCTCCCAATTTATCTAGTTAATCTTTTATTTGGTTTCAGTTAGTCAGCCACTGTAAAGAAATATTACTCTTTTCTCTTTTATCAGGACCATAGAAGCCCCTAGCTCCCGTATTGTGATTATTGAGGGCATATATGCCCTCAGTCAAAAATTGCGACCTTTACTAGATCTCCGAGTTTCTGTGACTGGCGGAGTCCACTTTGACCTTGTTAAGCGGGTTCTGAGAGACATCCAACGAGCTGGACAAGAGCCTGAAGAAATAATCCATCAAATTTCTGAAACGGTTATTATTCACGCCTTTTTATTTCTTTTCTGAAAGTCTTCTCCCATTACTTGGTTGCATCGTTCAATCATTCTCACGTTTTTGCATACAGGTATATCCTATGTACAAGGCTTTTATCGAGCCAGATCTACAAACAGCACATATAAAAATTATTAACAAGTTCAATCCATTCTCTGGATTCCAGAATCCTACTTATATTTTAAAGGTTAACTCTCATTTTTATTTTTCTAATCTGTAAATGAGTAGGTTCTTGCCTTTGCTGTCTTCTACCTCTAGCACTGATTAAGTGGTTTTCGTTACTGTAGTCATCCAAGGCGGTTACTGAAGATCAAATTAGGGCTGTTCTTTCTGAAGACCACAAAGAGACTACAGAGGAAACTTATGATATCTATCTTCTTCCACCTGGTGAAGATCCTGAAGCTTGTCAGTCATATCTGAGGATGAGGAACAGGGATGGCAAGTACAATCTCATGTTTGAGGTATGAACCTAACATTTTTTTTTCCTAAGCACATCCCAAAGAAGCAATTGCATTTTTTCGTTAGTCAACTGAACCATGGAAATCGCAGACCAGTTTTACGCAGTTAGAGCATGGCACCAATGGCCAAATACGTTATATGCGTGTATATAACTGTATATGTGTGGACATATCAGCTCTCATCATCATTTCTCTTCTTATTATGTATGCCGACATGGACACTGCTAAGCTTAAGAAGCATACTAAATTACTAATATAAGCTTAAACATGGGAGAATTACAAAATCCCGGCTGAATAAACCTAATCTCTGATAGGATGTTAGCTTATTCATTACATTCAAGGAACAAGTGGCTTGAAAATGGGCCAACTAGTTTGTATTAAGCCCTTCGACGTCCGTTTTTTAATTTGAGAAAATATTGAGCAATTTTGCGAACTTCTGCGTATTCATTTGGAATAGAGAGGAACCATCAGTTTCCCTCGCAATAGATTCATTGGTTCTGTTTTGTTACTCTAATTGTATGTGCCAAGCCTTTTTGGTACTTATACGAGACTAGATGTAGTTTTGCTTCCTAGACTGTCATTCTCCCTGCAGCAAAATTTTCATTGGACTACTTTGGAGAATATTCCCTATACAAGATCCTTCTTTGAGGTGCTTAAATGTGTGTGTACATCGAAGGACTTGCAGCAAGCTTAAATAGATAAATCTTCTAGTGCTTAATACTTTTCCTTTTGTATCTTAAGGTCATTGTTACTGGGGCTTTGCATACGCCTTTCCATGTTAGTTTTGAAAATAATATCACTCTCTCTGTCCCAAAGTAAGTGTCCATGTTTTTACTTCGAGAGAGATTTTGGAAAAGTTGATTTTTAAGCAATTTTAGTGGCAAATGTACATATGTACCCTCAGTATCCACCCTAAAGAGTTATTGTATTCCAAATATACATTGAAATATACTAATTCCTTAAGACAAATTTAGTAACTTCCTTAGAAATTGACACTCATGTTGGGACACCCCCCAAACCGATAAATGGATATTCAGTTTGGGACAAAGGGAGTACCTTTTACGATGGATAAATGTAACATGAAAGGCTTCAAATTTGTCTACATGAACTTCATGAACATGAATGGAGTTTTGCTAAAAGATGTTAAATGGACAAGTCTGTTACGAACACGGAGGTCATCACGCGTGGCCAAACCATTACATGCAGTAACATTCTTTTGTGTGCTTTTTACAGGAGTGGGTGACAGATACTCCATTCATCATATCACCAAGAATCACTTTTGAAGTTAGTGTGCGCCTACTTGGCGGGCTGATGGCTTTAGGTTACACAATTGCCAGCATTCTGAAAAGAAGTAGCCACTCCTTCTCTGATGACAGGGTGTGCGTCAAAACTGATTGGTTAGAGCAACTCAACCGCAAGTATGTTCAGGTAGTGTACCAACATTTGTAGTTCGAGCTGAACCTTTAATTCATAGAGCTGAATCCTCCTTTTATTAGCATTAACTTCAGTGGAGAAGGATTTTTTTGTTGTTTACGACTCGAAGAGATAACTATTTAATTTTTTTCTCGTCATTTTAGCATTTATCATGCTAGCTTTACTAAAATTTCCAAGTGTCATAGATTTTGCTGACATTGTTATAAAGGTGCAAGGAAAAGACCGTTTGTTTGTTAAATATATTGCTGAGCAGCTGGAATTGGATGGTTCATATATTCCTCGCACTTACATAGAACAAATTCAGCTGGAGAAGCTGGTGAATGATGTTATGGTATGTGATAATCTTGATTAAATATTTTAGCTTTCCATTGTGGGGTGTTTTCCTGATCAAATAAATTGACTGTCAGACGTTGCCAGAAGATCTGAAAACAAAACTCAGCTTAGATGAAGAGTTGGTTTCAAGCCCCAAGGAAGCTTTATCTCGAGCCTCTGCAGATCGGAGGAGTAAATACCTTAACCGGTAATTCGTTCAGTTTTTCACTCTTTCTTTCAAAACTAGAGACTGGATTGGTCTTTTATAACTACTCCCTCCGTCCCGGAAAGTTAGTCCCACTTTTTGATTGTTGACATGAAGCAACTTTGAGCAAGAATATAGATTAGTCTTAACTACCCTAATGAAAATCTAAAACTTTAATAGTATTTACAATGATGTATCAATAACGAGTTTTAGATTTTACAAGGATAGTAAAACTAATCTAAATTATTGCTCAAGGTTAATTCAAGTCAACAACCAAAAAAGTGGGACTAACTTTCCGGACGGAGGGAGTATTCCTTTATTTTTTGGTCTATTTTTGAGTATTGTTGACTCTGAAAACTTATGTTGTTTCGATTCTTGAAAGCTGAGAAATTGCGATAAATTTCTGTTTGTTGATTGTTGCCTGGTTTATATTGGTGAACATATAGCAGTGGCATGTCACAATCTTTCTCGATGCAACGTGATAAGAACATGTCCAAGCTGACAAAACTTTCAGTTAATAATCGGAGATTTGATGGAAGAACCCCCGATTCACCAGCCCCACTTGCTAACCAGGTGATTATATATTTATAAATCTGTTTTTTTTTTTGGCATTTCTACCTGAAAAAAAGCAATAAATTCGCATTTTTAAATGTGTTAATTATTGTTGTACAGGGAGTCATCACTCAACTATCAGAACAAATTTCTACTTTGAACGAGAGAATGGACGAGTTTACATCTCGTATTGAAGAGCTTAGTTCAAAGTTGTCTGTCAGGAAGGCCTCGGCTAGTCAACAAAATATGGCTGTTCATTCTGAAGCTTGTAATGGCTCTGCCCCAACTTCAATGTTTGTGGCAGGTCTAGGTAACGGTTCGTTGACCGGTCCACTGCTACCCAGTTCCTCTTCTTCTTCCCAGTTAGCAAGAGAATCTCCCCTAATGGAAGAGGTACACCACAATTCTCTCTCTCTCTCTCTCTCTCTTTTTTTTTTTTTTTTAATTATTATTACAAAGAGCTACTCTCAATTAAAAGAAAACAAAGGGATCAAGAATTTATTTTTATTGATACTCAATGTACCATGGATTATAACAAAATTTAATTGTTTTCAGATATAGACAATACTCCCTCCGTTCCTGGTAAGTTGCAACATGGAAGGGAAAACACAAAAATTAAGAAAGGAAAATAACGAGTGGTTGGGAGGAAGAGAGAGAATGAGTGGAGAATAATGAGTGGTTGGGAGGAAGAGAGAGAATGAGTGGAGGATTATAAAAGTAATAAAGAGTTTCCTTATTTGGCATTGTTGCAACTTAAGTGGAATGCCCAAAATGGCAAATTGTTGTAACATATCCGGAACGGAGGGAGTATATACTATTAGGAAAAAAAAAAAGGGTCCTCTGAATTGACCATCATGGTTTTAACTGCTTAAACCGTTCTTGTAAACAGATTTTGCTTATGGCAAGGGGACAGCGCCAGATCATGCATCAATTAGACAACATGACCAATCTGGTGCGCGAGCACCTTGGAGAGAGGTCTCAAGCAGGTGCAGATCGGGGTGGCCGAATATGGGCAGATGTCGAACACATTGGCATCCCTCTTATTCTTACTCTTGCAATCGGTGGCTTAGGTTTCTTACTCTCCAGGACTCTTTCATCGAAAAAATAGTTCATATTTTCAAAGTTCAGTATATATTGAATAAATGTATAGCTCAGTATAAAAGACAGAAAGACACTCAGTGTTGATTCGGTTGTTTCAACTTATGTACCATAACAGTATTTTGTAGCTTGAAAGAAAAATAATCGACTGAAAGGCGCATACGCAATAAGTTGTATATAAATCTCAAAAATTATAAAGTACAAATTTAATTGCAATGTTTTTAGCTGTTTAAAACATAGATGCTGCTAATTCAGACACATCTAAGACTACTTGATCATAATCTGCTTTCAACTTGTCTTGTTCTTCTTGTGCAAGTTCCCCCTTGGTCGGCTTCGTTAGCACCAGAACACAACAAGTTGGCCTCTTTGTCGCCCCTGCATTTGCCAGATCCTGAAAAACACCAATTTCTCAACTTTTTATGACATCAAATTCGTATCGACACAAGGATAATTACGGAAAGGTTTCGGCTTTTCAGTTACGGAGTATAAGAAAAAACAATGGATCTTTCAAATAATCGGAAGTTTTCCCAATCCAGGTTGGCACTTAATTAAGCCATTTTTACCTGGCATAAGCATTGCCAGTTCACAACCCTTTATCATCTCAATAGCGTATTTTAGCAAGATATCCAAAGGTAACAAAACAAAAATCTGCATGCGTGCCTACAAGCTAGTAAATACTCAAGTGAGAGGACATCATACTATAAACATTGCAATAATAGAAGTACACCATTTACTCTCCCTCTTTGGGACGGATGGACTATAGTATGATTTAGGTTTTGTTGGAAGGAGATGGAACAGAAAGAATTGTAAGGCAGCAAACCGTTGTCAATTGGATGGACATGCTTACACACAAATACAAGACTAAACATCCTTACAGATGAAACCCAGATAGTTAATAAAATGATGGCAGAAATGAGAGCAACTAAAACCACAGAAACTCAATAACTTATTAAAAATGTAAGAGGCAAATCACTGCCATATCATTAAAATCAGACGGTTTAAAGAGAGTACAGTTCAAGCAGTAGAGAGAAAATCCAACTTACTTCTTTTGAGGGAACGTATACATAGGGAATTTCTGCCTCCTCACACAAAATTGGAACGTGGGTTATCACATCAATTGGAGATATGTTCCCTGCTATAATGCATACTCTGCATTCCACCAAAAATAATATCCTCACATGAGAACTTGCTGGAGCATTTAGAAAAGTATAGAAATTCTTTTCAACGGTGATAGAAACACTTCTGACCATTTGATTGCCATACAAACAATATACCTACTTCACGGGGAAAAGACAAAATTCTAACTCTAGATTTACATTTCAGTCTGAATAAAAAACAAATAGCAAGAAATTTGGCATTTAGATGCTATGGTTTCACTTGGTCTTGTTAACACGAACCTTTAATATTCTTTTAAATTCACATGGCATGAGTTTAATTTTCCACACCTGAATAATCTTGATCGCCTCCTTATAATATTCAAAAAATGTCCTACACGTCCACTCAACCAAGGTATTAAGCACTTGATGCTTGATGCTTGATGCTTAATACATTGCATTGCAAGGTAACATTGAGTGTTTGATGTCGAAAGTAGAGTGAGGCTCTTATTCACTCTATACACATTCCAAAACGAAAACTCGTACAAAAAAAGTTGATCATTTGATTTGATATACAGCAATAATTTACATAAAATGAGAGTAAAATCAGAATCAGGAACAAGTGAATCAAACTAACCCTTTATTGCCACGCCGGATGCTTTTGACAACCTCCTTGACACCTCTCTTTAAACATTTATGTTCCGCCGCTAAAAATGAACAGACCCAACAAATTTACATTAAAAATTCAAAAAACAACAACGATTTCAAGAAGAAAAGGAGAATATACATATAGAGTCAGAGAGAGACCTCGGCGTACGAGCTTGAGGGTACGCTTGCAAAGTTTCTTGCCGGCGAGGGGTTTAGCGATGGGGGCCAGTGCTTGAATCTTCTTCTTCTCCTTCGTAGCCGACTTCTCTGCCTCACTATCGCTCCCCATTTTCTTCGACTGATTTTACACACAGGGTTTGCTAATTGGAGACTAATTTTAGGGTTTAAGAAGAACAAGAAGCAAGAAACTAGAGAGCGAGGGAGGGAGGGAGTCACTTGCTGCTCACGTGCCTCGCCCAGCCCAGCACATCACCTTACGGGCTTAGAATTTTGCCAATCGACCACACTGGCCCATGGACCAATCAAGCCCGGCCGACAGCCCGCAGTTCATGAACTCACACCACATAGTTACACTACTTCTTTTTCTTTTTAGGGTAAATATAGGAATTTTTTCTCAAATAATTCACTTTTAAAATTATAATTCCCAAAATACCAACCCTCCCAAACTATTTGCAAAAATGTTCAGTTTTTGGCAACTCGCCACCACCAATGGCGATTTCAATTTTTTTTTCGGGAAAACTCGCCTCTGTGGTTAGCGAGTTTATTTTTCTTGAAAATGGCGAGTTTGACCAAAGTTGACTCACCAGCGAGTGGCAAAATTGTAAATTTGTTAAGTTTAAAACCCGCTTCTGGCAAAGACGAATTCCAGCGAAATACCAGTGGCTTGTCGGCATTTTCATTTCATTTCAAATTTCATTCAAAGAGTAGAGACCGACGGTAGAGGAAGAGAAGAAGGCGAGTTTTAGCGAAATATACTCCATTGTTGTTCAAATCAACTCCTTGAAACTCGCCATTGTCAAAATCAAGTGTAAGTATTCCAATTTTTCGATAAAATTTGTATATTTGTGGTGTAAAATTGATATATTAAAGTGTGTATGAAAAATTGATAAATTAGGGTTTCCTTAACAAAAAATTCGATCTGATGTATTTGACATTGTTGAACAACATTTGTGGTGTTAATTTTGACAAAATCAAGTGTATATAAAAGAAGTGTATATCAATTTTTGTTGGATTTGCATTGTTATACTCTCTCTCTGTCCAAAGTGAGTTTTGTTAACAAATGTATTTGGGTGTACATATAATTCTAGTTGTTTTTTTTAAACAGATGGCTTTGGTTGATCCTGGCCCTATTGAGGACACCGTTTTGACTGCACATCACAATCACCGAGCTCGATACATTTGGGCAGGACAGCCGGTGCAGAGTTTGAGTTTTAGACACGGTCCGGCTCTACCACCGAGGTTGGCTCCTATTATATTGGAGAGAGTAACATTGACTGGGTTCGTGGGGGTCCACCATATAGGGAGGTTGCATTATGACTGTGGTTTGCTTGAGGCACTGGTCGAGCGATGGCGTCCCGAAACTCATACGTTTCATTTTCCGATCGGTGAGATGACTCTCACATTAGAGGATATTGGCTTGCTTTCCGGGTTGCCGATAGATGGAGAGCCTGTCACTGATGCTGACTATCCGCCGTTTCCAGATTGGAAGGCATTGTGTCAGGAGCTTTTAGGTGCTGTCCCACCTGATGGAGAGATTGAGGGGAGTAGTCTAAAGATTAAGTGGATTCTGACCCACTTTAGTGAGTTTGAGACGCTTGCGGAAGAGTCCCCACAGGACATTGTTGATAGGTACACGCGTGCCTACATTTTGTTATGCCTCGGGTCTGTTGTGATGCCGGATAAGACAAACAGTAGGGTAAAGTTATACTGCCTACCATTACTTAGAGATGTAGACAAGATTTCGATGTATAGTTGGGGCAGTGCCGCGTTGGCATTCTTATATCGAGAGCTCTGTGGTGCGACTTCCCCCACTACGAGCCAGTGCGGTGGATTTCTTACTATTTTGCAGGTATGGTTATCTCATTTTAATGTGCATTATGATGTTAGTTTTGATTTAGTACATAAACTGTTTTGGATAGTATTTGATACTTAATTTATGCATACAGATTTGGGCATGGGATAGGTTGCTTTGTACGCAGCCGCAATCTTTTAGGCCAAATGAGGATCGTCATACCGGGTTGCCATTGGGTTGCAGGTATACTTATATAATGATTAATTTGCTAGTTAAAATGCATATTTCCAACAATTTTCTTATACTTTGTGTTTTTAATAAATTTCAGGTGGATCGGGCCTAAATCCCATTGTTTGTCACTCCACACAACCTCATTAGCTATAGAGATCAGCTGGCTATGCTCAATGACCGCACAGTCATCATGTGTCCATACAAGAATAGAGCTCAGCACGCTCCAGATTATTGTCGTCAGGGTCAGGACGTCTGGAGGTCGAGGGTGCCTCTGATATGTTTCGAGAGGGTAGAGTGGCACTTCCCAGACCGTGTCTTGAGACAGTTTTGTATCCAGCAGACCGTTCCCGACCCTTGTGACACTGACGTGGAGTTGCACAAGCTTGATCGCCGAGGTAATTCACTTGTTGTTTGGAGTCAACGCCACCAGAGGTCTATAGAATTATGGCGTGCCCGGAGGGATCGTGTGGTAGATGGGGTTCGTGGTGTTGAGTATATGGATTACACCCATCCATATTACATGTGGTTCAGGAAGATAACATGCCTATTTGTCCAGAACCCTAGCCATATCCAGCCGGTTGGATATCAGTCGTCTGCCGCTTTCTTAGAGGGATTGGTAAGCAATTTTAAGTATTATTTTGTCCAGAGCAATGTTTTTTTAAAGATTCTTAATAAATATTATTTGTTTTACAACTGTAGGTGCAATCGCTACAGAATGTGTATGTGAGCAATGAAGAGGGCATTGCACATGATGCTGCTGCAATGGTAGAGCTGGACGAGTCTAGAGGTAAGGTAAAGAAGCAAATTAGGGATACTCTCCGGCTTATTCAGCATCAGCAGAGACTTCAGGCACCTGCACCTCAACCGCCTGTTGATCGTGTTCAGGGGGTAGTTGCTCCACAACGTCGGGAGAGGAGGAGGAGAGCACAGGGAGATGGAGAGGGACAGGGACAGCGGCGGCAGCGACAACGACAAGGACATGGAGATGTCCAGGGACATGGACATGGAGATATGTGTTGGTGTTGTATGCTCTAGGCACGTTTTGTAAAACGATTAATGTTATTTATATATTAAAGATATTGAATGTTTGATTATTATATCCTTTGCATGTTTATTATAATAATCCCCGTCCCTGATGATTATGATTAATTGTTAGTATAAGTTTAATGGATAATCATATGATGATTATGGTGTATGGGATACAATTAAACTTATGGGTATTAGTTGGAGACCAAATACTGGACTGACCCATATGAGATTTATGTCATGGTCACAATGTCATAATTAAGTCTCATATAGTTATATTACTGGAATCTTTAGACCTGAGATTATCACAGTCTTCCACTCAATGAACATTACGTTTGACATATTCAAACGTTACCCCTAATCGGGTAGCTATAAAGAATGTGATTGGCGTAATCGGATTCATGTAGGGAAAGGTAATAAATCAAGAAGGGATTTGTTCCTCGTAAGAGAGAGATGTCAAGCTTTGGCCACTCGAAGAATGGTGTTGATGAAATGCATGGCCGTGCTCAAATAAGATTTGTACTATCAATACATTCTGGATCGAGAAAGCATTGAACATTGTAAGTTGACCATTGACCATGGCTTACGTTCAATAGACATCGTGAAACAAAGAGATTGTAATATGTTCTATAAAGGATTCACGAACTTATACAAGTTATATTAATTGGGTAGTCATGATGGCTTGCTAGAGTCCGCTCATGATTTATGAGCACAAATGTGTTTGGGCTCATTGCCAACTTAATATAATCCTATGGGGTCACACACAAAAGGACGAATTGTTTAAAAGGCTAAAATCGGAATTCTGGTGGTGCTCGGCCGAGCACCTCATATGACTCGGCCGAGCATGGGAAATCAGAAGGTCAGATTTTCTGGAGCAAAGGTGCTCGGCCGAGCACCTTAAAGGACTCGGCCGAGCAGGCCCTGTTCGGGCCCAAAAACTGATTTCGTGTTGTGACGGGTTTTAACCTATTTCTCCTAAACGGTTTAGGACTAATAAGTATATAAACCTCTAACAACGACCTAATCAGTATGATTTGATTCCATATCAATTAGATAGCCTCCGAGAGAGAGAAAAACAAGTTCTTCTTCTTCCTCAAGAACAAGAACATTGATTTTCCATATAGCCTTCAAAGTAGAAAGAGTTTCTATTGGGTCTAGCAATCTGGTTCAAGAATCGTTCTTGAAATTCGTTCGCGTGTGGATAAACATAGAGGGCGTTGGCATCAACTCCTTCAAAGTTCGTGATCCAAGTTTTGCGGTCGTTCCTACGTTCGTGATTCGGAAAAGCGCGAAGAACAAAGATTGAAGATCTCAGAATTTTAAAGCTCCGTCACGGTTAGTGTTCTAAATTCATCTCCATATTAATTTAATCATCGTGATCGGATCTAGGCTTTTGGGTTTCATTCCGCTGCGCATGTTTGCATAAAACCCAACAGTGGTATCAGAGCCCCGTTCATCATGATTATTTTAATAATAACATGTTAATGATATAATTGGATTATATGTTTTGGCATGCTATGTGAATTTGGATTCAAGATGTTTTATGTGATCTGAGTTTTATGTTTGTATATGAGATATATTGAAATCATAAAATCGCACCGTTTAAAAACGTTATGTGGGATCTACGATTGCAATAATAATTTGATTATTATGTTCCTTTAGATTATCAAAAATTAATTGGATTGATTTGTTGATGATCTTTGATTCATGAATAAATCGTTTATTCAAGGTTTTGATGAACATGATGATATGATCATTATGAACACCAAATCCTAAGTGAATCGGGAAAGCAATCTTAGAATTAAAATTCGACAAGAAGAACTGTTCTGTTCGTGGTGCTCGGCCGAGCAGTCTATAAGACTCGGCCGAGCAGAGTCGTCAGAGGCAAAGGGTTTTCTGGAACACAGAGGCGCTCGGCCGAGCACCTCAAAGGACTCGGCCGAGCAGGTTGATTTTGGACAGAATTGTTTTTCAGATGGCTGGTTTAAGAAACCGTGTTTCCTGAAATTAAATGGCTTGTTTAAAATCACTTTGGATTGAATTTGTTTGTCAGATGGCTGGTTTGAGAAACCGTGTTTCCTGAAAACAAATGTCAAGGTCAAAGTAATGAATTGATGGGACAAAAGAATTTAGAATCGAGTTACTTTATGTAAGGGATTGTGGATGCCTTTTGGCTTAGTTTCGACCTTACATAGTTGTTCCTTCTAGTTTCTAAATTTGGTACGGGATTGTGGATGCCTTCTGGCTTAGTTTCGACCGTACAATCGTGCTCTCAATAATGTGTTAAAGAATTTATCTCCATAAATCAATCACATGAAATCTTAATTTAATTAATGAGATTAGTTAAATTATTAACCGTTGCTTTATGTGTTTATATTATGTGACTATAAACATTGACCATGCTATATGTCATGAACCTTCTTTAAAAAATTTAAGTTCCGTGTCAATCCATGATTAAAACACTTGTGAGTACGTGGGTAGTTTTGTGTGGGTTACGCCCTAGCGTAGGTGCATTGATTCTATCCATTTATGAGCAAGATGAGGAAACAGTGATTCCTATACGTTTAAAATGGTTTAACTTAATTAGGCTATCAAAACAGTTTTGGGCCTAAGGCACAGATGAGATTAAAACATGTTAGATATACGATATCTAAAATCTCATAAAAGATCTAAGAGTCATATACGATATGATTGACAAGGAGTTGTCTACCTAAATAACTTATTTTGAGCAGTCGTGCCCTAGCCGACTCAAAGTTAAGTGAAATATGGATCTTAGCCCATTCAAATTATATTATACATTGGATGTATATGAAGGTTATATAATTTAGTGGGAGTATTTGTAAAATACTATTAATTTAATATCTTTGATTAAGATGGTACTCATATTTAATTATATGTTTGCATAATTGTAGATAATGGCTCAGAATACAAATTTATCACTGCGATCTATCCTTGAGAAGGAGAAACTTCAAGAAGATGGAGCTAACTATACGGATTGGATCCGTAGCCTTAGAATTGTTCTAAAGCATGAGGATAAGCTCTATATTCTTGATGAGCCCGTTCCTGAAGAAGAACCTGCTTCTAATGCACCCAAGGATGAGAGAAACGCCTACAAGAAACATGTGAATGATTCTCGTGAGGTGGGTTGTCTTATGCTTGCGGCCATGTGTTCAGAACTTCAGAAGATTCTTGAACACTTGGAAGCATTTGACCTTGCTGCTACATTGAAAGATATGTTCCAAGAACAAGCAAGGCAAGAGAGGTTCGACACCATAGCTGCCCTAGTCTCATGCAAGATGAGCGAAGGACAGTCTGTGAGCCCTCATGTTTTGAAAATGAAGGCTTACTTTGAGAAACTAGAAAGGCTTGGCCATCCAATTGAGATTGAGTTGGCTACCGATTTTATTCTTAATTCATTGCCCAAAAGCTATAATCAGTTCGTCATGAACTTTAATATGCAAGGGATGGATAAGACTATGTCTGAATTGCATGGGATGCTTAAGCAGGCAGAAAAGAAAATCGGTAAAGAGACCGCTCCTGTACTCATTGTGTCTAAGGAAGGAAAGGGCCAAAAAGGCAAAGGAAAGGGTGAGGCAAAAGTTGTCAAACCCAAGATTAGCAAGGCAATTGTTGCCAAAGCTAATGTGGCTAAACCTGCTTCCCAAAAGGATGCAATTTGTTTCCACTGCAATGAGATTGGACATGGAAACGAAATTGCAAGGTTTACAAGGAAGAGTTAAAGAAGAAGAAGAGCGGTGGGACTGCATCTACTTCAGGTATCTATGTTATAGATATTCTACTTTCTACTTCTAGCTCCTGGGTATTAGATACTGGATGTGGATCTCACATTTGTTTAAATGTGCAGGGACTAAGGAATAGAAGGCTACTTAAAGATGGCGAAGTGGACCTACGCGTGGGAAATGGAGCAAGAGTTGCTGCATTAGCCGTAGGAACATATGATGTCATTTTACCTAGCGGATTAATTCTTGTTTTGAACAATTGTTATTACGTTCCGGATTTAAGTAGAAATATTATTTCAATTTCTTGTTTGGATAATGAAGGTTTTAAGTTTCTTATTGAAAATAAGAAGTTTTATATTTATTTAAATGATATGCTTTATTGTACTGCATGTTCATTTAATGGCCTTTATGTTCTTGATGTTGAAAGTGGGAATAATGAGAATGTTTATAATATAAATAAGAAATCCAAACCTAATGATGTAAATCATACTTATTTGTGGCATTGCCGTCTTGGTCATATTAATAAGAAGCGTATCTCAAAACTCCATGGGAACGGACTTCTAGATTCACATGATTTTGAATCATATGAAACTTGTGAGTCATGTTTACTTGGAAAGATGACTAAGGCACCTTTTACTAAGAGTAGTGAAAGGGCTAATGACTTATTGGCCCTCATACATACTGATGTGTGTGGACCAATGAGTTGCAATGCTAGGGGAGGATATCAATACTTCATAACTTTTACTGATGATTTTAGTAGATATGGCTATGTCTACTTAATGAAACATAAAAGTGAATCTTTTGAGATATTTAGAATATTTCAAAATGAAGTACAAAATCAACTTGGCAAAACTATTAAAGCACTTCGATCAGATCGTGGTGGAGAATATTTAAGCCAAGAATTTGACAATCATCTGAAAGATTGTGGAATTGTTTCACAATTAACTCCACCTGGGACACCACAATGGAATGGTGTGTCCGAACGGAGAAATAGGACTTTATTGGATATGGTCCGCTCCATGATGAGTCAAGTTGATCTTCCTTTAACCTTTTGGGGACATGCACTAGAAACTGCTGCACTAACACTAAATAATGTTCCAAAAAAATCTGTTCCAAAGACTCCACATGAGATGTGGACTGGAAGAAAACCTTGTTTGTCTTTCATGAAGATTTGGGGTTGTGAAGCATTTGTTAAGAAGCTCATATCTGACAAACTCACACCTAAATCTGATAAATGTATTTTCGTTGGTTACCCTAAGGAAACTAAGGGTTATTACTTTTACAACCGCACGGAAAACAAAGTGTTTGTTGCCCGTCATGGTACCTTTCTAGAGAAAGAGTTTCTCTCCAAAGGAATTAGTGGGAGTAAAATTAATCTCGAAGAAATTCGAGAACCCGAAAATTACATGGAACAAAATGTTGGATCTGAACAAGTTTCACAAAGAGTTATGGAACCTACTCAGAATACTCAAGTTCCTCGCAGGACTGGTAGGGTGCGATCTGAACCTGAGAGATATGGATTTCTCATGACGGATAGCAATGAAGTAGAAGTCATAGTTGATGACGAACCTACTTCCTACCAAGAAGCGATGTCCGCTCCTGATTCAGATAAATGGCTTGGAGCCATGGAATCTGAAATTAAATCCATGTATGATAATCAAGTTTGGAACTTGATTGATGCGCCCGAAGGTGTAAAAACCATAGGATGCAAATGGGTTTTCAAAAAGAAAACCGACATGGATGGAAAGGTGCATACTTATAAAGCTAGACTTGTAGCGAAAGGCTATAGGCAGATTCATGGTATCGACTATGATGAAACCTTTTCGCCCGTAGCAATGATCAAGTCTATAAGAATTTTACTTGCCATAGCCGCATATTTTGACTATGAGATATGGCAAATGGATGTCAAAACAGCGTTCCTTAACGGGAACTTGCTTGAGGATGTTTACATGACACAACCTGAAGGTTTTGTAATTCCAGAAAATTCTAACAAAGTATGCAAATTGCAACGATCTATTTATGGATTGAAGCAAGCCTCTAGGAGTTGGAATCTTCGATTTGATGAATCGGTCAAAGAGTTTGGCTTCATCAAGAACGAAGATGAACCTTGCGTTTACAAGAAGATTAGTGGGAGCGTAGTATTATTTCTGGTACTATATGTAGATGACATATTGATCATAGGAAACGACATTCCCGCACTACAGTCTGTAAAGACTTGGTTAGGAAAGTGTTTCTCTATGAAAGATATGGGAGAAGCCGCTTATATCCTTGGCATTATGATCTATCGTGATAGATCCAAGAAATTGGTTGGTTTAAGTCAAGATACATATATTGACAAAGTTCTTAAGAGATTCTGCATGGAAAACTCTAAGAGAGGAAATTTTCCAGTGGGACATGGCATAACTCTAAGCAAGAATCAGTGTCCTAAGACAACTGATGAGCGTAAGAGAATGATTGGGATTCCATATGCTTCCGCAATTGGATCAATCATGTATGCCATGATATGTACTAGACCCGATGTCTCGTATGCTTTGAGCATGACGAGTAGATATCAATCAAATCCTGGTGAAAATCATTGGATTGCAGTCAAGACGATTCTTAAGTACTTGCGAAGGACTAAAGATTCGTTCTTGGTGTATGGAGGTGTGGAAGGTGATCTTGTTGTAAGTGGTTACACAGATGCAAGCTTCCAAACCGACAAGGATGATTTTAGATCGCAATCTGGATTTGTATTTGTGCTTAATGGAGGTGCTGTTAGCTGGAAGAGTTCTAAGCAAAGTACTGTCGCTGATTCTACAACGGAAGCTGAGTATATTGCTGCATCCGATGCTGCTAAAGAAGCTGTTTGGATCAAGAAGTTCATAACTGAACTAGAGGTAGTTCCTAGCATTGCTGATCCAATAGACCTTTATTGTGATAATAATGGTGCTATTGCTCAAGCAAGGGAACCAAGAAACCATCAGAAGTCCAAACACATACTTAGGCGTTACCATGTCATTCGAGAAATCATTAACAGAGGTGACGTGAATATATGCAGAGTACCAACTGATGATAACATTGCCGACCCATTGACAAAGGGTCTTCCACAAGCAAAGCATGATGGTCATGTTAGGTCTATGGGTATTCGATACATTAATTAGGCCTAGTGCAAGTGGGAGATTGTTGGTGTTGTATGCTCTAGGCACGTTTTGTAAAACGATTAATGTTATTTATATATTAAAGATATTGAATGTTTGATTATTATATCCTTTGCATGTTTATTATAATAATCCCCGTCCCTGATGATTATGATTAATTGTTAGTATAAGTTTAATGGATAATCATATGATGATTATGGTGTATGGGATACAATTAAACTTATGGGTATTAGTTGGAGACCAAATACTGGACTGACCCATATGAGATTTATGTCATGGTCACAATGTCATAATTAAGTCTCATATAGTTATATTAATGGAATCTTTAGACCTGAGATTATCACAGTCTTCCACTCGATGAACATTACGTTTGACATATTCAAACTTTACCCCTAATCGGGTAGCTATAAAGAATGTGATTGGCGTAATCGGATTCATGTAGGGAAAGGTAATAAATCAAGAAGGGATTTGTTCCTCGTAAGAGAGAGATGTCAAGCTTTGGCCACTCGAAGAATGGTGTTGATGAAATGCATGGCCGTGCTCAAATAAGATTTGTACTATCAATACATTCTGGATCGAGAAAGCATTGAACATTGTAAGTTGACCATTGACCATGGCTTACGTTCAATAGACATCGTGAAACAAAGAGATTGTAATATGTTCTATAAAGGATTCACGAACTTATACAAGTTATATTAATTGGGTAGTCATGATGGCTTGCTAGAGTCCGCTCATGATTTATGAGCACAAATGTGTTTGGGCTCATTGCCAACTTAATATAATCCTATGGGGTCACACACAAAAGGACGAATTGTTTAAAAGGCTAAAATCGGAATTCTGGTGGTGCTCGGCCGAGCACCTCATATGACTCGGCCGAGCATGGGAAATCAGAAGGTCAGATTTTCTGGAGCAAAGGTGCTCGGCCGAGCACCTTAAAGGACTCGGCCGAGCAGGCCCTGTTCGGGCCCAAAAACTGATTTCGTGTTGTGACGGGTTTTAACCTATTTCTCCTAAACGGTTTAGGACTAATAAGTATATAAACCTCTAACAACGACCTAATCAGTATGATTTGATTCCATATCAATTAGATAGCCTCCGAGAGAGAGAAAAACAAGTTCTTCTTCTTCCTCAAGAACAAGAACATTGATTTTCCATATAGCCTTCAAAGTAGAAAGAGTTTCTATTGGGTCTAGCAATCTGGTTCAAGAATCGTTCTTGAAATTCGTTCGCGTGTGGATAAACATAGAGGGCGTTGGCATCAACTCCTTCAAAGTTCGTGATCCAAGTTTTGCGGTCGTTCCTACGTTCGTGATTCGGAAAAGCGCGAAGAACAAAGATTGAAGATCTCAGAATTTTAAAGCTCCGTCACGGTTAGTGTTCTAAATTCATCTCCATATTAATTTAATCATCGTGATCGGATCTAGGCTTTTGGGTTTCATTCCGCTGCGCATGTTTGCATAAAACCCAACAATATGGACTTACAGGATGAGGCCGAGGAGCCCGAGGAGCAGGGAGACAGATGGACAGCTAGTCAGGTGGAGGAGGCGGAGGAGGAGGCTAGGCTACTGGTTGAGGAGGGGATTGATACTTCCAGATTTCCACCTTTATTTTCAGAGAGTCAGTTAGATGAGGTAGCTTCTTCTATATTTGAGGGGACGGAGCCACAGAGACACAGATATGATTTTCCCACTCCCCCTCTACCTCTTCCACTACGTCCACAACATCATGTTAGTAGAGCCCGTGTTCCAGATCCAGATGATGACGACTTTGTTGACCGTACTCCTCGTCCCCCCCGCCCACCTCCTCGTGTTTATCGACAGCAGCAGGAGGTTAGTAGAGCCCGTGTTCCTGAGCAAGATGATGATGATTTTCAGCCCCCATCTAGAGCCTCGGCAGTACGATATTCAGGGAGTGGTATTAGTGTTCCTACATCTTCTTCACGGGGACAACTTCGACCATTTGCCGATCCGTCTGGGACCTCATCCGGGCTCAGTAACGAGCAGAGGGAGGAATTGAGGAGACAGACATATGTAAGGAAAGGGTCAAGGGAGCGACATCCAACCAACAAGTACACCCCTTCTGCGTATGACAAGAAGAAGTGAGACATTGTCCCTACGTGACCGGGTTGTGGTCACGAAACTTGATATGTCTTTATGTTTTCTTTGAAACAATTACATGTATTTATGCATTTTTTATGTTAGTGCTTTTGTTGTTGGAATTGCTGTATTTGTTTTCGTTTTTTTTTTTTTTTATTCTTTTTGCAGGTGTAGAAGTTGGATTTGAGTATACTCCTTCCGTCCCAAAAAGGTAGTCCCATTTACCCATTTTGTTTGTATAATTCCCAGTCTTGTTGTTTTTTATTTATTTATTTATTTATTTTTTTTTTTTTTTTTTTTGCAGTCTGATTCTGGAACGGGCTGGATTTTCCCCAAATAAATCTATCCTGCCGGAGGGCCTCAAGGACAAATAGGTAAAATGCGTGCCTTATTTTTTATTGTCTTTTAGTCCACTAGCTTCATTTAGTTATAATTTCACAAAAATCCAGGTTCATTGAGAAAGCAAGGTCTTGGTGTTAGTCCTATTGTTCAACAAAATCAAGAATTCAGCATCCAAAATGAAGATTTTCCTGGTACAGTTTGCTATGTACATATGTCTTAGTATTTGTTTCCTTATTTTGCTTTATGTTTGATCTGATTTTAAGTAGTGTTGATGGTGTGAAGATAATTGCTGGTTTTTTTTTCTTTCAAAAGCAAGTAGTAGTGGATTTCTTGAGTAATGGAAGAAGTGGGATTTGGTAGTTGTTCATTTGGTGTGTGTTTTTCAGAAAATAGTTTCAGTTTCTTGATTGATCTCGTTGATCTCAACATAAGTCACAATTCTTTTTACCAGTTGATGTTTCTGAAATTCCCACCCTCAAAGTTCTCAATATGGCTTGTTTCAAAGGCTGGAAATTATCTTTCTGGGATTTGGTAGTTGTTCGAAATATGTTTACTGGTGGAATTCCTGATGATATATTTCAAGCTCCAAATCTTCAGTATTTTAATGTTTCTAATAACATAAATCTTGGAGGCATAATACCAGAAAAGACATGGACTTTGCCTGCCATTCAGAATTTTTCTGCATTTTCTTGCAATATTTCTGGCAGTATCCCTCGATTCGAGTTTTGTAAATCTTTATCTGTTCTAGAGTTGCACAAGAACCAGTTATCAGGAATTTTCCCAGAAAGTGTATCCAAATGCACTAGTCTTGAGAAAATTAATTGCTGATTAGCATAGTAAATGGCTCTTTTGCAGGTGGGTAATCTGTAGAAGCAGCAGTTGGGGAATTTCAAGTTCACTAAACTCGCCACTGGTAGTGGCGAGTTTCACTAAACTCGCTTCTACCAGTGGCGAGTTTAGTGAACTTGAAATTCCCCAACTGTTTCTTCTCTACTGGACTGGGACTGTTTCTGTAAAAAAAAAAAAAAAAAAAAAAAAAAAAAAAAAATAAATTCAAATGCGGTTGAGAATCAAAAGGCTAAAATTTGAGACTTAAATGACTAATGTCAAGTACGAAAAAGAAATGAAATGACTAATAAATCAAACTCAACTAAAAGGAAATTCATTAAAGTCAAATAAAATAGTTCATCGAGGTCAGAATGAAGTTCAAAGAAAATAATCCAAATATTACATCCAACTCAAATAGAAATTACATGAAATTTCTATGCCCTATTATTTGGACATCTACGACGATTGTGGCCTTCTTGCTTGCATGTTGAACACTGAGTCTTTCGTTTATCTGATTGAAAGTCCATCGAGTTTCGAAATCGTCTAGATTTGGGCCGTCCGGACTTTGCAGCACGTTTCAGTCTGGGATTAGGTAGAAAACTTGGCACCAAATGACTCACATTCCAATAGTCCTCATGAGGTAGTGGTTCAAATGTTCCCTTCCATGTCTTGTAGTATTCGAAAAGAGTGTAAAATAGATCAACGAAAGAACGACCGTCCATATGTTGAGCTTGGCAACATGCAAGAAGATGCGAACAAGGCATGTGATATGCAACCCATTTACCACACGTGCAAGTGCGATCATTAAATCGGACAATTTGGATATTTCCACCCTTTTCACCACGACGTGTGGTTGTCACTTGATACACCCCCATTTCATGAGTGTTGAACCTTCTAACAAAATGTTTTGTTGCCTTCTCGCTGTTCTTCCTGTATCGATAGTGAATCTTTTGGCTGAATTGTTGCAAGGGATTGATACTTGGGTTATCAGGATTACCTCCTAAGGCATTTAGTGAAAACCCGTGTCGAACCTGAAAGTATTCCACACACCGGTAAAATGCAGTCTCAACAATTGCTGTTATTGGCATCCCACGGGCTCCTTTCATGACACCATTAAAAACCTCAGACATGTTAGTAGTCATAATGCCATATCTATAACCACCATCATGAGCCAATGTCCACTTTCTGGCATCTAAATTAGCGAACCATGCAATTGCCTCAGGCTTAATGAAACGGATAGTCTCCAAGGTATTCTGCAATTTCCTATCTTGACTTGCTTTACCAACTTTCCAAAACAAATACTTCAAATCTGACCCACTGTGCTTGTCCAAGAAGTTTGCTCTCATATGCCTCAAGCAATATCGATGATGCACATTTGGCGACCAAGTATCTTCTGATATAGTCTTAAGAATGCCCCAATGACGGTCGGATATCAAGCATACCTCACGACTCTTGATGATATGTTTGCAAACAAGATCTAAGAACCAACTCCAGTTCTTATAGTCCTCTTTTTCAACTATAGCAAATGCGAGAGGAATTATACTATCTTGGGCGTCAACACCCATTGCAATCAGTATTACTCCACTATATCTACCGTGTAGGAATGTACCATCAACTGAAATGACAGGCCGACAATGAGAGAAAGCTTCAATACAAGGCCCAAATGCCCAAAAAACACGTTCAAAGTAGAGATCGACATCAAGAGGAAGAGGACAACCAGGAAGAAGAGCATACTCAACAATTGTTCCTCGGTTGTATTTTTGAATGGCTGCTAGGACGCGGGGTAACCTTTTATAAGATTCCTCCCAATCTCCAAATACCTCTGCTATACCCTTCTGTTTCCCATACCATGCCTTCCTATAGGTAATTGTCTTGTCGTACATTTCATTTATATGTGCAATAATAACCCCAATCTTCACATCTGGATCCTTCTTAATAAAACTTACTACTTGCCGACCAATGAACTTCGCATCTAGGTTGGGGTGATCTTGACTTTCTCCAGAATACAAGCAGCAATGAGGACTCTTGTATTGGGTCACTTCCCAATACCCAAGCTTCTTCCGACTCACACGAACATGAAAATTGCACGGAAAATTTTTCAGTAGACATTCTATTACCCATCTATGAGGTGTGCTATTTTTTACCTTGAACCGCTGGTTGGAATTAATATGGTACTTCTTTATCTCAAATTGCGCCTCACTCTTGGTAGAAAAGCGTACACCTTTAGCAATTTCATCTTTCTTTGGATCCCAAATTGGAAAACCCGTTTGAGTTTGAAAATCAATCAAGCCTTCTTCTTCTCGAGCAAGATCACCAATATCACTGTAAAAAGCATAATCTCCTCTCTCATACATCCGATTTTCCGGCGCTTCATAACGAACCAAATTTGTCTCCACATCGTAATCCATCGGGCCATCTTCACCCTCCCCCAAATCTATATCAGAATCACTACTACACTCTTCATATCCATCATCAACATCATCTAGTTCTGCATCTAAATCTGTTTCTTCCTCTTCTTCATAATCTTCATCATCTTCCGAATTCTCATCTTCAACTTGATCATTTGTGCATGCCCCAAAATCAGTATTTGATGTTTGGGTTGATAGAAGGGTTTGAGTACTTGGACCAATGCCTGCATCACGATTCGGTGAATTCCCACATACAAATCCAACCTCTTCAAAACGTCGATTTTCAATGAATTTCTTGACCACATACAACTGCAAGCTACTCAACCCACCAAATTTAACAGAAACATCGAACATTATATCCATATCTGCATCATCTTTGATACGAAATGGGAAATACTCACCAATCCCGCTATCAAATGAATGGGGATATCTACAAATAACTTCCAACTCATATTGTGTTCGATCTACATCCATCAATCTATATAATTCATCAATCAATTGATTGTATCTCCACCTACAATGAGCTGTAATCGCACATTTCGGCCCTTTATGAAAATGAGGACCATCAAATGGATTTTCATCATCACCTCCCCAATAGCACATGTAAATGAGTGAAATCCCGTTCATGTATAACCCTACATTAAGAAATCATAGTGTTAAAATCATTCAAACCCTAATTTCAACATCTATACCTGTAATACACCAAATAGAAAAAATAACAAGTTTACATAACAAATGACAAGAGTATATCAATGAATTGTTATTGTTTTACCTTAAAGTCTTCACCAATAATGGAGTTGAAAGATGAAAAAAATGGGGGTTTTTTCGGAACCAATTTTGTGGTGTTTAGAAAACTGTTTCAATCAGAATAGAATCTGCTACTTTATCTCAAAATTCGCTCAAACTCGCCACCACAAATGGCGAGTTTAGTCAAAATAAGTCATGGTCAACTTTAGTCAAACTCGCCAGTGTCAATAGCGAGTTCAACTTTGGTAAAACTCGCTATTGTCAATAGCGAGTTTAATTAAATTTGAAATTAATTTCTGCCATTTTCTGTAAAATAAAAAAATGGCAAAAATAAATTTCAAGAAAAATAAACTCGCTAACCACAGAGGCGAGTTTTACCGAAAAAAATTTGAACTCGCCATTGGTGGTGGCGAGTTTCCAAAAACTGAACATTTTTGCAAATAGTTTGGGAGGGTTGGTATTTTGGGAATTATAATTTTAAAAGTGAATTATTTGAGAAAAAATTCGTAAATATAGAGTCACAAAAAATAAAAAATGCCATAAAATTTGGCTTACAAAATAATGTATCATGATTTTAACTGGTATTTTTAATTAGAGCGTGTCTGATCCACAATCAATACAACCAATAAAATATCGTCACTTTATTTTGTATCCATTTCCCCCCCCCCCTTCTTTTGTGCCCTAGCATTTCCCTTCTTTTCATTGGGGCAAAAAGCAAAAAAATCCTCAGATTTCTCCATTGCCCCTGGAGCTAGTCTCTCATGAGAAAACATATATCCGTCTCTTCAAGGAGACGATTTTTTGACCCGACCCGACCCATTGAACCGGATCCATGATCAATGGGGCATAACCTGCCACATGGCAACCACCTATTGGCCTAATTTTTTTTTTTAAGTTTTTATATTTTTTTTTCGGCTTTTTCATCGTTTACCAAAAGTAATAGTTACCATACCTTAATGTAATGACTGTATACATATAAAATAACATTGTTCATAAGTAAACGTAACACCAGTTTTACAAAAACAAAAGCTCGTTTTACTCATTTTTTTCAAATGTAATACTAACTATAATTACGTGTAACCCAAACAATATCTAAATGTAGTTATCATATATACTGAAATGTAATAGTGTTTTTGCAAAAATGTAAAATATTGTGTATTTTGATTTAATTTTTTGAAAGAAAGTAACATTTGAAAAGTAACAACTCATATACATGAATGTAATTGTGTATTTTGATTTAATTTTTTGACTGAAAGTAACATTTGAAAAGTAACAACTCATATACATGAATGTAATTGTTTGTACAAGTAAATGTAACACTTTAATAAAATAAATTATAACATATTTCTATAGATAATGTAATACGTTTACATGTAATACTAATCAAGTGTTTTTAGCTCTAAAAATGTGAATTGTTGAATTATTACATTTGACAAACCGAAAAAAAAAAACAAAAAAAAACAAAAAAAAAAATAAAAAAAAAAGCAAAAGCAAAATAAAATTATATATATATATATATATATATATATATATTTTGGCATGTGGGTCATGGATCCGGGTCATGGGTCAAAAATAAATTGTCTCTACTATGAGACGGGTCATGATGTTCTCATACAACAAAATAAAATTAAACTAGTAGCTTGTGTAGGAAATACGTGATTTAATTTAAAGCGTGAACCTGTACTTCGGCCACCAAATATATATATATATATATATATATATAGAGGTAGGCACTCAAATGAAAACCTAAATATCGTGAGAACCGTGAGAATTTAATGTATCCTATGATGTATTCAAGTGCACATTAGATACATTAGTTTTTACCTAATGTATCCAATGTATCCATGTAATGTATCAAATGATGTATCCAAGTGAACCATTTGATACATTAGTTTTTTACCTAATGTATCCAAGTTCTCACGGTTCTCACGATATTTAGGTTCTCACAGGAGCACGACCCTATATATGTATATGTATATATATATATATGTATATGTATATATGTATATATATATATGTATATATGTATACATATATATGTATATATATATATATATATATATATATATATATATATATTAAAGTTGGTGAGGAGAGCTAAGGTAATGTCATGTGGACAAGTCATGGAAGAAGCTTGAATTTGGTGGTGCCACATCAACATTACCTCTTAAATAAGTGACTTTTCATTTTTTTTTTCTATTAGCTAATAGTATTAGATAATAATATTAGTTACTAAATATGGTAACTATTATAGCTAAATATTACTATTATTAGTAATAGTTACTATGATAGTTAGTTACCCTATATATAGTAATTATTACTATTATTAGTAATAGTTACTATAATAATTATTTTATATAGTAATTAATATAATTAGTTAATATTGTTAAACAAATAACAATTGACTATTACAGTAATAGTAAACTATCATTATTATTAACATTTATATTTAACTATTATAATTAACTATTAAATAAACTAAAAATTACTATTAATGGTATTAGTTAATCATAAAGTTACTATATATATATATATATATATATATATATATATATATATATTAATTATTACAATTAATAGTATTATTAGTTAATCATAATAGTTACTATATAAGTTAATTATTATTATTAATAGTATCAGTTAATCATTATACAATAAATACTAATATTTAATATTAAAAGTATTCACTCCGTTCGAGAATAAGAGTCATACTTTCTATTTTTGTACATCCCACTAAAAGTCTATTTTCTAAAAGGACAAATGATGAGAAAGAATGAATAGTGTTTTGGACAATTATACCCTTAACACACTTGCAATGTTTACCAATTTTCTATTGTGTCTTTAATAAGTGTGCACAAACAAGGTAGGACTCTTACTCTAGGGCGTAGGGAGTATTAATTAATTATAATAGTTAATATATAGGTTAATCATAACTATTAGTATTATTAGTGAATAATAATAGTTATTATATATGTTAATAAGTACAATTAATAATATTAGTTAATTATAATAATTATTTTAATTATTACTAAAAAATTAACACAATGTTCTTAATTTATAAGCAAACATTTTAATTCATATAAAATATAGTTATATTAAAAAGTTATTATTTACATTACTAAATAAAATCATAAAAATCAAAATACGAAAAAATAGTTAATTAGTTTCCCGTGCAAAGCACGGGTTACCCACTAGTATTTATAATATGTTAACGGGGAAACGACAGTGAGTTTTATGCAACATACCCTCTCCGTTCAGGGTAAGTTGCAACAATTTGCCATTTTGGGCATTCCACTTAAGTTGCAACAATGTCAAATAAGGAAACTATTTATTACTTTTATAATCCTCCACTCATTCTCTCTCTTCCTCCCAACCACTCATTATTCTCCACTCATTCTCTCTATTCCTCCCAACCACTCATTATTCTATTTTCTTAATTTTTGTGCTTCCCCTTCCATGTTGCAACTTACTCGGAACGGATGGAGTACATTTTAAGCGTTTACAATTTTTTTTTAAGGACTAAAGGGTTTATGTGTCTAATACAAAAGCAGAGGGGGCTTATCCGCACAATGGAAAAATCACAAGAGGGTTTTCTCGCTTTTATTTCTCAACGATGACAATTGCTTAGTAATAAATAATATGTTACGGCTTTTAAAAAAGAGTCGTTTTTGTGAAAAACGCGTTTTACACTAGCCTTTGTGTAAAACGTGTTTTCCACACAGGAGAGTTCTTGGGCAGACACTTTCCGATATTGTAGGAGACATTTTTCAATATTTTTACAGCAGACACTCTTTTTACCCTAAAGCAGACACTTTTTTTGGGACATTCACAGCAGACATTTTTTTACTTTAAAGAAGACATTTTTTTTTGGCACTTGAAAAAAAAAAACAGCAAGCATGTTTTAAACTCAAGCAGGAACTTTTTTACTTTAGAGAAGGCACTTTTTTTTGGAACTTGAAAAAAAAACAAAAAACCCAGCAGGCATGTTTTAAAACTAAAGCAGACACTTTTTTACCTTAGAGAATGCACTTTTTTTGGCACTTGAAAAAAAAAAAAACCAACAGGCATGTTTTAAACTCAAGCAGGCACTTTTTTTTTTACCTTAGAGATGGCATATTTTTTGGCACTTGAAAAAAAATAAAAAACAACAGGCATGTTTTAAACTCAAGCATGCACTTTTTTTTACCTTAGAGAAGGCATTTTTTTGGCACTTGAAAAAAAAAACAACAACAGCAGGCATGTTATGCCTCCTACAGTTTCAAAAAGTGCCTGGTGAGTTTTCATGAGTTTCAGTTATTTACATCAATGCCACCGCGCCTTCTCACAGCCTTTTCCGCTTTTTATAAAACACGTTCTACACTAGCGTTAGTGTAGAACAAGTTTTTCTCAAGATTTATGTTTAAAAAAAAATTGAATTACACATTTCTCAACGATGACAATTGCCTTGAAATAAATGATAGTTACAACTGTTATAAAAAAATTGAATTGAGATTTGGTCGGTCGGGTTGAAGATTGCATGGATCAAATATCTAAGAAATGGCTTAATTAAATAGAGTAAAACTTAGGGCCTGTTTGGTAAAACTGAAATTAAGCTCTGAAAATGTAGAGCTAAAAAAGTAGAGCTGAAATCATTAAGTTGCTGAAGTTTGTTAGACTTCAGTTTGTTTGGTACTGACAAACTACATACATCTGAATTAATCGAAATTGTAAACAAACACTCAAAAATTAGTCTCATCTCTTTCATTTGATTATTCTTTTTGTTTATCCTAAAAAATAGTCATATTATTAAAATAAATAATTATAATTCAAAAATATTATTTGTCAAATTACTTTTTATTTAGACCGATAATAATAATATTTGAACACTTTTTTATTGGTACTTTCATTTGTCCCACATTAATAAAGTTCATCTTCACTATTTTGATTAATTTTACTAAACTTCGACAACAAGAAAATGATAAATTTCAATTATGATACTCAAGTAAAATATTATCAAAATTTAAAACATAAAATAATTTCATTTTAATTTTATCATATTTAATCTGTAGAAAAAATAAAATATTTCAACAAAGGAAAGTAACATTAAATAAACAAAAATGTTGATGAGTGAGTTTGAACCCATTCCCTGTTTTTTATCTTACCTCCTCTTACCTTGTTAATACTTGCCATACTAGCTTAAAATTAATAGCTTATTTTAAGATAATCTTAACAATTTAAGTGATTGAAATTTCCCTTATCAAACAAGCTTAAATTTTTAATCTCTTAAAGCGTTCAGACTTGCCATACTAGCTTAAAATTAATAGCTTATTTTAAGATAATCTTAACAATTTAAGTGATTGAAATTTCCTTTACCAAACAAGCTTAAATTTTTAATCTCTAGCGTTCCAAATTAAGAGCTTAATTGGGTTACCAAACAGGCCTTACACTTGATTCTATCTTAGTCAAACAATATCTGCGTGGTGGCGGTTAACACGCCCCCTTAATTAGTTCCAGTATACCCTTTGACTTGAGGTAATAACATAACATATCGGAAATCTCTATTATTATTATGACAAATTCTTAGGAACGGCGGGTGTACGCCGTGCGACGGGGTGGCCCGCGGGTCAACCCGCCCGGCCCGACCCACCCGCCCAGGTCCATTTAAAAAAAAAAAACCAAAAAAACTTTAAAATGTCATATCTTGTGATTTATAAGTCGAAATTTTTTTTTAAAAATATCGTTGTGTTCGTTTCGACGAGACGAATAAAACTACATAGTTCATGATATGGTTTGATTTTTTTTTTTTTTTTAAATACATTTTTTACACACAAAACAAATTGATCTGCTGTCAGCTGAAAAATGTAACACTCTGTTCTGATAAAAGTAACACTTTCGTCTCCAAAAAGTAACACTTTCTACTGTTAAAGGTAACATCAGTTTTTACAAAAAAAAAATAGGTTTGCATTTCAATTGTTACTTTCTCAATAAAAAATTGTTACATTTCATATATAATGTTACATTTAGGAATATAAACTCTTACAATTAAGAAAAAAAAAATGTTACATTCATTTTTTATAAAATGTAACATTAGTTTTTAGTTGTCAATCCTATGTTAATTTTGGGAGGAAAAAAAAAAGTGTTACATTTGAAAAAATAAGTGTTATATTCCTTTATAAAAAGTGTTACTTTAATTTAGTTGTGAATCTTTATGTTATCTTTAATCTATTGCATCAAAATTGTGGTACATTTGTTTTGAAAAAAGTGTTACATTTGAAGAAAAAAAGTGTTACATTTTGGTATAAAAAGTGTTACTTTTTGTTGGAGGAAAAAAGTTAGGGTGGCAAAAAAAGAAAAAAAAAAAAAATGGCGCGGCTCGGCTCAGCGCCGCCGCACGGCCTGCGAGCGTTGTACGCGAGACAGCCTCTATTATTATACTCCATCCCTCCTAAAATTCTTTTGTCCTAAAATATTTAGAGTTTAAGAAGTTAAAATTTGTCTCAAAATATTTGTTGTTCTTTTGTCCCACCCGAAATAGGACGTTTTGCTATTTTGGGTGTCCAACTCGAAATAGGACATCCCAAAATGGAAAGCTTTTATTACTTTTTTATTAGTAGAACCCACTTGTCATACTCACAACAACTTTTCATTTATTATTCCCCACCCACTTTTTCTCTCCTTCATACTCACAACACCTACTTTTCAAACAACTTTTTATAATAAAAGATTATTATTCCTTAATCCCCGTGTCGGGACCAAGAATCCTATTTCGAATGGGACGGAGGGAGTATTTATGATTATTCAGTGTCATAGTAAATGCATTTAATTGCTTAGGTACTTGAAATTTATTGTCCACTTGAATTGTTTGGTCAACACAAGCAATCTCTGACCAAATAATAATGTCAATCTAATCACCCTAATAAAAAATAAAAAATTATAATTAATAAATCATTTAGTTATTTATTATTGATACTTTCTAAAATTTTAGTAAGATAATTAGGCTGATTTTAATATTTTGACATAACTAGGAAAAACCCCGTGCTACGCACGGAAATTTGTTTCCAATTTGTCGTTTATTTAGTTAGTCAAATGGAGTATATTTTATTATGATTAAAGAAAAATAATTTTTAAGTATCTCAAAAATACAACTAAAAAAGAAGACATGTAAATGATCAATTACATTGTAATTTTCTTTTTATTTCGGGGGGATAAATTAAAGAGTAAATCATTTTCTAACTTTGGATTTAAAATCAAGATTAATGTTTTTTGTGACTTTTTCTTTGTTTGCAGGATTAGAGTTGCATCAACATAATTTTTTTAATTTATTTGTTAAACAAAATAAATTGTTTGAAGATTTTTCATTTGTTTTAAGTAACAAATCAAAAGTTTATTTTTTCTGACTTTACATTTTAAATTATGACTTTTCATTTATTATACCGGAGAAGTTAAAGTCACTTTATCATAATTATTTTTAATACTTTTTGAGACTCTTCATATTTTAGTAACCGTTGCACTTATATGGTTCCCTCAAGAATGTGAAGAATAAACTGGTGATACTTTCCCTTGGACTAAGAGAGAATACTCTCTCCGTCCCACCTCACTTATTTTGGTCCCGTCTCATTTCACTTGAGACTCCCCAAAATAGCAATATTTTTATTATTTTATATTCAAACTACCCCATCACTCATTCTCTCTATTCATTTTCAACCATTCAATTTATTCAACTAACACTACTATTTACCACACTCATTCTTTCTCTTTATTTTCTATCACATATTTTATTTACTTTATGCCAAAATCTTGGGTAAAACGCGTTTTACAAGACGCCCAGGAAAAACGTGTTTTTAAAAAAGCGCGGTGACATTTTTGTAAATATGCGGAACTTCTTTAAAAAACGTGCGGTGGCATTTTTGTAAATAATCAGAACTTCTCAAACGGTTCTGGATATCAATATAAAGCTTTCTGGATGTAATTTTTTAAACACATTTGAAGTAGGTCATAGTCAACAAACCTTCTGGATATCAACATCAAATTGTTTTGGATATATATATATATATATATATAAAGTCATCTGGATATGAGTTTCAAGCACATTTTAAGAAAGTCTTGGCCAAGAAAAATTCTGGATATCAACATCAAAAGGTTTTGGACATCAATAATAAAGCTCTCTGGATATGATTTTAATGATATTTGAACAAATTCATGGCCAACAAACCCTCTGGGTATCAAGTTAATAGGTTCTATATAGAAATAATAAAGGTTTCTGGATATTATTTTTTTATTGTGAAAGTGAGAAAAAAAAATTAAAAAATTAAAATTAAAATATGATTTTTTAGTGCAAGTGAGAGTGTATTTTAAAGTGTTAGTTCTAGTGTTTTTTTTATAGCCAGATAGCATTTTGAAAGAACCTTTAAAGCTGAAAAGAACCTTTGAGACAGATAGACAGAACCTTTGAATCGGATAGCCAGAACATTTGAAAGTGATATCTAGATGGGTTTTTTTTGAAAGGAAATTTGAAAAGAAACAGAAGTCATCGGGCTTTGCCCCCTGATTCCGTGTTTAAAATGTAATGACCCCAAAACCCGTCCATATTTATTTTATATTTTTGGGGGGTTTTAAATTGATATTATGTGTGCATTTTATGTGTTGCATAATATGACATGCTTAGCATTATTTGTTTGACTATTTGTGTTAGTTAATTGTTAAGAGTAATAATGGTTAAATGGAGTAAAAGGATTAGTTGAAACCTTAGGGGTTAAAGTGAAAAAAATGCGAAATAGCACAAAAGAAGATTTGAATTCAGTCAAACTCGGATTTATTCGCAGCTCGACTAGTCCGCGCTAAAACAGGCATAACTTTGTGTAGACAATTCTGATTGACGAACCAAAAAGTGCGTTATAAACTAGAGAGATAAGGCTTTCTATTAATATATAGTTTGTTCAATTTGGTTCAGTATATAATTTCAGGTAGTTGGTCAAACCGACTGAAATTTCAATCAATCATCTATATGAGTAGTTTGACTTTGTGTTGACCAACCTATAAAAATTAGCCGCATCACCTGGTGACTTAATATCACTTGACCGTGAGTTGGGCTGGAAATCATTGTGAGGTCCCTGGTTGTTTTATTTTATAATTAGTTTATTCTTTCTATATTCAATTTTAAAGAGATAAATAATAACACCAAGTCTTCAAATGTTGGCCCACAAACTTTGGCTATATTCGACAAGTTGGGAAATGTTCCCACCGACTCATCCACCCCATTTCAGTTGATATTTATACTTTTTATCTTGAGGATAAGCCACACAAAAAGAAAAAAATGGCAGAACAGTAGGAAGGAGCTGAGTTTACGCTTCTGAAAGAAATAGCCACAAAATCCGTTTTGAGTATGATTTCAATTATTGGACTCCGCAAGATTGTCAAGCTCGAGTAGGTCATTTCTACCCGAACAAAACATATTTTTCCGATACTTTTTTCAGAAATAGGTAAGTTACTAATCCCCCTTTAAGTGTTAAAATGGTCATAATCATGCTATATATGCTTAATATGTGGTGAAATGATGTTTTGGTATACTTTTATTATACTTGTAAATTTAGGACGGAGGGAGTAGTAATAACTTTTATATATACTTGTAAATTTGGGACGGAGGGAGTAGTAATAACTTTTATTATACTTGTAAATTTGGGACGGAGGGAGTAGTAATAACTTTTATTATTATGGGAATATGCTAGATGAGGTTGGTATGGTAGTGTTGTGAAGTTATAATGATGTTGTTGTGCTTTAGGATTGGGTAACAACTTGGTAATGAAAGTGAACTTTGTTAGATTTTTCCTGGGAATTGGTCATTCTGTAGTGGAGCGGCCGAGTCAGTAAATTAGAGTAGCCGATCCCCTTATTGTCGAATGTTGAGTTCTAGGAGAGCGGCCGATCAAAGTAAAGGACTCGTCCGATCCGCTCGGCCGAGTCAAGTAAGTAGAGCGGCCGAGCAGTCTGAGTTTTAACAACTTGTTTGTTTTTCGTTAAGTATTGGGCTAGGTCTTAGGCGATGTCCTAGGATGCCTAGATAATTGTTATGAGGTATCAAAATGATAGAATTGGTCTTTTGTGATCGGGTTTGACTTAATGTGATTGTGTAGATGGATTGTGTGGTGACTTAATGTCAAGATTGTGCACATTATTGTGAAAACGTGTTTACTTCTCTATGATGAGCTTGTGTGGTTTCCTTCTATGGAATCATGCCCTGGTTGTTGTTTTAGCAAGTATTTATTACTGTGCTCTTTGTTGAAAGTCCAGCTGGTTTTGTGTGTTATCGAGTGGAGGTGGAAAGCATTATAGTGGCACACTAGCCAAGTTCACTATAAGGCTTTTCCACTGGTCCTATTTCCAGGTTTGGGATGTTATCGAGTGGAGGTGGAAGGCATTGTAGTGGCATCAGTTAAGTGCACTATAAGGCTTTTCCACCGGACCTATTTCCTCAGTCCAGATTGGCCTTGGATGGGATGAACTCGCTCCCTCGCGTGAGCATTTAGGGGTCTGACTTTGTGTCATTTTCTCCCACTATTGTTGTTGTTATGTTATATGGTTCCAGAACCTGTTTCAGCTATTGATGCTGCCCGTTGTTACTTTGGCTCTGTTGGATATGGTTTGGATTTCGGGATCCCGGCTTCAGCTATTTATGCTGCTCAGATGGTTTCAGACAGATGGTCTTCTCAGATGGTTATTCAGATGGTTTTCTCAAAAGGTTTTCTCTGATGATCATGTTATTTCGGTAAACCTTGGCTTGGTATCCTCGTAGGAGTGTTTACTCCTACACTATGTGTTGTATGATGAGTTGGTCGTTATTTCCAACCGGTATGGGACGGTTGGCGATAGGAAGCCTCTCATATTATGTGCTATATGCTATATGATCATTTGTGACATTGTTCCTTTATGTTTATCATATAAGCATGTAATGTAGTTGCATTTTAGTAACTTACTGAGATTTATTCTCACCCTTTATTTGTTTACCGTTTTAGATAAGGAGCCCAGGGGATAGTTCACACATAGGGAGGTCGTCGGGAAGAGGATCTTTGGTAAGACTTTTGGGAAGTGGTGTGTATGTTAAAGGATACATTATGTAAATGTAACACCTTTTGGGTAGTGTACCCGTGACTTAGTTTTGTATCATCCCTTTTAGTAGATGTCGGTGTTGTATATTTGTAAGTAAAGTTGTGGCCAAGTGGCTCAGTACTCGTTGTGAAAGTTGGTTTGTTTTATGACTTCAAGTCAAGTTTCAAGTAGTTGTGTTGGTCGTGTGATCCTTTTTATGAAAGTATATTTCGAAAAATTTCCTTTAAATTGTTTTATGACGTCTTCCGTGCGTGTCCCGGACGTGGGGCCAAGTAGGACCACGGGTCGGGGCGCGACATAAAATCGCCAAAAGACGTCGTTTAGGACCTCAAATTGTCATTTGAAGTTTTTTCCAGCAAATCGCGCCGTTTTTGCAAAACACGTTTTTCCTAATTACTTGGTAAAACGCGTTTTACAAGAGACCAACCATTACTTTATTCTTTTTCCTTAGTAATTGTGCCCACATCTTAGGTATCAAGTGAGGTGGGATGGAGGGAATATACTATTACGCACATAAACCATAAATTGATCAAGGCAGTAACTTTTAGGCTTTTCAGAAATACAAAAATATATTTTATAAGAAATGTGTTTAAATAATTAGTCCCTCCGTCCTAGAGTAAGAGTACTATTTTTCATTTTGGTACGTCCCAGAGTAAGAGTTATATTCCTAAAATGGCAAAGAATCTTTACTATTCACCCCACTCATTCTCTCTCATATTTTACTTTTATACTCACAACACCAATCAATTCACTATTCTCTCCCACTCATTCTCTCTCCTACTTTACTTTTACAATCACAACATTTACATCACTTCCAATATTTATTAATAAGCGTGCAAATAAAGGGTAGGACTCTTACTCCGGGACGAAGGGAGTACATATTTATGTTATTGGTTCGATCCAATTCTAACTATTGTTAAAATTTTCAGAACCATGACGGGATCAAATTCAAAATACCGATTCCAAAATAAATATAAAACCATGACTGGACCGAACCGGTAGTTTTGCTCACCCCTAACAAGAAGGATATTCGCGGTCCTGGGGGGGGGACTACTCAGTAGCCTACAGCAGCAGAAACACGCAACTAACCTAATTCCCATGTAATAAAAGAGGGAGGAAAAAAGTTTTCCGTACCAGAATTTCTGAATTAAAAAATAGTGTTTGATAGTATTAAACATTTAACATGTACAGTACCTTAATTTCCACTATTCCCTGAGTTCAAATCCTCTGTACCACTACTTTATGTGCCGCAAGTGATTTAATGACTCACAATTGTTAAGAGTGGTATTATTGTAATATTATGCAAACATGTGAATGGTTAGATTAGAAGTGGTACATGGAGTGACACACAAAAATGGTACAGGAGATCTCGACTCCTATTCCCTTTACCTTAATCGACGATTTGTGTTACTCTCTCTCTCTCTCTCCCCTAGAAAGGTAATATCTGTCCTGTAAAGATTAACAATTTAGTTAAACTTTAAGATACCCCCGTCTCAAACTAAATGTTCGAATTATTTTCAAATCAAATTCAAGAGAAAAATTGATTTTTTTTTTCGAGACATTCTATTTTGGGATAGAGGTAGAAGTATATTACTCCCTCTGCCCCAGAAAGATAGTCTCATTTTGACTTTTTATGGTCAACAAAAATAAATTTTGACCAAACATTGGTGTTAATTTAATGATCACAATGAAATCCTAAAATTGTTATTGATAAATCACTTAATGATTTATCAATTACAAATTTTAGAATTTCAGTAGAATGATTAGATCGTCACCAATGGCTGGTCAAAGTTCATTTTTGTTGACCATTAAAAGTTAAAATGAGACTATATTTCTGGGACAGATGGAGTATTAAAGAATCACTTTGCTATAGTATTAAGTTACTAATCCATGGTTTTGGCGCTTGGAGTATTTTTATGTTCCACTAATTCACAAGGATGGTCTTCCCAGGCTGGAATTTAATTTGCAGGCAGGAAATCAACAAGAAACCGGAGTTTCAGATCCCTACTTGATCCACTTCCAGTTTTTCACATTCCTTTTATCACTATAAATAAGCATCCTCCACATCCAGAATTCTCACTTCACAGTTAGTTAATTCCACAACATAACTTACTATGGCAATGGCGATGTTAACTTCAGTCTCCATTTTCATAACTTTCTTTTCTCTTCCTACTGTGCTACTTTCGGCTCCAAATTATTCGAGTTTTACCAAGATTCAAATGCCCCCTGGCGTCATTGGTCCCTCGTCTGCCGGCTTTGACAAGTTCGGTCAAGGCCCTTATGTTACTGTCCAAGATGGTAGAATTCTCAAGTGGCAAGACTTTCCCACCCCTGGTTTCGTCGATTTTGCTTATACCTCACCTAATAGGTAAACCCTAATGTTCATGCATAATCATGCATAAATATTTGTTCAAAATTTTGTAAGTACGCGAGTAATTATACTAGTTCATTTATTTCAACTTACAGGACAAAGGAATTATGTGATAATACGACCAACCTAGAGTTGGGACGAATATGTGGGAGGCCGTTGGCTCTTAGCTTTCAATATACAGCTGGCATTCTCTACATTGCCGACGCTTACTTTGGTCTTCTAGAAGTTGGGCCTCTTGGGGGACTTGCCAACCCTGTCACCACTAGTGCTGAAGGTGTGCCTTTCAAGTTCCTCACTGGGGTTGACGTTGACTTATCGACGGGCATGGTATATTTCTCCGATGCTAGTGCAAAATTTGATTTAAGGCATGTAATTATATATCTCTCTTGATTACAAAACTGTTTTACTCGTTAACATGATCAATATGTTTATACGAAAAAGTTCAATTGTATGTACATATATGCAGAGATTACACAATTGGAGAAATCAGATATGACTTTACTGGAAGGTTCATGAAATATAATCCTTATACAAGAAAAGTTAAGAGTTCTGATGCGGGGATTAAACGGGGGAGGGGGTCCCGCAGTTAGTAGCAACGGCAGATTTGCTTTTGTTCCTGAAGGGTCAACGACACTCACTATTCCACAAGGGTTAAAGATTAACTGGGCGGGAAAGGTGGTGCAAACTGTGCCCTTTGAAGCTCAGTTTTATAACAAATCAATAAGTACGGTTCAAGAAAATAAAAGGGCACTCTATGTTGGATCCCGCATTACTGATTTTATTGGTAAATACACATAATTCTGGGCAAGCAAGCATGCTCGCTCGCTCTGGGCGACTATTTCGAATTTCATGTTAGGATGTCTCATGTTTCATTCATCAGTAATCCTCTTCTTATCTGTAATAAACTTTTTCTATTCATCTGGAGTTTGGGCTATGATGTTTTCAAATTTGACAAATAAGAGTCTCAACTTACAAAATGTTAGCAAATACTCCCCCCGTCCCAAAAATTTGTCATTTCTCATTGTCCCAAAATGTTCTTCACATTTCTACAACTTAGCTTAAAAGTGTATAACTAAAACATGGCTAGCGAAACAAGTGTTCATATTCTTAAAAAGTTTGAATAGTCAAACGCGAAGATCATTTTGGGACGGAGGGAGTACTAGTTTTCTTGACGAAAATGTTAAAAAAATTCAGCTAAGTTATCATGTGCTAAGCACATGAATAATCGAATTGGATAATTTTGAAATTGACATTTATTTAAAAGGGATCAAATGCAATTTTTTTTTTTATTATATTTAAAGGATAAAAGTAATGATTTTATTTCTTTGAACACCCCCTTTACTCATGTTCTTCACTTCATTTCCCCTCATTCTTAACCACCACCATCACCTACTGTCGCCGTTACCACCGCCACCATTGCCACCACCACCCGTCAGTGAGGTGGCAGAGATGGTGGTTGCATTAGTGGTTGATGTGGGTTGCGTGGTAATGGCGATAGGGGTGACGATGGAAGCATTAGGGTGATAATGGTGGTGGGTGTGGTGGTGATAGCGGCAGCGAGGTGGTGGTGGTGGCAGCAGTAGGGTGATAAAGTCCCAACATTTGACGTGGCAGTGCCACATCAGCAATCCCGTTAGTTTTTTTCAACGCCGTAAGTACAAAAATAAGTCTTTTGTATTATTTGATAAAGAATACAAAAGTATGTTACCTATTTCTGTCGTTAATGATTACGTTGCATTATTTGAAAGTAAGGGTAAAATACTTGCATGTATTTTAGTAATTACTCCCAAATGAAATTGTTACACATAATTATGGGGTAATAAAATTATCATGTTTAGTAAAATTTATTTGACCATGTTCCCTTTATACATCGAATTAGGGCTATTATACGAACCGAGCTGACTCGAGTTCGGCTCGGGCTCGACTCGTGAAAGCTCGAGCTCGAGTGAACTCGAGGTGTAGCTCGAGTCGAGCTCGAACCGATTGTCAAGCTCGTTTTTGTTATCGAGCCGACCGTGTTCGTGTTGGGTTTTGTGCAATCATGCGCGGCGGAAACATCACATGAAAAACCCAAAAGCGTAGATCCGTTATGTTCAATAATTCATAATATGAAGATGAAATAAACTAACCCTTGTAGATCGAAATACAGAGCCTTGGATTAAGATGCTAAGATGAGCACCCTCTACCGGTGATCCACACTTCAAACGAATTCAAGAACTCTTTCTTGAACTTGACTGCTAGGTCCTTCGGATTGAAAAAATTTGGTGAAGAACGATTCTTCAATTGCTCCTAACGATTATTCAAGTTTGATAATTGGGAATAATCAAACTTAATAACCCAAGTATATTATGTGTATTATTTCTCTCCAAGAAAGAGTTTGTGATTTCCAAAATCAATGTTATGGGAACTATTCCCGATTGTCCACATTATATACAAGAGGTCTCCAAAACCCTTTAGGATTTAGGTCTTCTTGTCCAACAAGAAGCCAGCCGTGCGGCGTCTGTCTAGCCGTACGGTGGCCCCTCTCAGATTCCTCGTTTTTTGCTCCTTTTAATTATCCGTTCTGCGTGTGTGACCCAATAGGATTATACTAAGTTGGCAACGAGTCCGAACCATTCAAACCTCGTAAGTCATAAGCGGACTCTAGCAAGCCATTATGACTACCCAATTAGTATAACTTTGAAATCCAAAGTTTCCTAAAATAGAACATAACACCTCTTTGTTACACGATGTCTATTAAACGTAAGCCATGGTCAATGGTCAAATTACCTTGTTCAATGATTTCTCGATCCCGAATGTATTGATAATACAAATGACATTGATCCAATCAATTCATTTGAGCATGACCATGCATTTCATCAATACAATTCATCGAGTGACCAAAGCTTGATATCTCTCTTGACGAGGAACAAATCCCTTCTTGGCTTATTACCTTTCCCTTCATGATTCCGATTATGCCAATCATATTCTTTATAGCTACCCGGTTAAGGGTAACGTTTGAATATGTCAAACATAATGTTCATCATGTGGAAGACTGTAATAACCTCAAGTCTAGAGATTCCAGTGATATAACTATATGAGACTTAACTATGACATTAGGACCATGACATAAATCTCATAGGGGTCAGTCCAGTATTTGTTCTCCAACAAATACCCATAAGTCTAATTGTATCGCATACACATAATCATCATATGATTATCTATTAAACTTATACTAGTGATTAATCATAATTAATAGGGACGGAGATTATTATAGTAAACATGCAAAAGATATAATAATCAAACATTCAATATCTTTATAAAAGCATAAAGCAAATGATAACATTAATCGTTCAAACAACGTGCCTAGGGCATATACACCAACAGTTCGGCTCGTTTAGCTCGTTAAAAGCTCGAGTTCGGCTCGATAAGCTCATTAAAATTGAATTTTTGTTTTCGAACGGCTCGAACTCGGCTCGATAAGCTCGTTAAGACCATATTTTCCTTTAAAAATGTCTAAGCTCGAGCTCGGCTCGTTAAAACTCGAGTTCGATATCGATTCGAGTTGTTCGCGAGCAGCTCGCGAGCTTGATTCGACTCGAGCTCGATTCGACTCGAGCTCGAACAAGCAAGTGGGCTCAAGCTCGATAAGTTTTAAACGAGCTCGAGCTCGACACCCCAAAGCTCGGCTCGTTTACAGCCCTACATCGAATGCTATACACCATAGCAAAAGTGATTGGTTTGGATGATCTTTTATTAGGCAAAATAATTTTCTGACATGATTACTACTCTCTCTGTCCCAACAGAGTATATCCACATTTCCTTTTTAATTTGTCCTAGAGTATGTGTCATTTCCTAAAATTACAAAGAATCTTTACTATTCCTCATATTAATTCTCTCTCCTACTTTAATTTTATACTCACAACACCAATCAACTTACTATTCCTCCCACGCATTCTCTCTCCTAGTTTACTTTTCATACTCACAACACTTACATCACTTCCACCTCTTCTTAATCTCCGTGGACATATACTATGGGACGGAGGGAGTACTACTTTTCTTTATTGAGGATATTCATTGGAGTACCAAAGGAGATTTGGTGTGTTGGTTAAAGATTTCATGGATCAAATATCCAAGACTTGGCTAATTAATTTGATACATAATTACATTATTCTAGCTTGAAAACACATATGCGGAAGCAAACGCTTCAACATCTGTCCCCAACGTAAGTTCAGCCCAACTGCTTGCTTAATGTTGTGGAAATGAAAATAAAATAAACAGAGCAGACCCAGATTAATACAATATGATTTGCAAAATCTCCAAGTCAAAATCTTTGAAACCCAAATATTGCACATATAGGAGAATTGAAGATCGCACGGATCAAATATCAAGACTTGGTTAAATTAATTAACAATATAACTTGATTCTATCTTGAAAACATATATGCACAAGCAAGCTGTTACCACATGCCCGCCCTTAATTAGTTTCTATTGAGTCACATGTAACCCCAACGCAAATTCGGCTCAACTTTTTTATCGCCTGCCTACACAAAAGATTTGCCTGAATTAAATTATGATTCTGAGACTTTGTTAATTAAGATTGCTTGATTTTAATTACTACTCATAACATCCATCTCTACCTGTAACTATCGCTATAAATACAACTCCTCTACATTCATCTAGCTTCACAACTCAAATATATGGCAATATCGGCTGTAACAATAACCATGCTCCCCATTTTCATAATTTTAGTCTTTTCTATTCCTTGTGTGGTTCTTTCCGCTCCAAATTATTCGATATTTACCAAGATTCAAATGCCCTCGGGTGTCACTGGTCCCGAGTCTGCTGGCTTTAACCTTTTTGGCCTAGGCCCTTATGTTACCGTCACCGATGGTAGAATTCTCATTCCAAAACTTCTACAACCTGGTTTCACTTATTTTGCTCATACTTCACCAAATAGGTAAGATTAAACAAACTTCATTTCAAATGCCTTACATGCATTTTGAGGAGCTTATACTATAAAGTAAAAATTATGCAATGTAAGTGAATAATCATTTTAAATAATTCATCACCTTCTGTCAACTTATGTACAGGACCGAGGAGTTGTGTGACGGTACAACCAACCCAGATTTGGGACCTATCTGTGGTAGGCCCATTGCTCTTAGCTTTGACTATCGTACCGGCCTTCTCTACATTGTCGATGCTTACTATGGCCTTCTGTCGGTTGGGCTTGGTGGTGGCCTTGCACAACCAGTCGCCACTGAGGCTCAAGGTGTGCCTTTCAAGTACCTCACTGGCGTTGATGTTGACTTAGTGACTGGCCATGTTTATTTCAAAGATGCTAGTCTGAATTTCGAAATAAGGTATAAAAATAATCTCACATTGTTATTTCTCGATCTAATTCAGTTTTTTTTTTTTTTTTTTTTTTTCATTTAGTTAATTTAACAAAGGTTTACTATACATATGCAGAGAAAGATTGCTTCCCAAATTTAGAAATGATTCAACCGGAAGGTTCATGAAGTATGATCCATCGACGAAACAAGTAACAGTTTTGCTACGGAACCTAAAGGGGGGAGGGGGTCCTGCAGTTAGTGGTGACGGAAGCTACGTTCTTGTTCCCGAGTATGGGGCTGGAAATGTTTCCAAATATTGGCTGTGCGGCCCTAAGGCAAATTCAGCTGAGCGAATACTTAGTGTTGGCGGGAATGTTAATAAAATAAAGAGGGCGGGAAAACTGGGGGAGTTTTGGGTGGCGACTATGTTAATCCAGACGACTCAAGATTCGAAAACACTCAGGATACCCCAAGGGTTGAAGATTAATGGGGACGGAGATGACTCCACCCTTAAAAACATGTTATTATATATCATTGTAACATCCAAAAAAAGTGGGAACACAGTCACCTATTGGAGTAGGATCTTTGACCGTCATTTGGGAATGAATGGAGTAGTATTTTATCCGAGTTTCAAACAGATTTTAAGATAGTAGATGCGAATTGAATTGGAAAGAAATGATCATAAGACCCATCCACAAACTTTTGACAAACAGGAATTAAGAAACAATTATGTCCTGTGTGGTAGTAGATAGCAATCACAATTCAAAGGAAATCGTAGCAATCATAATTCAAAGGAAATCAGGAGATCACAATGTAGAGATTCACGCAGCATTCCCAGAATATTAACAAGGGATAAATGCAGATGGCTTGGAGATTACATACCTGCTAATAGTTCAATGTGTCCGTAAATCAAATTCTTCAAGTGCTTAGGTTGCATTAGATAAGCCTGCACAAAAAAGGAGTGCTGTGTAAAACAGGTTACAAACTTAACTTGAGAGGGGTTGAAAACAAAAAACTAGTGAAGTATTACCACTGCAGAGATTCAACCAAAACAACTCTCCAACTCTGTAGGACGTAATAGTCTCTTTATGTAATTACATTTTGAAAGTGATCATTTTAAACTTAAAGATCAAAACAGTAAAGTGATGACGCCCTTGAGTTCTGGGGTCACGGAGATAGAACTCCAATATAGCTGTCTCTTGATCCTGATCACAACACAAACAAGAACACCGTTAAGACCAAGGCCGGGTTGGAATCCGGCTTAGGCCCTCGGGTGTGAGAGTAAGATCTCTGAGGAAAACCTGAGTAGAAAGCTTGTGAAAGCCTTGTGTGTGTGAATAGGATAGAGCACGTACCTGGCCCTTTGGGGCGGATAGGAGTATTTATATGAGTAGAAGGAGGAGGTAGGTTAAGGTACTAACCGCCCTTGTACCGGATGGACACGCGGCAGGTCCTCATTGGTTCGGCCAGGGGAGTGGCTGGGAACGTGGCGTGTTGTCAGGGAAACATGGTTCCACCACCAACAGTTATGGTGTGTCAGGTACGAACAGGTAACGTCTGTGGTACGTTTGCGACATCTGGCTGCTGCGGGCTCCGGGCAGGTGGTTGAGTGATCAACACGGGACCCTAAGAATAGCGGGAGGCAGAGCTACCTCGGTTACGGTCATCATGAAGCCCGGGTATCTCGGGCTTACTAGCTTGGGGCTTATCCGGTTTGACGCGGTCGAACTCGCTTGCACTGGCTTTGAACCGGGTCCGGTCCGGTCTGCGATGCTCGGTCTTATCAGTGGCCCCTAACTCCGAGGGTCAGCTTATTTATGAGCGGCGCGAGGAGTTACGCTTCCATGTCTCGGCCCGAGCAAACTGTAGTAAATACGGGCACGGAATACCATGGGACGGGAGTCTTACAATGGTGGTTGACGACAGGACAGTGGGCCCCACGAGTCAGGCTAGTGACGTAGCTGTCAGGTCCTTGATATGACAAGGAGCACGCTCATTAAATGCGAACCGTCATCGGAGTTCGAAAAAGCTGGTTCCCGCCTCTTCATTTTCGGGTCGTATGCCGGTTCAAAACCGGACCTGGGACTAGACCCGACCCGCATTGGGGGTATAAATAACCCTAACTGGCTTCGTTCAAATACTTTCGCCATTTTCAGAATATTTGCCCCTGCTTTCCTTTGCCACCTTTGCTTGCAATCTTTCGCGATTCCGCTTTCGGCGCTTCTTCTTCCAGACGGTCATTCAGGTAGTGCTTTTATTTTCTTTTGCTCGTTGTTAATTTCTTGGTTCGTCCGTCCTGGGTATTTAGAGGCCTTCCTTATTGTCTTTTTGGGGTAAGCCCCTTAGCACCAGTTCTTCGGATTCGGGGAAAGAGTCCTTAGGTTTTTGATTAAATTCCTAGCCCCGTTCTCTGGAACCTCGGGTCCTTGCCTTTCTCAGAATTTTTGGGTCCATTTATTTCTTTTTAACAGGAGATATGAACGAACTGGACCTGGGGCGCAATCTCCGTCCTGACCTCTTTGGTTGTTGTCGACGAACGGGAGGGATTTATCGATATCTGATAAATGCCTGGAAGAGGCTTTCTTTGGATGCCTTCAAGACCATAGGAGTAGTCTATAACTGGGATTCCTGGATTCTACCCCTGCTGTGGGAAACAGGTCCTCGGGTTCATTATGACTCAGGGAGGATGAGAGTTCTGGGGGGTGAGGAGCAACTGGGCACTTTTGTTAGGGCCGTTTTAACTCGATTCCCTGATAATGTAGATATGGCCGGGAACGCTAGGCGATTAGTGAGGCAGGGCGGAGACCGTGTGTCCTCGACTGGTCTGAATCCCTTGACTTGGATGGATACTCCTTTGAATGATGACTTGCTCAGTACCGAGCAACCGCAGGATATTCCAGCGGCCCCGGGCGTTGTGGAACTGTCTAGCGGTGACGAGGAATTGGAACCGATCGCTGAAGGTGACAGTTTCTTATTGGAATATCACGCTTCGGATGTCGGGGAGGAGATCAACATTGGTCGCGGGCTTATCGACGAGCCCGTATCTTCCGAGACTCCCACGGACTCTCGCGGGCCAGATGAGAGGTTGGCCCCTGATGCTGCCCGAAAGTTGAGCTTGAGGCGCTCGCTGGTCAAGATAGTGAGTTCTTTCCCCGAAGGGCCGGACAACCGTGCGGTCAGTCAGATGGGGGCGTCTACCTCGGGTGCGGCCTTAGCGGATGAGGGCGAGGGTGGTTCTGACGACGAGTTCCGGTCTCAGTATCATGTCGACCCAAAGGTTTACCTTGTGAGTGGTCTGGGTGAGTACGCATCGCCTACCGGAGGCTCCAAAATGACTTCTACCTTGGTCCGCGCAGAGAACTTGGCTTGTGTCTTTTACCCAGTGCAGTTTGAAAATGGGCTTCGCCTCCCTCTTGACCCGTTTATTTGCGAATTTCTGAACTTCGCACAGTGTCTGCCTATGGACCTGACTCCCAATGCTATTCGTTATTTGGTGTCTTTCATCGTGGTTAGCCGCGTCCTCGGGTTTGAGCCCTCGTTGTCTGCCCTCCATATTTACTTTACTCATCAGATAACTGCGAGCTGCCTGAGCTTGAAAACAAAACCGCGCTCCAAGAAGATTTTTTCTGCCGCCTCTAACAAATTCGACCAGTGGCAAAGGTATCCTCTTGTGATCCAGAACCGCCTGGGTTGGCCTTTTCCCCATCCTGAGAATATATCTCCTATCTCGGTTTCTCGAAGAAACTTTCCGGATCCGGAAGAGGGCCGCGAGTTGAGCGAGGCCCTGGAGTCTTATCTTGCTCGCCACGCAAGGAGGGTCTTGGGGGAAGATGGGACAGTGGAAGCCGTGGTCCCTCAGGTCTTTGATGTACAGGCCATCATAGATGATGAGGACCTTTTGATTTATGCTGGGGTGGCCCCGAGTCGTACTCCTGATCGTGGGTCTAGGGTTGATATGGTCCCCCTGCTGAGAGATCCCGATTGGAGGGTTCATCAGTCTTTTGTTTTTGCTTCTGAGTGCTCGTTCTGTAACCACGGGGACGCGTGCTCTGACCCTGGTTTAACCGGTCTCTCTTTGCTGTTATTTCTTTTGTCTGTGCTTATTTCGTTTCTGCTATCCGGAGGGGGCGCTAAATTCCCTTTGATTTTCAGGTCCCGAAGATACAATGCCTCCCAAGAGCGTGGCCGCCCAGAAGCAAGCGGCAAGGGCACAATTGGAACGGGAGAAGAAAAGGAGAGGGGACGAGCTTAATAAAACCGAGGCTCCGGGCATTAGGCTCCCGGTTACGGACAAAACAGATAAGTCCGGTGTAGCGGTGGCCGCACAGCCTGCCCTGACTCGCAACCTGCCCCCTAATCCCCGTCACGCAGTTGGGAGGGGTAAGGGACTGATTGGCACCGGTCATTCACAGTCTTCTTCTGACGCGGGCACAACCACCCCGGAGCCACAAAGAAAAAGATCTGCAACGGGAGACCCTCCTTTGCCTCCCAAAGATAAACAACAGAGGACCGAAGCCTCTTCGGCAGAATTTGCCGTGGTGTCCCCTGCCCGAGGTGGGATGTGTGCTACTCTTTTCCCCGTGGAGCTCATTGACGATAGAGAGCGGGCAAAGGAGTTTGGTCTTAAGGTTGCCCGATCTCCCGAGATCTTTGGGGTTGACCTGCACAGCCGCCGCAGCAATAACGCCTACGTTGGTGATGGGTTGTTGCGTCGGCTAAACTTTCCGGACTACCAACAGAGGGTTCTATCTACCTCCAATCCTGCAACCGCAGTTGGCCACGCCGGGCTGGCCCTAACCGAGGTTCGCCTTTTGCCTCTGGACCAAATTATCCCACCTTCATTCGTTACCTCTCTGACTTTCTTCCTTTCTTGCTTGCAGATAGCCAATGACCTCCTTTACTTAAGCGCCCAGGCTAAGTCTGATGCTTCCACCATTGCCACCAGGAATAAGGAGGTTATGGAGGCAAGGGAAGAAGCCAGTAAGTGGTCGAAAATCGCAGAGGGCTTACGCACCGAGCTCAAAGAGAAAGATGCGGAGGTCATGGGCGCGGTTAAGGAAGTTTCCCAACTGAACAACGATTTGGCCGCGGAGCGGGGAGCTAAGGAGCGCCTTGAAGCCGAGAAGCAGAGTCTCGAGGCCCGCTGTGTTGAATTACAGAAGCTTTTGGATGAGGGGAAGGGGACCATCGATAGGTTGTCAACAAAGGTGGATGAGTTGGATGGACAACTGCTCGATCGGGTGCGATTTGATACCGACCGGGAGCGGGTGCTGCAGGAGGAGCGGGAGAAAAGCATAGAAGCATTCAAAGAGTCCGGTGAGCAGTCCGTGATATTAACGGACCAATATAATATGGCTGTTCATGCCGTAGCTCGGAACTTGGCTGCCACGGGCAAGTATACGGCGCAGGAAATAGCCACTTTATGTTCAATACTGCCTTCCGACCCGGAGTGCTTTTCCGGTCATTGCCTGGTGCCATTTTCGGACGACCAACTGCTGGATCTCCCGGAGACCGCTCGTGCTTTACTTCCTCCTGTCCTTCCGGTCACGGTCCCTGAGCTATTGACCGCCATTGATGATCAGCGATTTCCTGCGAGTGGGAATGGTGTCCCTTTGGCCGCGGCTTTGGAGAAGGTTTTTGGCCCTGGCGGCCCCTTTGTTGAAGGTATGGTTCTTCCCTTCTCTACCTTTGCCTCTGCCCTCGCCGAGGCTTCGAAGGCTCCGCTCAATTTGGCTGTTGATCCTGACGCCTCTACTGCTTCTGTACCAGAAGTGGAGATCAATCCTCCTCCGTCCGGCTGAAGATCAGACCGGGCTGCGCCCTGGGACTTTTTGTAGTAATTTTGGGTTTAGCAGACTTGAACCTCCAACTGTATTTTGATTCGGTTTTGTAATGTATCTCGTTGCTTTTCTTTTGATCTCCCTATCTCCCTGACACTTATTTTCGTTGTCTTTTATTGCCTTTTTCACTGGTTGCCTTGGAGTTGTCAACTACCCATCGTTTTTCAAGGTTATGGCCCCAGGCCGATTAATGTGGATGTGCTTTGAATTTTCTACGCCTGATACTTATGACTACTTTTTTTGGCGAGCTTACGGTCTAGCTCGTGGGCGTATGACCGCGCATCGTGCATGAAGGTTCATGCAACGGTATTTCCCTTGACGGGCTTACGGTCTAGCTCGTGGGCGTATGACCGCGCATCGTGCATGAAGGTTCATGCAACGGTATTTCCCTTGACGGGCTTACGGTCTAGCTCGTGGGCGTATGACCGCGCTTTGAGAACGAATGTACTTTAGTTTCTGAGAACGATAGCAGTATTATTTACTTTACTCGAACAGATTACATTGTGATTTTGTTATAATACATGAGTAATTCCACAATTTCTAACTGCTATTGATTGCAAAAAGATTTTAAGGTCTGCAAATCTGTCTTCTAAAGGTAATACTTCTTCAGATGATCACTATGCCAGGCGTTTTTCAAGTCTTTTCCTTCTGCCGTTAGAAGCCTGTAGGTTCCCTCTTTGATCACGCGGGCAATCTGATAAGGGCCTTCCCAGTTGGGTGAAAGCTTGTTGTATCCGGGCTGCCTCCCTGTGACTTCAACTTTCCTCAGAACCCAGTCTCCCACGGCAAACGATCTCTTGTTCACCCTTTTGTCGTGATGAACTTTGGCCCTCTGCTTATAATTCACCATCTTTGTTCGTGCTTCCAACCGTTTTTCTTCGGTAGAGTCTAAGTCTTTTCTGCGGGCTCCCTCATTCTCTGTTTCGTTAAATTGGGCGACCCTATAGGTGGGCAAGGCTACTTCCACAGGTGCGACCGCCTCCGATCCATATGTCAGGGAAAAAGGGGTTTCTCCCGTTGAGTTCCTTGTCGTGGTTCGGACAACCCACAGAGCAGTACTGAGCTCTTCCATCCAGCGACCACTCCTTCCCTTCAAACTTTTGTGCAAAGCGGTCATTAGCAACTTGTTCGCGGCCTCGGCCTGTCCATTTCCCTGCGGTCTTGCGACTGAGGATTGTCGATGTTCCACGTTGAGTCTCTTGCACTCCGCCGTAAACTTGCTTTGAAATTGGGGTCCGTGGTCGGAGACAATGGCTCGCGCTAGACCAAACCGACAGAATATGTGATCGTGGATGAACTTGATGATACTTGCTTCCGTAGTACTAGTCAGTGCTTTTGCCTCAACCCATTTTGTGAAATAATCCACTGCGACTACTACCATTTGCGCCCCTCCGGGCGCTTTGGGATAAGGCCCAATCAAATCAACCCCCCACATATCAAATGGCCAAGTTGGGACTACTAGATTCTGCTCGGTGGATGGCTGCCTTGGTATGTTGGCGAACCTCTGGCATTGATCACATTTGCGGACGTAGTCTTCTGCGTCTCTTTTCATTGTTGGCCAATAATACCCGAGGAATCTTATTTTGTCGGATAGTGTCCGGGCTCCGGGATGCCCTCCACACACGCCTTCATGAACTTCGTATAACAGGTTAGTGACTGTTTCGGACTTGACACACCTCAGCAGTGGTTTGGTGAAGGATCTCCGATAAAGAACGTCATCAATGATCGTGTATCTAGCGGCCTGTTTCGTCAAAACTCTTGCCCGGCCAGGGTCGTTGGGGAGGGTTTGCTGCTCAATATACTCCCTGATCTCGTCAACCCAATCTTTTTCCGAATCTCCAATCTGGCGGATCTCTATCCTGTCAATGGCTGGGCGCTCTGTGAATTCTATCCAGCAGTCCACACTGAGCTTGGCAATGTCCTCGTTTGTGATCCTGGAAAGCAAGTCCGCCTCGGAATTTTCAGCCCGGTTAACTTGGTTCAGCTCATGGTATTCGAATTCCTTTAACAAGTCTGTCGCGAGCTCCCTGTATTTAACCAAAACCGGGTGATTTGTTTCGTATTCCCCTTTCACCTGGTTTATTACTAGTTGTGAGTCACTCTTCACGACCAGCTTTGATACTTTCATGTCCCGGGCTAATTCCAAACCTGCTATCAATGCCTCGTACTCGGCCTGATTGTTTGAGACCGCGAACTTAAATCTCAAGGCTCGCTTGAACCTTTGACCCTCCGGGGCGGTCAAGAGAATACCGGCGCCGCTGACAGTCTTTCCCGCGGATCCATCCACACTTAACGACCAGCAATTTTCCGGTCTCTCCCCTGTAACTATTGCCTTCTCGCCTCTCTTTTTCTTCGTCTTTGCGGGTTGGGTTTTGTCCGGTTCGCTCTTCTTTGACTCAAATGTGGTCTCTGCCACAAAGTCCGCCAGTGCCTGTGCCTTGATGGCCTTCCGCGGGGAGTAGGTAATCTGGAATTCAGTCAGCTCAATGGACCACGATAGCATTCTCCCCGAGGATTCGGGCTTATGGAGTATCTTCTTCAGCGGGGTGTCTGAATAAACCGTGATGGGGTGGGCGATGAAGTATGCCCGCAGCTTCCGAGCGGCCACGAGCAAGGCGAAAGCTAGCTTTTCAATGTTTAGATAGCGGCCTTCCACAGCAGAAAGTGCCTTGGAGACATAATACACGGGTTTCGGAAGTTTGCCCTCTTCCCTTACCAAAACAGCGGCCACTGCATAATCTGTTGCGGCCAAGAAAACATAGAGTTCCTCCCCTAATACCGGGCTGCTCAACAGCGGCGGCTTTCCCAGGTAAACTTTTATTTGCTCGAAAGCGTTCTGGCAGTCCTCGTTCCACTCGAAGCCCTTCTCTCCTCCTCCTTTTAAAGTTTTGAAGAAAGGCAGGCACTTTTCGGCTGACTTAGCAATGAATCTTCCCAAAGCCGTAATGCGGCCATTAAGCTTCTGCACCTCCTTAACGCATCTGGGGGGCTGCATGCTTATCAACGCCGTGATTTTCTCGGGGTTTGCTTCGATCCCTCTTTGGTTTACCATGAACCCCAAAAATTTTCCTGCCTTTACTCCGAAAGCGCACTTGGAGGGATTAAGCTTCATATTATTTTCCCGGAGGTTGGTGAAGGTTTCTGCCATATCAATGTCGTGAGAGGTCTCCTTGGTCTTGATAACCATATCGTCGATGTAAGCCTCCAGGTTCCGGCCTAATTGATCATCAAAGACGATTCCTACCATCCTTTGATACGTACCGCCCGCGTTCTTGAGGCCAAATGGCATGTTGTTAAACGTGTAGGTTTTGCCCGCGGCATAGAAAGCGCATGAAGGGACGTCATCCTCCTTCATTTTGATCTGATGGTACCCCGAGTACGCATCTATAAAGCTTAACACCCTATGCCCGGCTATAGAGTCTACTAATTGGTCGATCCGGGGAAGAGGGTAACAATCCTTAGGGCAGGCCTTGTTCAAATCGGTGAAATCTACGCACATCCTCCACTTTCCATTTGCTTTGGTTACCATGACGACGTTGGCTAACCACTTCGGATATTTGATCGGGCTTATGATTCCGGCTTTCAGCAGTTTATCTACCTCGATTCTGATCGCCGCTTTCTTCTCCGGTGAAAAGTATCTTTCTTTCTGGAGGACCCGGGTAAATGTGGGATCGACATTCAGCTCATGCTCGATGACCTCTCTACTTATCCCCTTCATATCTTCGACGGTCCAGGCAAAGATATCTGTGCTTTTCCGCAGCAGGTCGATCAGAATCTTCCTTTCTTCTGCGGGAATTTCCAGCCCGACCTTGACCATTTGATCGGGGTAAGCGGGGTTTATGACTACATCCTCCAGAGCATCGTTGGGGCGGATGTCCCTTATTTCCCTGTCGTGCAGCGAATCAATCATGATGTCTATCTGCTCGGTCTTTGCGGCAATACGACGGGCTCTCCTACTCCGCTTAAATTCTGCCCGTGTTGAGTGGAATGACAAAGTTCCAATCATGGCCGCATCCTCGGTCCTGCTGCTGTTGGTTTTGATCTTTTTTGCCTCCCTCGGGCTTACCAATCTTTTCCCCATCGCGCTCTCCCTTCTTTTCTTCTCTATTACTTTGAGAAAAAGCTCGGGCTTGTTCTCAATGCATGCTATCCCTGCGGGGGTGCTGAATTTGATCTTCTGGTGAGGGATTGACGCAACGATTCCTAGGGCAGCCTGAGCGGTCACTCCCAAGATTGCGTTGTACTGGGATTTCAGATCGATCACCATAAACGTGACGCGGGCTGTTTTCTCGAACGGCCTCTCTCCAATGGTCACTTCGAAGTCAATGGTCCCTTTTGCGTAGACCGTATGATTCGTGAACCCTTCCAACAAGCCCGCATATGGTGTTAAGTGCGCCTCGGACATCCCCATTTCTTCTAGACAATGGAAGTAGAGTATGTCCCGCGAAGCCCCGGTATCAATGAGGACCCTCCCAATATCCGCTCTACCAATAGCCATCTTGATTGTCAATGGCTGTGTTGAATGGAAGAGGGTGGAGGCCAGCTCGCTCCTCCTGAACCCGATCATTTCCTCTTGCTCGGGTGGGTATGCAGGTATAAGGAACACCTTTTCCAATTTCTTGATCTGAATAGAGAGCTGGGTGTTGCTCGGGGCTTCTTCCCCGATATACTGGATGTCGTAGCGTTTTTCCCCGTCGGCGTCGTTATCCCTAACATATTGGACATGTCCTCGTGGGGCTGCTCCTTTATTGCTGGGCCCCTCAATCCACTTTTTCAATTCTCCGGCCTCGACTTTCTGTTGTATTATCTTTTTCATCTGAAAACACTCATCCGTGTTATGCCCGTGGCTTTCATGGTAGCCGCACCACTTCTTCTTGTTCGCCTCATAAGGCTTTCTTTCTAGGGGTGGGGGAGGAGGTAGGGCTTCTGCCCGCAGAATCTCAGTCCTTGGGGCTATCAAAGGAGTGAAGGTGTTGTCAGCTCTTTTGAAATTGGTCGCGCCCCTCGGTCTTCCTCTATTTCTGCCGCCACTGCCCCCCGAATAGCCTGCGTGGTACCTTGAGTCGTGAGCGGGCTCGAGCCTGTCCCTCATGCTCCTGCGGGCATCTTCCATGAACGTGGGCTCAACTCCGGCCATGGCAATGGCTCGATTGTACATTTCCTCCGTTCCCTCGGGCTTTCGACAAGCGAACTCTTGCCTCAGGGTATAGGATGTCAATCCTCCCAAGAAGCACAGCTCGATGTCATTTCTCGTTAGGTCCACGATTTGTTCGGTCATTTTTCGAAACCGTGTAATGTACGCTTTTGTACTTTCCCCGAGATATTGCTTCACACCGCATAGGTCCGATTTCGGTCTTGCGACCTCCCCAGCGCCCGCGAATGAATTCAGAAACGACGTCCGCAATTGCTCGTAGCTGCAAATGGAGCGGGGTTTATGGGCCAACAACCATCCCAGCGCCTTCCCCTTGAAGGTGGAGGCTAGAGCCTTGCATTTTACGGCCTCATCCGTTGAAAATAGAGCCATTTGCCCTTCAAACCGCCCAACATGGCTTTTGGAGTTAGACGAGCCGTCATAAGCGTCTAGCGTGGGGACCTTTCCCCGCTGGATTGGGGAATCAGCTATCCAGGAGGCAAAAGCATCTATGGGTCCAATGCATTTTGCCACATTTTGCTTAGACTCCCATAGGTCCCTGATCATCCCCTGGACCTTGTAATCAATCTCTTCCCCGGTTTTCACCCTTTTTGCCGTCCCCGCAAATTGCTCTCCGGTTCTAACAGTTGCTTTTCCCTTGTAGTGGCCTTTGGACCTTCGAGGTTGAGACTCTCCTTCTTCACTCTTTCTCCCTTCCTCTCCTTCTTCATCGTCGTCCTCCACAACGATCGTTCTTTTCTTCTTTCCCTCCACCCTGCTGGCTATGCTTTTAGAACCATGAGTTTTTGATCTTTCAAGAGGGATTCCCGTGTCAGCCTCGGCATTAAATAGCTCTTCCAGGGCCAGGTTTAGCTGAAGCCCTTCCGCTACTAGATCCTGCCTGTCTTTCAGGAGCTGGATTTTCTTTTGAATCTGCTCAGGGGTGAGGGGAGTGCCGGGGATTTTCTGTGCCTTGCGTGCTTTTGATGTTTCGATACGATCTCTCAGATCCGCCTCTCTTCTTGCTTTCTGAGAGGGAGTGCCCGAGCAGCCACTAGGCGCCTTGTCTCCCAATCTGGCAAAGATAGATCCTTGAGGCGCTTGTTTCGAAGGGCTAGCATTTGGGTTCAAGATTTCTTTCCCAGTCATTGTAAATATTTGGAATGTCGAGTGTATTTTTAGAACCGTAGAAACAAAAGAATGGCTTCGAACGGTGTTGAGTCAGACTAGACTGGGAATTCGGAAGAACTCAGAAGATTGCACTAGGAAGATTTTCGTTTCCCGGCAATGGAACCACTGATGACGCCCTTGAGTTCTGGGGTCACGGAGATAGAACTCCAATATAGCTGTCTCTTGATCCTGATCACAACACAAACAAGAACACCGTTAAGACCAAGGCCGGGTTGGAATCCGGCTTAGGCCCTCGGGTGTGAGAGTAAGATCTCTGAGGAAAACCTGAGTAGAAAGCTTGTGAAAGCCTTGTGTGTGTGAATAGGATAGAGCACGTACCTGGCCCTTTGGGGCGGATAGGAGTATTTATATGAGTAGAAGGAGGAGGTAGGTTAAGGTACTAACTGCCCTTGTACCGGATGGACACGCGGCAGGTCCTCGTTGGTTCGGCCAGGGGAGTGGCTGGGAACGTGGCGTGTTGTCAGGGAAACATGGTTCCACCACCAACCGTTATGGTGTGTCAGGTACGAACAGGTAACGTCCGTGGTACGTTTGCGACAGCTGGCTGCTGCGGGCTCCGGGCAGGTGGTTGAGTGATCAACACGGGACCCTAAGAATAGCGGGAGGCAGAGCTACCTCGGTTACGGTCATCATGAAGCCCGGGTATCTCGGGCTTACTAGCTTGGGGCTTATCCGGTTTGACGCGGTCGAACTCGCTTGCACTGGCTTTGAACCGGGTCCGGTCCGGTCTGCGATGCTCGGTCTTATCATAAAGATTACGGGAAGTTGAGAGCATGATCACTAAAGAAGAGTAACAAGATACCGCTGAGTATAATGAGGCGGAAAGGTTTTTATTCCAGTCCAACCAAATTTCCTGATCATCACATGAAGTTAGACAAGGAAGGATATTAGGGTTACAATGAAACTTTAAATATTAGACCAAAATTTCCTTTCCTGGGGCTTTGTTCACAGTCCTGATAGTTGCTACCACAGAACGTTTCTGTGCATCTCACATAAGATATCTTCACGCTCAATCCTTAACAAGAAGTTACTATGATTTTCAAGCTCAAATTACACATCGTTTGAAAACCAAATTGAATTAAAACTCAGTTTTTAAACACAATTAAACTTGAGACCTTAGACGCAAATTGGTGCTCACAACCAATTTTCTAAATGTTTACTGATGATACTCACAATAATGCGTCAATTACAATTTTTATAATTGCGTGAGGATAAGTAATTTTTCATAAATTTTTGGTCAACATTCAATCGAGTTCACGTAGAAAATTAATATAAGATTTTTGAAGGACAGAAGAAGTATATTGTTTTAAAAGACAATCTTTAACAATAAATGCCACTTTCTGAAGAAAATAAAAGATGAAGGAGTTCTGAGTTTATAACTATTGATCAGACATCAGTTAGAACTAAAATGTATGTGCCTTTAGGAATCTATCATGTATGCTCCGTCCATTCGTAGTTCACAATTACGAATAAGGTTGGAATGTGATCTATATGCATCAACAAGAAGATTAATTCTTAAGCTAACAAACAATTTGACGCATATCATTAGGATTTACTCAACCAGGGATGTATTCTCATTCCAAAATGAAAAATGAGCATTGGATATGGAAGGGAGCTTATACTCTGTGGGCATTAAGATCCTCCCCAATTTTCAACGCTTCTGACCCCCCCCCCCTCTCAAAAAATATGGATATGCGCATGCATGGCAATATCGCCTTTGGGTATGAGTTGGGCGTGCAAGAATGTCAAATATGGTTCTTCTTTTTTTTCAACTTACATAGCCTGTACTTGCATAGTTGCATGCGCATGCATGTAATTAAGTATCTTTATTGGGTGGTGTCATGGTGTGGGTTAGGGTGCTAGTATGGTCCTCAATTTTCTGCATTTCTTTAATTTCAACTGGCATAGCCCGCACTTACATGCTCATGCAGGTACGTAGGGTATGGGTAGGGGTGCTAGTACTATGGTCCTCGATCTTCTGCGTTTCGTCTTTTTCAACTTACATTGCGTATATATGATCACTATAAATGACAGGCATACATATTTCTTTGCCTATCTTTCTAATATATGGCATTGTCTTCAGCAAATCTCGTAACCGTAGCCATGTTCTTCATTTGCATGATTTTCTTTTCTCTTCCTGGAGTAGTAATTTCTTCTCCAAATTATTCGACTTTTACCAAGGTTCAATTGCCCCCTGGTGTCACTGGTCCTGAGGCTGTTGCCTTTAATATTATCGATCAAGGCCCTTATGCAACTGTCACAGATGGCAGAATTTTGAAGTACCTGGGTCCACGCCTTGGTTTCGTTGAATTTGCTTATACTTCACCAAATAGGTATGGCTAAACAAAGTTCATTTCGTACAAGTGTATGCATTTTGGAGTGGAAAATAGTTTTAACTATGCAAATCATACATGTTCAAATTTTTAAAGCTAGCGGTAGCGGATAATCATTTTAATAATCACCTTTCATCAACTTACAGGACCAAGGAATTATGTGATGGTACTACCGACCCAGATTTGGGACCTATATGTGGCAGGCCCCTTGGTCTTAGCTTCAACTATGTTACTGGCATTCTCTACATCGCAGATGTTTACTATGGCCTTCTGAAAGTTGGGCCTCTTGGGGGGCTTGCAAAACAAGTCGCAACTAGTGCTGAAGGTGTACCGTTCAAGTTCCTCACCGGATGTGACGTTGACTTATTGACCGGGAATGTTTATTTCGACGATGCTAGTCTGAATTTTGATATAAGGTATATGATCCCACATTTCCTTATCTCAAATTCAAATATTTTTAGTATTTATCTTCATTAAATTAATGCAACAAAAGATTATGCTATATGCAGAACCAATTTGCTTCCACAATTTAGTAATGACTCGACTGGAAGGTTCATGAAGTACAATCCACTGACGAAACAAGTTACAGTTTTGCTAAGGGGCCTAAAGGGGGGAGGGGGACCGGCAGTTAGTAGCGACGGCAGCTATGTTCTTGTTTCAGAGTTTACGGCTGGAAAAATTTACAAGTATTGGCTGCGTGGCCCCAAGGCAAATTCAGCTGAGCTACTGCTTAGTGTTTCGGGGAATACAAATAACATAAAGAGGGCAGCCTCACTGGGTGAGTTTTGGGTGGCGACGATATTAGACCAGACCCGAAATTCAACAGAACTCAGGGTACCACAAGGATTAAGAATTAACGGGGCTGGAACTGTAATACAAACAGTTCCTTTTGATGCACAATACTTCAACAAAACAGTCAGTGTTGTTCAAGAGCTGAATGGGGCACTCTATGTGGGGGCTCGTGATGCAGATTTCATAGGTAAATACACAGATTAGCATGAGGATATGATTATCTATCTAACATAACGCTCCATTGGGGCGGACGTACTGCTGGATCCTAGGTTAATAATGTTTTCCCTGTATATCTACTTTCCTTGTCAAATAAATAAAAAGTAAGCTCTAAATTAATATAGATTAAGATACTAGATGAAAATTGAGTTATCTGGAATACAAATACATCATCTTCTAATTAGCTGATCAAAAGGCAGTTAAATTGGCACGAGATGAGCAGAAGATCCACCCACAAACATTCAACGAACCGGAGACAAATGTAGGCCTAGCAATTATGGAAATCGTCACAAATGTAGAGATTCATACATCATTCCTAGAATATTGAAAATGCATCAAAAATCTAAAAAAAGGACTGTGTAATTTATAACCCTAATTAAGTCCCTAACAAACAAACAAACAAACAAACAGAAGCATGTAAGAATGAAAAATGAAGGTGAGAAAAGTAAGAGAAATGGATGAATACTAACATTCGTTAGGTGCTGAGCCCTATATGTGCCCTCGATCTTCAATTGGGCTGACGCCTCTCTGGAAATGAACAATTTGGAGACTATGATTATGGAATTAAATAGAATAAGCTGAATGTAGCGAGAGAGACTGATGAAAGTGGTGAAAGACTCAGTCGAGCAAGTCGTCCGATGTTGTTGATGAAGAGTTGAGGGTTTAGATTCAGGGATTCGAAAATCGCTTCGCTTTTGCTGCCTTCCACCTCCTTTCTCTCTCTCTCGATCGATCGATCGTTCGATCTGAGAATTTCGCTTTTGATTTTCCCGCTAAGCCGACGGATTAACCCTTCTTCTTTTTTGAGATAACCTAGGTGTCGCCGCCCATAATCTTAGTATTAACCGCCATCTCAGATCCATAGAAAGATAAATCCGGGTCTGATTTTAGTCGCCAAATTGGTAAGCGACTCCAAAGGGAATGTCCAGCATCACTTGTCACCAAGTTGCTCCTCCCACCGCTCGAACACAAAACCTCTCTTACCATCTCTTACCTTTTTACCGTTGAGCTACCCCGTGGAGGGCAACACTTACTTTACTTGATCAGGGAAGATACGGAATCAGATTGCTCAACAATCAACATCCAATCTCTCATAAATGGGGTTTTAAGTGTGGGGTTAAATACAATTATGCCCTTTAATAAATAATCAAACGATCAAGATTAAAACGAGATTTTTATGATGTGTAACTACAAGAGATGGAGGGCTTTCTGGACGTTATACTACGAATTTGAAATAAGATGCTATTGGCGGCGGTGGAACAAAACTAGAAAATTTGTTGCTCCAACACATAGAACAGATTCAACCACACTCTCATGTGATGGACAAATTTGTATACATGCGGAACCTACCCAAGTTAATTTAGTCTCGATCATTAAATTCACTAGATCCGGGGATGGAGGGCTTTTTGGACATTATACGATGAATTTGAAACTAGGTGCTATTGGCAACAATTAGAAGTAAACTGGAGAATTAGTAAACTGGAGAATTTGCTGCTCCAACCCACTGACCAGATTCACCACACCCTTGTTTGATAGACCAATTTCTTATGGTGCAAAAAGCTTAATTAGTAGTTACGAACCGGTAAGTTATCATATCTCTATCTTTTTCTATAAGAAAGGTTGATTTTAATTAGACATGACCAACCCGTACCCGAACCTGCTCCGACCCGTGGAACCGGACCTATATTGGAACCGCCAGACTCGTACCCGTGACTTGTCCGGTTCGGTTTCGGGTCTCCCTTCCTAGAAACAGTGAACCGGCGGGTCCAACCCGTATACCGTGATCCGTTGACCCATGGACCCATGCAAGAAACATTGCAGAACTTGGCTCAATCGTGCAGAATCCGCATGGCCGCCCGGCGCATACACCAGGAATTCGGCCCCACCAAGCTCTGGCCCACTCCGTGTCCTAGCCCAAGTCTGTTCCAGTCCATTGTCCAGTCGCCATTACGCATGACACAATCCAGACCACCAGATGACGCGCCACAGCAGACCAGATCCGTCACTAAGTCAGTCCAATAAAGAGAGAGCCCGCAAGAAATTTCAACTTATGGCCGTTTATATTCGTTAATTAATGAGAGTTTGACTAAAATAGGCGTTTTGATTGATTTTTTGAATTCAGACTTTAAAAGTTTATGGAAAACAAATGTGACATCCCAAAATTTCAACACGAATAAAATAAAATAAATAAATAAAATATGAAACGGATTGGAATGTTTGAGATTGTGGGACCCATTGTTTTACTTGATCATTTCATGTTTGCCAGCAAGTTCTTGCTTTCACGTGACCTTGGATTTGAGTACTAGGAGGTGTTGGTTAATTGTTGTTTAGTTAGTGACTCACCTATGTGGTATAAATACTATAGTGTTTGTCATATTTAAGGGAGTGCCTTCTACCAAAGTCAAAAGCTGAGAGATAAAAGAGTGAAAATATAAGCTTAAGCCGTAAGTTGCTTGGTTCTAATTCGGTCCTTTTGATTTAATTAATGATCCGTTGTAAGCTATTTTGTGGGAAGGGGACTACGCAGTATTGATTCCGTGTCATTTCTTTTTATACCCGTCTTATCGTAATGCTCCATTTTATTGATACGTATTTTGTTTGTTCGGTCCGATTTGATAAGTGCTTTGGATTTGAAATTGCTCGGTTAATGTCATGGTTATTTGAAAAGTATGCTTTATGTGTTGTGTTATTATTCCCAAATATGGATTTGTTGTATTGTAACATCCCCGAAATTAAGCACGACGTTTTGGACGTATCGGAAATATATATATATATATTATATATATATATATATAGAAAATAGATGGGACGGATGGATTTATCAGTACAAATGTTTGGTTGAACTAAGATGGGACCCACTCATTTTCATAGTTGACAACAAGTTAACATTAGTAGCTAGGTGGATGTGTTAGTAATTAGATTTTTGTGACTCATGCAATCACGTGGCCTTGCATGGAGATTACTAGGAGGTGCTAGTTAAATAATATTTGGGTGGTGACTCACCAAATTGCATAAATACTCCCTCCGTCCCACTAGAAGTGAAACTTCTTTCCTTTTTGGTCCGTCCCACATCAAGTGAGACTACCCAAAATGGAAATGTTTTAATATATTTATATTCATCATTCCACACCATTTAACCTCACTCATTCTCTCTCTTCATTTTCCACCACTCATTTTATTCAACCAACACTACTATTTACCCCACTCATTCTCTCTCTTCATTTTCTACCACATATATATCACTTTATCTTAAATATTGTGTCCACTCCTCTAGTCTCACTTCTAGTGGGACGGAGGGAGTATGTTAGTTTGACTTTGGCTATTGACCACACTATATACTTAAGCAGAGAAAGAGAGCCGAGTTCATCAGACACTATTTAGTGAAATAGGCAGTTCGACGTACCGTCTCAACGATTATTTGATGATCCGTTTTAAGTTATTTTGAGGTAAGGGAGACTACGCAGTATTGGTTCCGGGTCACTTTCTTTTATACTCGTCTTATCGTAGTACTTCATTTTACTGTCACGTACTTCGTTTGTTCGGTGCCATTTGATAATTGCCTTGGTATTGAAATTGCTCGGTTAATGTTAGGGTTATTTAAAAAGCATGTTATATGTGTTATTGTTCTCAAATATGAGATGGGTTGTATGGAACAGTTGCGATGTAGCTAATTATGTAACGGTCGCAGTGGACTCAGTTATTGGTTTTGTGTTTGTCTCGGTTCTCGGTAAAAAGTGTGGAACAAAGTGCTGTGCGGAACAAAGTGCTACATCGCAAGAAGCGGTGGGAGCTACCTCTTGAATCCGTATGAGTCACCTCTTGAATCCAATATTGTCCGGTAAAAAGTATGGAACAAAGTGCTGTGCGGAACAAAGTGCTACATCATAAGAAGCGGTGAGGGCTACCTCTTGAATCCGTTCGAGTTACCTCTTGAATCCGACATTGTCTGATAAAAAGTGTAGAACAAAGTGCTGTGCAGAACAAAGTGCTTCATCGCAAAAGGCGGTGGGAGCCACCTCTTGAATCCGTACGAGCCACCTCTTGAATCCGACACGACCTAGGATTTCGATTGAATGGTTAATTTGGTTAAGCCACTAGGCCCGAACATAATTGGTGCTTCGGGTTGTGAAGTACGATTTATTTGTTCGGTCGGGTTGTGAAGTACGATTTATTTGTTCGGTCGGGTTGTGAAGTATGATTTATTTGTTCAGTCTATGAAATGAGATTCTTATCGGGATGTCCATATTTGTAATTTCATGGATATAGTTATTTGATATTGTGTTCTATTGACTTCATTGACATAGTTATTTGATATTGTGTTTTATTGATATCTGTGATACCGTGTATTCCCTTTCTTACTGAGCCCCGAACTCACCCCCTCCAGTTTGACCTTTTGCAGTTGACCGTTGACCGGGGTTCGGGACAGCGAGAATTTGATTTGGAGCATTTTGAGATTATAGTGAAACTTTGTATAGCATTTCGGAAATGTAAATTGTACCATTCTAATATTTATGGAAACAGAAATTTTCGGGGCGTTACAACAAATGCAAGGTTGAGTCGACGATTCTATAATGGTGAATTTGATAAATATTTTAATGTTATATTTGAATATGAAGATGGCAAATTTGATATTTTAAGTTGGTGGTCCTAGAAACCAACTTCTTTTCCTATCATTACTATGATTGCAAGAGAAGTTCTTGTTTGTTACCAAGTGGCCGTTCTTTCAAAAGAAACCTGATATAAAAAAAAGGTTCTATTACCACGTTTGGTTAAGTAAACGTTGTGAATACGTGCAACATTTCCCGTAGAAACGTTGTATTCTATTAGAACGTTTTTTAATATAGTTACAACAACGTTTCATATATAACGTTTGGTTAAGTAAACGTTTTTTAAGTAAACGTTCTATTAGAACGTATTCTATTAGAACGTTTTTTGAGAGATTTTTCAAATAATGCAACCCGTTAAATTTTATTAACAAGTCCATTAAAAATATACCCGTTACTGATTTAACAAATCCCCTTCTCCATAATTAACAACCGTTAAACAACAACACTACCCCTTTCATCTTCATCCACATTTCAGCTCTAACACAATTGAACCAAAAAATGGAACCAAAATCAACCTGGAAATGCTAATGCGAGCTTCCGCGGAGTTGTTAGGGAGAGGTACAATTGGAACAACATACAAGGCTGTGATGGATAACCGATTGATTGTCACCATAAAGAGGCTCGACGCCGGGAAAACGGCGATGACGAGCGGTGAGGATTTTGAGCGGCACATGGAAGCAGTCGGAGGGCTGCGGCATCCGAATTTGGTGGCTGTTAGGGCTTATTTTCAGGCGAAACAGGAGAGGCTTGTTATCTATGATTATCAACCTAATGGCAGCCTCTATAGTCTCATCCATGGTACGTTTTCCACTCTGTCCCTCTCTTTTACTGTAAATTTGTGCTGAACTCAGTGAGTTGAAAGGGTGAATAGGTTGAGGTTTTGATCTCTTGTTGTTGTTGTTACTTGTTGATGAGGATAATGAATTCACCCTAAGACCATGCCTAATGTTATGCAATTGGTTTGGAACCACGAATTTGAATTATTATTTTCTGCCATTGCCGCGTGTAGTTGGTGGTGGTGGTGGCGGTGGCGTTTGGATGATGATGAGAAAGAAAGAGATACGAAGAATTTCCATGGCAGAGGTTTTGGTGGTGGTTGCCGGCGGCGTGATAGGGAAGATGAAGAGAGAGGGAGTTAAACTACTTAACAAATGTTGGTGCATTTAGGATGGGTTAGTATTTTAACAAATGTTGACATTTTCGTCAAGTTTTTTGACTTCGTTAGGTTGACTTAAAGCATATTGCATTATATGAAAAAGTACAATATAGTACATTGCATTAAGCTGTCACTAAATAGTACATTGTATTAATTGTAAAAAATGGAAAAGTACGTTGCATATTTTGGTATTTCGGCCGTTTGGACAACTACTTACTAGCTTAGAACATATCATGCAGAGAGTATTACTCATATAATCACAATGCTTCATTAACAGACACCGCCTCTCTGTTCAGTTCAGCAGACCCCTTCCTCACCTGATTGGAAGATTTAATTTTAATACGAAGAAAAGAGATTTGAGTTTATAACTGATCACATAAGTTAGAACTAATATGTACTACTCCCTCCTTCCCAAAATGAATGTCCAAAAGAAATTCAATTTTGTTCTTGATCAAGAGCAAATTTGAAATTTGGACATTGATTTTGGGAGGGAGTAGCATTGGAATCTAGCAATTCCCATCGACGACCATCTCTTTCCTAGCACACTATTAGAAACACGATTGGAAGATGATCTATATACATCAACAAGAAGATTAATTCTTGATATAATGGAGAGGTAGTTAATAATTTGACGCATATGCATATCATTAGGATTTACTCAACCAGGAATATTTGATCATATTCAACGTTTCTATCTCCTGCTACACCCAAACAAACAAAAAACCCTTTGGGTATGCGCATGCAGGTAAATATCTCGTTTGTATGGTCCATAAATTTCTGCAACTTTTTCTTTTTCAACTTACATATCATCCACGAGGAGATCGGAACGATACTCGAAAAAGGTGAAGAAAAAATGAACCAAATTGCAGGCAAGTTGCAGCATGAGTAAACTAAAAAAGTGAGCAACAACATGCATGTTAAGAATGGGCAAGAGAGGATATGTAGTGGCTGAGATCAGGTCAATGGCCACTGATCAGACATCAGTTAGAACTAATATGTTAACCATGCTATTCACCCATCTTCCCCAAGTTTCAGCGCTTCTTTTTCAACTTACATAGCCTATAATTAACAATCGTACGTACACAGTTGTTTACCTATCTTATTCCAAATATGCCAATGTCTTCAGCAAGCATAACCATGCTCTCCATGTGCATAACTTTCTTTTATTTTCCAACTGTGGTTCTTTCCGCTCCAAATTATTCGACTTTTACCAAGATTCAATTGCCCCCTGGTGTCACTGGCCCTGAGTCAGCTGGGTTTAACTTTATTGGCCTAGGCCCTTACGCTACTGTCACAGATGGTAGAGTTATTAAGAGCCTACCTCTTGGCCTTGGTTTCATTGATTTTGCTTATACTTCACCAAATAGGTAAGTCTAAAGCTAAACAACGTTCGTTTCACATCGGTACATTTTAACTAATCCCCTTATGTAAAATTGCAGGACTAAGGAATTATGTGATGGTACAACCGACCCAAATCTTGGACCCATATGCGGCAGGCCGTTGGCTCTTAGCTTTCACTATCCTTCCGGCATTCTCTACATTGCTGATGTTTACTATGGCCTTCTGGCAGTTGGGCCTCTTGGGGGGACTTGCAAAACCTGTTGCCACTGAGGCTGAAGGTAAGCCTTTTAAGTTCCTCACCGGATGTGACGTTGACTTATCGACCGGGAATGTTTACTTCAATGATGCTAGACTGAATTTTGATATAAGGTATGTGATCCCACACTGCTTTATCTCGAATTCAATGATTTTTTTTTATTATTATTATTTTTAATTTAGTTAATGTAACAAAAGATTGTATAATATATATATGCAGAAGCAACATGCTTCCAGCATTTAGAAATGACTCAAGTGGAAGGTTCATGAAGTATGATCCAAAGACGAAACAAGTTACAGTTTTGCTGAGGGGCCTAAGAGGGGGAAGGGGTCCCGCAGTTAGTAGCGACAGCAGCTATGTTCTTGTTTCGGAGTTTAGGGCTGGAAGAATTCTCAAGTATTGGCTGAGTGGGCCCAAGGCAAATTCAGCTGAGCTACTGCTTAGTGTTGCTGGTAATACAAATAAGATAAAGAGGGCAGCCACAGCCGGAGAGTTTTGGGTAGGGATTATATTAATCCAGACCCAAAATTCAACAACACTCAGGATACCACAAGGGTTAAGGATTAATGGGAACGGAACTGTGTTACAAACTGTGCCCTTTGATGCCCAATTCTTCAACAAAACGGTCAGTGCTGTTCAAGAACAGAATGGGGCACTCTATGTGGGGTCTCGTGATACAGATTTCATAGGTAAATACACAGATTAGCATGAGGATATCATGATTTGTCTCAAAATAATGATCCACTTGGGCGGGCGGACTGCTGGATCTAAGGTTAATTATGTTTCACCTGTATAACTATTTGCTTCTCAAATAAAAGCATACGCTCTATATTACTAGTATTTGCTCGAGTTTTAAATAGATGTTAAAGATTCCAGTGGGTTCTCTACAATTCAAATCACTTACACAAGATGCATGCACATCATTTACTAAGAGCTGATCAATACCCAGTTGAATTGGCACGAGATAATCAGAAGAATCTAGAAAATTATGTCCTGTCTGGTTGTAGACACTCAAAGGATAATTCAAAGAAAATCGTCTGTGTATGTATATATTCATAAGTCATTCCCAGAAAATTAACAAGGGAGAAATGAACAGGACCTGGCAATTACGTAGCTGCTAAAAAGTACATGGATACTTAACATCCAAATTAGCTATCCACTTGCCGAGGTTCAATGAGTCCTTAGATTAGCTTTATAAATTCTTCAAGTTCTTTGAAAGTTGCATTGGATAAGCCTGCACCAAGAAGAAATGCTTTGTAAAACAGGTTTCCAAAATTAAAAGAGGTCGAGAACAAAAAACTTGTGATAGGTATTACCACTGCTGAGATTCAAACTCTCCATTTCTTTGCATTCTCATCTTAGCACAATTGGCTTCCTCTTCGCTTCTACTGTTCAGTTGAGCAGAGTCCTCGACCTTATAGGAACATTTAAGTTTTATATGTACCAAAATAAAACAAAATATCTGAGTAAAAAGATGCACATTGACTCAGGCCGGCATCCTAGAGAAGTCGTTTTACCAAAATAAGCTTCTCTTTCAAACTTTTTTAACTCCGCATCCAGCTCGGGATCAATACTGCCATGAGCATCCATAGAATCATCACCAGATGGTTCATTTACGAAATTTTTGAAGGTTTCGAGAAATGTTAATTGTCTAAATTTAAGCGAATGATTCAATCTCCAAAACCTAACAACCATATAAATGGAAAAAAGGTGACATGAAAAGGATTGTGAAATGTAGCAACGTATCCATAACAGAGAATCTAGAGAATCATTCAACATACACCATTTTGCCTTCATGACATTCATCAAACACAAAATAAAATACTGCAAATTCCAAGTTATAGCATTGGAATGCTTTTATTTAGTCCAGTTCTTATAGTACCATATAACCTCAACCATATGGGGATAAACGAAAGGGAATTGGATGAATAACAGTATCATTTGTTAAGTGCTAGAGAGAGACAATAACTAATTTGGCCTGAAGTTATCGATTTAACGGTGGATGATTTCGATGAGGTGATCAGTGAAGAAGCAGTAGCTAGACAACTCCAAACGGGGAACCGGCGAGATTGACGGGAACTGGTAGGTAGGGAGGGAAGATATACGTATAGAGAGAGAAAGAGAGGATGGAGGGGAAGAGGTTAGGGTTTAGGAAGGGTATAAAGAGGGACGGGATGTTTACCGGAAAGTCCGCACTCTGCCGTCGGAGAGGCGGCTTTGGTAGTTGTTGGAGGCGGACGTCGTTACTAACGGCTCCCCTGTCTGCGTCTCTGTGTGTGTGATCCGGGAGTTTTTTCCATCCGTCCGGGCTACTTATTTTAGTTTGGAGCGTTAATGGCTATTTATCTAAAATATTTGAGTTTTTATCTCTTACCAGGTTATTACTTTATTTTTCTCTTGTACCCACTCACAATACTTATTTTTTCAATATATATTCTTAATATTCGTACATCTCCTACCCACTCACAATACTTATTTTTTCAATATATATTCTTAATTTTCATGCATGCAATTTTAAGTAGTCATTCGTTTAAGACGGAGAGTACATAAGATTTTTTTTAAAGTTTAGGTGGCCCTTCTTTTTAATCCTGAAATTATCCTAAATTGATTGAACCAAAAGAAACAACGTGTTTAAAGATCGAGCCGTTCTTGTAAAAAACGCGTTTTACACTAGTCTTAGTGTAAGTGTTTTCCACATAGAAGAGTTTTGGGCAGACACTTTTCAACACTGTAGGAGGCACTTTCCAATATTTTTACAGCAGCACTTTTTTTGGGACTTTCACAGCAGACACTTTTTTACCTTAGAGAAGGCACTTTTTTTGGCACTTGGAAAAAAAAAAAAAAAACCAGTAGGCATGTTTTAAAACTCAAGCAGACACTTTTTTTGGCACTTGAAAAAAAAAACCCAGCAGGCATGTTTTAAAACTCAAGCAGGCATTTTTTTACCTTAGAGAAGACACTTTTTTTGGCACTTAAAAAAAACAGCATGCATGTTTTAAAACTCAAGCAGACACTTTTTTACCTTAGAGAAGACACTTTTTTTGGCACTTGAAAAAAAAAAAAAAAAAACCCAGTAGGCATGTTTTAAAACTCAAGCAGACACTTTTTTACCTTAGAGAAGACATTTTTTTTTGCACTTGAAAAACAAAAAAAAAAAACCCAGCAGGCATGTCAAAACATGTGCCTGCTCTAGTGTTAAAATCTGCCTGCTGTAATATTGAAAAATGCCTCATACAGTTTCGAAAAGTGCCTGGTGAGTTTTCATAAGTTCCAGTTATTTACATCAATGCCACCGCGCCTCTCATAGCGTTCTCCGCTTTTTGCGCAAGCTAATATTTACAAGTTTGCCACTGGCTTAAAAACACGTTTTACACTAAGTTAGTGTAAAACAAGTTTTTCTCAAGATTTTGTGTTAAAGATCTAAGTATTTCTGAATTGTTCAAAGAGCAATGCTAGGAGCACAAAATAAGGTCACAAAATTTTGCACACAAAATGAGGTGGCGATATTTTATTGGTTGCATCGACAATGGACCCGCCACACTCTAATTAAAAACACCAATAGAATCATTACACCTATGATTTTGTGAGCAAGTTTTTGTGACTTTTTTGTACCCCTAGTATTATTCTTGTTCAAATTGTTTGATTGTTCGCCTGAATTCACATATAAATTAGGATTACGATATTAAATAAAGTGGAGGGATGCACAAGATCTAGGGAAAAACGTGTTCTACACTAACGCTAGTGTAGAATGTGTTTTTAAAAAAGCGGAGAACGTTGTGAGAAAGCGCGGTGGCATTGATGTAAATAACTGGAACTTATGAAAACTCACCATGCACTTTTCGAAACTGTAGGAGCCATTTTTCAATATTACAGCAGGCAGATTTTAACACTAGAGCAAAACATGTGCCAAAAAAAAGTGCATTCTCTAAGGTAAAAAAGTGTCTGCTTGAGTTTTAAAACATGCCTGTTGGGTTTTTTTTTTTTTTTTTTCCAAGTGCAAAAAAAAATGCCTTCTCTAAAGTAAAAAAGTGCTCCTTGAGTTTTAAAACATGCCTGCTGGTTTTTTTTTTTTTCAAGTGCCAAAAAAAGTGCATTCTCTAAAGCTCCGTTTGTTTCGCGTAAAATGTTTTCCAGAAAATGAAAATGTTTTCCGGAAAATGACATAAACATGTTTTTGGTAAATATAAGGAAAATGTTTTTCCGAAAATATTTTCATATGAAAATAATAATAATTTAATATGAGGAAAATAATTATTATGAGAAAAAAATTGAATGTGGGTGGAGATTTTGGGTTGGGGTGGGATGGGTGGTTGTGGGGGTGGGTAGGGGTGTGGGGGGTAGGTGGGGTGGTGGGGGTGGGGGAGGTGTTCAAAAATAATTTTAATATGAGTATTTTTTATTTTTTTTGGTGGGGGGTGGGTGGGTGGGGTGGGGATAGGTGGTGGGGGTGGTGGGGTAGTGGGGGGTAGGGAGCGCGAATGTGGGAGTTGTAAGAAAATAAGTTTAATAAGAGTAGAAAAATGGTGGGGTGGGTAGGGTAGGGTGAGGGGTGGGTGGTGGGGTAGGGGTGGGTGGTGGGGTAGTGGGGGAGCGGGGGAGGTGTACAAAAATAATTTTAATATGAGTGAATTTTTTGATTTTTTTTTTTTTTTGGGAGGGGGGGGGTGGGTGGGGTGGGGTGGTGGGGGTAGGGTTGGGTTTGGGTGGTTGGGGGGTGGAGGCGTTCATTTTTTTTAATATGAGTGAAGAAGTTTTTTTTTTTTTTTTTTGGTGGGGTGGTGGGGTAGGGTGGGTGCTGGGGGTAGTTGGGGTGGTGGAGATGTTCATTTGTTTTTTAATATGAGTGAAAATATTTTTTATTTTTTTGGGTGGGGTGAGTGGGTGGGGTGGGGTAGGGTGGGGGTGGGTGGGTGCTGGGGTAGTTTCGGGTGGTGGAGATGTTCAATTTTTTTTTAATATGAATGAAAAGTTTTTTTTTTTTTTTTTTTTTGGTGGGGGTGGGTTGGGGTAGGGTGGGGGTGGGTTGGGTGCTGAGGTAGTTGGGGGTGGTGGATAGGATGGATGAAGAGGGTGGTGTTAGAGGTGTAGTGGGTATGGTGGGGTTTTATCGAGAGTTGGGTGTGAGTGAGGGAGTTAACATTTTCCGGAAAATGACTTACTTAGTAAAAATCCGTAACTCATTTTACTTAGAAAAGAGGGAAAATAATTTTCCGGAAAATATTTTCCTCATTTTCCGGTGCGTAACAAACACCGGAAAATGGAGAAAACATTTTCCGGAAGTTATTTTACGCGAAACAAACGGAGCCTAAGGTAAAAAAAGTGCATGCTTGAGTTTTAAAACATGTCTGTTTTTTTTTTTTCAAGTGCAAAAAAGTGCTTGCTTGAGTTTTAAAACATGCCTGCTGGGTTTTTTTTTCTTTTTTTTTCAAGTGCAAAAAAAAGTGCCTTCTCTAAGGTAAAAAATGCATGTTGTGAAAGTCCCAAAAAAAGTGTCTGCTGTAAAAATATTAAAAGTACCTCCTACAGTATTGAAAAGTGTCTGCCCAAGAACCCTTTTATGTGGAAAACACGTTTTACACTAAGGCTAGTGTAAAACGCGTTTTTCACAAGAACGACTCGGAGGGATGACGTGAATTGTTGTAACATACAAAACCATGGGCCTATTTGACTGTAAGTGGGCCTTTTCCCAAACACTTTGCTTCAATTTCTTGAGCTGCAATACAAAAGCCTTAAGCGACAAGACATTGGGTTCTGTTTTGGACCCAGTTTTGGCAACCCATGCATTGGCTCAATATTTTAATTGTAGATAACTATTTGAAATAAAAATATCACTATTTATGTTTGAATTTAAACAATAACACTTTTATTTACAGAAACCAAAGTTAACAAAAAAAAAAAAAAATGCCACTTGATAGTTGCTCCAAGAATATTGAATGGATCAGGTTGGACCATTTATAAAAGTTAAATAAGACTATCTTTTTGAGACACGAAGAGAAGAGAGTAGATTATAACCACTAGCATAGGTTCATCACATATTGTTCTATGTAGCAAACAAGCGTCAGATCAGCGTCCGTTGTTAATTAGGAGCCGATGACACTTTGATTTCCAGTTAGGTGTTGTACAATAGTCATAAACTCATGGGGAAGCACATTAATAATCTTCGGCGATACCAAATAAACAATAACAGGGGATTTCTGCTGAGCCTTCTTCATCCCGCAACATCTGTTCTTTACCATAAGTTGTGCAGGCTTTGGACCTTGTATCTTGCGGGAAGACCCCATGTATTTGGCTGGAGTATTTTTCTAGTTTGAGACAGGACCGAGAACGAGAACGAGAACGAGCTTATTCGATTAATTTTTGGATTTTTAACAAAGTTAGATAATTAGAAGGTTTATATATACACTTAATTCGGACCGTTGGCAGCCAAAATGGTTGAGATGGTAAAACATTAGAGGCCAGCCAGAACTTGGTCAATTTTGATAATGGTTGGACTAGGTCTTAATATTTGATAATTCTTAGGTTAGGTTAGTTGATTACTCCTCATGAACTCTTCTTAGTTGAGTATGTATAATTAGGTTAAACAATGTAAATATTGACTTAATCAGCCTAAGGGCTAACCAGGCAATCGAGAAAGAAAGTGGATACTCAGTGGCGTTGGTGCCAAACAGAAATTACTTAATCACAAATTTTAAACAATAATTGACAAATCCAAAAATTCAAAATAAAATCGACGATTTTTTAATAAATTTTGTGTAAACTTCTAATTTAAAGCTCACCGTTTTCTTCTTATTAATATACTCTCTCCGTCCAAGAATAAAATTATTAGTTTGACTTTACACGGAGAGTAAGAAAAAGAAAATGTTGTGAGTATGAAAAGTAAAGTAAGAGAAAGTAGGAGATAGAAAGTTTTTGTTGTGAGAATGACAAGTGAGTCTCATTGTCCATTTTAAGTACTACCTCCGTCCCAAACACCTTGCACCATTTTGAAGATGCACGGGAATTAACGAATGAGTATAAAAATTCAAAAGTAATGTGAGTGAGAAAGAGGTTGTGAGTATGATAAATTGAGTGGGATTTACAAGTGAGGTCCAAAATTAGGTGTGTGAGTATGACAAGTGGGGTAGGGAGAATAGAAAAATAATAAAATTTGAACATTTTAGGACATGGGACTTATCAATGGGACACCCAAAAAGGAAATAAATGCAAGGTGTTTTGAGACGGAGGGAGTAATAAAACAACTAAAAACTTTAGTTTGGGACAAAACAAAAAGGAAAGTAATAGCCTTGTTCTAGGACAGAGTAGTTTACTTGAAAAACAATAAGCTTAGACCATCCACATTGGTTTCAACTATCATAACCCATTCAACAACTACTTTAACACTTCATATCATCTTCTATCTCTTCCACCTAATAATTCAATTACCATTTCACTTTTACACCCTACAATGATTTGGTTTAATTAAATTCAACTCCCTTCAAACTAGGGATGACAATTTGTCTGAACCCGATCCGTATCCGGGACAATCCGCCCCGCAACGGGGCGGGTTTGGTAACAATTTTTCATAACACGGTTGTTTAAGGGGCGGGTTTGGTAGCACACTCCAACCCGCTCCGCCCCGTATGCCCAAATATGCTACTTATTTACTATTATGCCCCTAAATCCTTCACTTATTATCTTCATATAAATACCTCATATATGCAAGTATGTTACCTATTTACTGTTATGAAAATAGTTGGTCTCCAATTTGAGTTTGCCATTAAAGTTATACAAACTTGGCTAACACACAAAAAAAAAAATGCTTTTGTTGAATACGGGGCGGGGCGGATACGGGTTTAGCACTCTATGGGGCAGGGCGGGTTTGGTACAAAGAGTTATTACTGCGGGGCGAGTTTGGTATTAAGTAAACCCGCTCCGTATCCGACACGTTGCCATCCCTACTTCCAACTCATCATCCTCTACCCCACTACTTTTATTTTATTTGTATTCTTTATTTTTATGATTAGTAAAATAATAATAATAATTACTAAAAAATAATTGAGCTCAAATAATTGGGATGAGAAATAAATCCGGAAATCTCAAGAACCAATGAATGGTTGCATGACAATTGTATCAATCAGAAAAAAAGAAAGAAAAAAAAAGTGTCAAAAAGGCTACTCACGCGCCTTGTCGGGCGGTGAGCCGCACGCGCCTATGTCGGCCCAATCGAAGCTCGCCGCGTGTCCAAGGAATGATCCCATTTCTTTGTCTCAACCAGAGGCGGAGCTACCCACAAGGTAAAAGGGGCAATTGCCCCCATTGGTTTTTTAAAAAATGAAAATTTACTAGTGCAAAATTTACAAAAAATTTGGGGTTTAGTGCAATTTTCTAAAATTTGCCCCCATTGAGATGAAAGTATTAATACTAGAATTTTTTTTGCCCCATTGACAAAAATCCAATTGATTTTTTATGTTGTTGTGATTTTTTATGTTGTTGTGTAACTTTGCCCCATTGACAATTTTTTCTGGTTCCGCCACTGCTCTCAACAGGGTTGAAACAATTCAATCCCTATTTTCATTCAACCCCTTTTCACACCGTTTCAACTAACTTAATCCCTTTCAATCCACCATTGTATACGGTGTTATGTTAGGAACACTCGTGTTTATAGGGCATTCGAAGGCTGGAGAAACGGGGGCTAGGGTTTGGTCATTGTGGGGTAAGGAGACGATGTGAGTAGTGTGGACGGCCGGAGGAAGATACTATTGTAGTCGATTTCTTGGGATTGGTGTTTGAAGATGCGAGGGGTGTGTGAGATTAGACCGGAATTGGCTTCGACGTCGGAGGGACTAGGTTTATTGTTGTTGAGACTGGTGGTAAGAGGCTTGGCGAATTCAGAATCGAAATAGTGAGACTGGTAGGGATGGGGAAAGCGGCTAACTTTGATGTGGAGGTGGCAAGGCGGGTGTACACCGGAGATCTGGAGAAGGAGGAGGCGGCGCAGATCGAGGAGGACCTGGGTGTGTTTGAGTGTTTGAATGTTTTTGAAGAGATGATGGGGTTGCCTAAACTAAAGAAACATACCTTTTACCAGAAAAATTAAATTAATCATGTGATCTTGTTACTACTTTAAACTGGATTTAATAATTTATCTTCTTTTTTTCTTTTCTTTTTTTAAGCAAACAACAAGATTTTATTAATAAACATAAACATACAAAGTTTGGAGTTGACAATCCACATGAAACGGATGCTCAACCCAAGTGGTAGGACTTCCGTTAACAAAAGAAAACCTACGAACAACATTGGATATAACATTTGCCATTTGACGATCCAAATTTATAGAGAATTTTTTTTTTGCATTAAGTATGTCCCTATATTCATGAAGAAGGTTGTCTGATATAGAAGATCAATAAAATTTCAAAGAGACAACAAATATAAAACACAAATAAGCAAAGCCCTCAACAAAGGAGGGAGATCATAGGCCCTCAACAAATGAGTGGAAAAAAAGAAGTATGAATATATATGAATAATACTAGAGGCACAAAAAAATCACAAAAATTTGCTCACAAAATCTTAGATGTAATGATGTTATTGGTGTTTTTAATTAGAGTGTGGCGGGTCCATTATCGATGCAACCAATAAAATATCGCCACCTCATTTTGTGAGCAAGATTTTGTGATCTTATTTTGTGCCCCTAGTATTGCTCGAATATATATATTTCTGAACAAAGAAGTATAAATATTCAAGAAGTCAAGATAAAATAAAATTTATAGTTAAATGTTAATTTAAAATTTAGCTTCTATTAGTACATGTTAACATTATAAGCCTTGTTGTTGTTGACAGTCAGTTCGTTAGATTTTTCTATATCTCTGTTAAGTTTTAATTTTTTTCGTTAAATTTTTTATGTTTTCGTTATGTTTTTAACGTATGATAGAAAAAAGGAAAAAAAAATTGAATGCAAAAATGATAATACAATGGCAAAATTGATGATAATAAAGTACGATGGCAAATCTGCAACAAACTTGATAGTACATTGACAAATTTTATAGTTTTCCCGCAAACACCAACATGAACATTTAGAATTAAAATAAGGGAGGAAACACAATCAGAGCCAATCACAAACAATTCCGGGCAAGATTACATTGAATAGGAAGAAAAGCACGAAGTGTTAATTTTGTCAAGAGATTAGGCGCTTCAAGCGTGATTGCAGAATGTGGAAACTGACATGATAACAATGATATTGTGTTACAATACAGTCTATAAAGACTTTGGTTCTTCAGAAACGTGCTTTATGTTCCTGAAATACCAAAAAAATCTTGAATCGCCAGTTACATTGAACAAGACGGGCTCGAAAATTCTAATAGAATCTGATAAAATTGTGATGTGGGGTGTTTGTGGAAAAATGATATGCTTGAAAATTGTAATAGAGGTAAAATTTAGTTTTTACAAGGATAAACAAGCCGTATTTAATTTCAAAGAGCTATGGCCAGCTCATTAGGTGTTGGGCTATTTGAAAACTAGCCGTTAGAGGTGATTAATGATCTAGGTGGAACTCTCTCGATTTGAAAACTAGCCGTTGTGAGCGACCGTTCGAAGTGATTAATGGTCACTTGAATTCTCTGAGGAAGAGGCTATAAATAAGACACCGTACATCACAACAACGCAAAACAAAAAGATATGAGCGTACATTTTCCAAATAACTCCATGGTTGTGGCATCTAGATATATAGGCTACAAAGCTTTGGGCCGCTACCATTTGAATCTATTGCTCCTCATGCCCAATGATTCTCAAACCGAGAAGGATTTACAACACAATCTATTATGCTTTTGTTCAAGTGTCGTGATATCACGATCGTTGTTCTTGGCATTTCAAAAGGCACACATCTCGACTGATTCGGTTAGTTTGCTTACTCTAATTCAATCATACCATCTTTCTCTAAGTAACCCCATTTCCTTAATTTGGCTCACTAATATTAACTTTTTTGTCCATTTTTACCAATAGATGAAGTTCAAGAAGAGGAAGAAATCATCGGTGAGGCCTGATATTTTGTGTTGTAAATCCAGATAGAAGCATATGCCTTCGTATCTGAATTCTGCATGCTTGATAACTCGCACCAATAAACGATTCCATCCCCATTATCTGTTGGGAGGGATATATTTGATCAGGGCTAACCAGTTGATCAGAGCTCGAGGCTGCAGCCATGGCTGGTTTTAGTGCAAAAAGAAGTTGCATTCTGATGAGCAAACCCTAAGGAGAAATGGGCTTAATTTATGATTAAATCAATTGGAAGAGAAAGGCTCAATGTTGTGCACTAGTGGTGTTGCTGTTAGATAACTGACGGCTGTTATGTATGTAATGTCTTATTTCTAATTTTAAAACATTTTTAGTTCAATTTACCACTTTACAAGTAAGATATGTTTATAATAAACACTGTGATTCAATCATGAAACAAACAATATACAAATAAGTAAAACACATCACTCAAAAAAATTGACCAAGTCAATTACAATATTTAGTTTGAAACAAAGCGAGCATTCGGCTAATTAAGCTTTTCTAAGTTTGTGTTTCCCCTCGAAGAGATTGAATTAATGATAGTATATGAGAAGAGTGTGTTTTGGAGGAAACTGGTTCCTTATAAAAAGTCTTGTTTTTAACCCTTAAAAACTAAACCTAAAACCCTTAAAAACAGGACTTTTATAACTTATGAGGAAACTAGTTTACCCCAAAATTTTCTCAAATGAGAAACAAATGTCAATGGGAAAGACGAGAAGCACGTCAAAAGGAAAAATTTTAAAATCAAGATTCGGAAGAGTTATGTGCTTGTTTCACAAAAAAAATAAAAAAAAAATATGTATTTAAGTTATTTATTTATTTTTTGATACAATAATTAAAACGTGTTGTATGATGATCGGGTATTAAAAACTTTCCTAAAAATTGGACATTCTTTGGAAAAAGAAAAATGAAAAAAAAAAAAAACACTTGAAGAAAATAAATATCTCAAGCTTACACGATGGCAACCCGTCGTGCAACCCGAATCCAGACCCACCAGTAATGTCACCCCTGTAAATTTGTTGAATATAATGGCCAAATCGGGGTTGTTCAAAATCCATGCATCTCAACCGTTTACGACGCAGTTGTTGTTAAAAACAGTTACAACATCTCTCCACCACCACCCTCCATATCCCCTCTCTCCCTCACACACACATATACAAACTCTCTCTCTCTCTCTCTCTCTATATATATATATATATATATCTATATACAGACAACCCGCAAGATCATCCCTACATCAGATCTCCTAGGGTTTTGCATTTCTCTCTCTCTCTCTCTCTCTCTCTAGAGATCTGATTGATCAGCAATGGCTAAAATAAGCAATATAATCATCACGGCCTTAAATATCCTCACCCTAATAATCTCAATCATCGCCATCGGCTATTCCCTTTGGTACATTTCCCATCCCGGCACCACCACCCTCTGCCAAAAGTGCATCCAAAAGCCCCTCCTCTTCACCGGCATCGGCCTCGCAATCCTCTCCTTGCTCGGGATCATCGGTTCCTGTAAAAAAATCTCGTTCTTTCTCTACCTTTACTCGGGGGTGTTATTTCTCATGGTGGTTGCGTTGATTATTTCTTCTGTGTTTGTTTTTGTTGTCACGAATAAGGGGGTCAGAAAAGCGGTGTCCGATAGAGGGTTTAAGGAGCATAAGCTTGAACATTATTCAAGGTGGTTGCAGAGGTATGTGACTAATGCCAAACATTGGGAGGAAATTAAGAGTTGTTTGAGGGATTCTCATGTTTGCGTAGGTCTTGGAAAGGACCATAAAGCTGAGGACTTTTATAAGCACAAATTGACTCCCTTAGAGGTATTTATTCATTGCCTCATTTCCAGTTTTCTCCACTATTAAGGTTTTTCTGATTTTCTCATGTTCATATGTTGAGTGTGAAATTATGTTCATCTATCTTCTTTCTTTTCTCGGAATTCAGATTGACAGCGACTTAAATGTAAGGGAAGACTGTCTTGATTAAGGATATGTTTGTTTGGGCTGAATGAGACTTCTGAATGGCCCAAAACTGCTGTTTTTGGGGTCATTGATCAGAAGTCTCATTAAGCCCAAACAAACAGACCCTAAGTTCATGTGGGCCCTACCCTTCCCTGGACCCATGCATGGTTGTTACTTCGAGGGGTGGTGTCTTATGTTAGTGAATGAATTTACCCTGTGTTTAATATTTTGCAGTCTGGTTGCTGTAAACCACCAACATACTGTGGATACCAGTTTGTGAATGCAACCTACTGGACGGAGCCAAAAACAGGGTTTAAGGTATCCGACAGTGACTGCAAGACATGGAGCAACGACCAGAACCAACTGTGCTACAACTGCGAGTCGTGCAAGGCGGGAGTTGTGGCCAACATGAAGCACTTGTGGAAGCTATTACTTATCTTCAACTTCTGTGTTCTCATTCTAGTGGTCACTATCTACAGCATTTCTTGCTGTGCTATCAGAAACAACAAAAATAGGCCAAAATGGTTCCCTTAAATTGCAAAAACAAGCCATTGCAGCTTTGGATAGATTGTTCTCCTCTTTTCTTGAATCACTGTTATAAGTTTTAAGTGTTAGGGTAGTCTTGTATTACATATATTATTTGATTTGTTTGTTTGTATGTTTTATGTATACATGTATTCCCTAATTGCTATGTTATTGCTTCCGAAAGAAAAAAAAAAAAAAAAAATGCATGTTACTAGGTTTTTTAAGTCTCAACTCAACTCTTAAGACACTGTCTATTGGAAAGACTAGAAATGCCAATCTACAAATTTCCGAGATTTAAAATATATTATGTGATCATATAAATACAACAAAATGAAGTATAAATCTTGATCCAAGCAGAATAATACGAACCGAAAAATATTTGATCCAGTTTCAAAAGGGGCAGAAGAACCTAATTACCTAGAGTAGCAGCAGTTTTCATTTCATCATTTGAGAAAAGTACAGCCGAGGAACAAAAAGATGTATGCCACCAGTGAAGTCAGAAGCTCAAGTGTCCAAGTTGGTTGTAATAAGGCTGCAGGGATTGATGGCACCAAAATAGATCCGATAATCCAGCCAACCACGAGGGATGCAAACCTGAAATGAAAGTGTAACATGTTATGAGAAGATTAAAGAATAAGGAGTGGAGGAGCTAAGAAGATGGCCATGAGAGTTTTACCCGAGAGCCCCACCCCTGGCTAAGCTCTTGCTCTTGTCATAGAGGAAGTATATGCAAGCCAGTAAGGAGAGAGCCACCTGCATTTAGATCAAAACTTTGGTGATACATTATGCTGATATATATATTTCTCTCTTTCGCCAAATGCAGATCAAAAGTGACTACGTGTTTGATAATGAGCAAAAGAATACATTAGTAAACCAAGACTAGCCAGCCAATCCACCTTAGCTCACATGGCATAGACCCTCGTCTTCCTTTATAATAGTCAATGGTTCGATACCCACTACCCCGTTGTCAAAAAAAAAAAAAAAAAAAAAACTGGCCATCTTGCCTAAAATCATATTTTACCACAATGAAACCATGATTTCAGATGTTCAAAGACAGATAGATACACAACGATGGCAAAATGGTTCAGTGTAAAAATAGACATCAGACCTTTGTTAGTGTGCGTGTAGCGTATGTGAACATATGTGCATGTGCGTGATGTAGTGCATGAATGAGTTACCTGGGAGATGTAGAGACAACACAAGTTCAGAGAATCGTACAAATAAAGAGTATCCAGCCCATTCTTAATGAATCTAATAGTAATTCATGCTTTATTACCTTATCCAGATAATTAATCTTTTTTTTTTTTGGTCAAGAAAGAATCCGAAAAAGTGACTGCACTATAGGAACTATAACTACATTGGTACAAGCACGGTCAGAGCAACTCCACTATAGGCTGATTATCGACATAACCCACGTGTTTGGTTCATGCAACATCATAATAACGTGCTAAATCATAACAGCGCAAAATGGAATAAGAAGTACTGGAAAAAAGGCATTTCGCTGAATGGGCTCTTAAGCCATAACACTGCAGATTCACAGATGTTATGTGGGTGTGCGACTAAGTGTAAGGGTGCACTTCAACACCTCCATCCTTCACAACCCAATGAAACAAAGTCAAGTGTGTAACAAATGAATGCCATCAAGCAACTTCATGTGCTTAGTGATGTGCCTTATGTGGCCAACTAATAGAATACCATTAACTATAATGCGATGTAGAACAAACCTGGAATGCAGGACCAGCCTCAGCAGAGTTCACCACACTCCAACCTGCCATGAATGCAAAGAGAAACAATCTTCTAAGGATAATCACAGTAGGAGGGACTTCCACAAAACTGACCAAATTTTTAAACCACGGCGGAGACTCTTCAACTTTCTTCTTTAGCCTAGTTTTCAGGTTGATCTTTGTTTTTTTCCTATTCAGGAAGCTGGTCATCAGTATCTTCTCAAAAGCAGCTTCTATTGATTCTGCACTTCTCTCATGACCACCATACTGATTTAAAAGAAAATTGCGCGAACTCCAAACTTCTTCCTCGGAAGCATCAGGAGTTATACCGAGGCGCTTATAAGGATCCCAAACATTACATCGAGGGAATTTCAAAGTGTTACCTGCAGAAAGAAATAAGGAAACAAACAAAAGCCAACTAACTAAATCTTCTGACAAATTGTGAGTATCAATCAACCCAAAAGAAGCAGTATAGTGCCAGTTAACTGTTGAGGATCAAAAACGTTGGTAACGCAATAGATCAGTACAACTGTGACTCCGTGCAGAAAAATTCCAGTCAACATGACCCTCATAAGGACCCTATTAGCATAGCTCCATCGACAAGATATGGATGATGCAATCAGCCCTCATAAAAATGACCACAAAGCAGAAGCATGTAAACTATTTATAGCACCAATTTGATCCAATGAACTGAGTTTGTTAATCATGTACTGCAAATTGCCGTTCTCCTTTGAACCGAGTTGCAACTCCAAAATAACAGCTTATAATTTTTTTTCAATATCACTAATAAAGGCTGGCCAACTATCTATGTTAAGATAACGTCACTCCAAATAGGTCTAGTTCCAAGGTTAAGTTAACCCCATCAGATCCTAGCCAAGTGGCGACACAAACAGCCATAGCAAAATTGATGTCAAGTTGCAAACGTAGATTCCTTTCCTTGACCTATTCATCCCTTCTTCTCTATTATTGAACTTTTCAGTATTCCTAGGTTATGTAACCAGTGGCGGACCTATGTTATAAGGAACGGCTAACACCTTGATGACCCAGGTTCAGTTCCCGTTTGTGCTTTTTTGTGCACCCACTTTAGTTTGTTCCTGGATCCGCCACTATAAGTAACTTATGATCCATTCCTCCTAATGTCATATTCCTTTACAACTTGAGCACTAAATTAAAAAAAAAAAAAAAAGCTGAGTTTGAATAGTATTTATCATCAATCGTGGGGTCACTGTGAAAACTTAAGAGAGTGATTCCAAGCACAATGGTATCTGATACACTTGGTACATCATCCACATAATTATCATCATGTGGATGTTACGGTGGTGCCATATGGTACAAAATGGTGTGAACATCAGGATATGGGGCTTACATGTCCTTTCTCTTACAAAATACTCCGTACCAAACCAATCGCTACTTATTTCCGTGTTGGGCGTCCCATACTAATTGCTACTTACCTAAAATGTTCAATTTTCTCTCTCCTACCCACTCACAACAACTATCCACTAACTTATTATCTCTCTCCTACTCACTCACAACATTTACTTTTCCAACATATTTTCTTAATCCCCGTGCATTCACATTTGTAGCGATAAGTGGGATGGAGGGAGTACTTTTATTGAGCATGTTTTCCTATATTACCAAAGCAACCATATCGCGAGAATGGAATTGGCATAGTTCCTTGACATATTCACTGCTTCTTTATCTTCTTGAACTGATCACTCTTCCAAGGTTATGTAACCAGTGGCGGACTATTTTATATGAAATAGATGCTAGTGCACCCAATAACTAAAGTTGTAGTATAGTGGTAAGTGCTCTTTGCTAACAACCTAATGACCCATTTTAGATTCCCATTAGTGCTTTTTCATTTGCACCCACTTTAATTTGTTCCTAGATCCGCCACTATATGTAACTTATGATCCATTCCTCCTAATCTCATATTCCTTTACAGGCATTGGTAAAAATAAAAGAAATGTTGTTATTTATCAAGTCATAACAAATCCGAAGTATGGATAGTTAAGTCATGCCATATATCACACCATATCATTACCAAAGACATGAAACCTAGCCATATAATAGCCAAAAAGGCTCTTTTATGACTTCTCCAAGGAGTCTAGCAAACAAAAAGTAACTTCCATGAAAGCGTACAAAAAGCCAACGTCGTTATCACACCTAGTGGTGAAGCCACACAGAAGAGAAGGGGGTCACTCGACCTAACTTTTGGTAATTGTAATTTTGGTACCTCTAAGCTTTGAAAGAATACACAAAAAAACGCTAGTTGTCTATTTCAACCCCCTTTATTTTTGGTAAGATTTGTAGTAAGATATAATTTTGACCCCCTTTTATTCATTCATATAATTAAATTCTCCAAGAAATCTTGCCCCCCTTCACCTAAACTTCTGGCTTCGCCACTGATTAAACACTTTGATCAGGTAAAAAAAAAAAAAAAAGAGAGAGAGAGAGAAGGAAATCACACTTTGCACATTCACAGCTTCATATCAAGACCAACAATTCAACAAAAAATAACAGCAACCAGTGAAAGGAATATCACCATAGTATTATATACTTTCTTTGTTTGTACTTAATGAGCAAAGCTGTAGAATGAAGTCATAAATTTGCTTCAAGTACACAAATAAAAACACTTTCAAACTACCTCCAAATGATGCATCAGCAGAACACCTGGGACTCCTGAACAACAATCTACACCGCGTAGAATTCTTTGAATTCGTTCTGATTAAACTGGAATGAAAAATACAGGCATATCATAATCAAAACAAAAGTCAACAAATCAAAATTCTCCTGTGATTACAAAATAAACAGACATAACCTAGAATTATACTCCTGCTATCAAACCGAAGCGGAATTTCAAAGTTGGGAGAGTAATTACGATAGATAACCGAAGTTTAGGGCTTACAGTTTATTGCCGGCGAAATGAGACGGGGGGATAAGGTTGGCGAGAGAGGCGGCGGCGGAGGCCATAATTGTTTAACAGTTGTCGCGAGGAGAGAGATGAAATCAACCGGAGAGGAAGTACTGAATGGTAGTGGTTTCTACTCCGATGAATTGGACTTCATAGAAGAAGCCCAAGACGCCACGGTCAGGTAGCTCAAGGCTGCCAGAAAATAAAGGACATGCTACTCCTATGTGCAATATTATTATTTTTACTGTATTTTTTTTTATTTTTTTTTGTAGTACGGAGTATTTATTTTCATTTCTCTGAAATACCCAGTTTCGAGGGCAAAAACTATATACACAGCCCGGTAAATACACAGCCCATTTAATTCCATCGCTGCCCTTGCACGTCTCGTGTATACTTACATGAGATGAGAGCTTACATCTCGTGTACATATACACGAGATACATCTCGTGTAAGTACACACGAGCTTACATCTCGTGTAGGCACACGTGACATCTCGTGTATGTATACACGAGATGTAAGCTCTCATCTCGTATAAGTATACACGACATAGGCATCTGAGCCTGCTTTTCCACAACCGCAACAGCAAAAGCAACAATAAACATAACTTGGAATGAAATTTGATTCTCAAATAGGACATCTCCACAAAACATCAATAGACCATTACACATATACTATCGCCTAATTGTATACGAAATGAAAGTGTTAACAAGGATAAGCATATAATTCAAACATTCATACAAACTGGATAAATCAAAAACCATTACACATATACTATCCTATATGTAATCTTCTTTGTCTTCTTGCATCGGTATCCTCCTCATAGAGTTGACTGAACTCTGCTATCCTATCTTGGTATGGGAGGAGTAGTTGGCTTGCGGTTGGATCACAGCGGTTCCGATAAAGGTTTGGTGGTGTAATCATTGCCTAACATGCGCAGCTGCAAAAGTAATAATAGTTAAATACAAGACAATGAAATAAAATGAATATAAGTAAGACAACTAAATATAACTAATATAGATGAGACAATTAAGTTTCATACCGCTATAAAATGGTTTCCATTGACTTGTCCCACCACAACTGTGTTTACCGGTGGTTGTACTGGTGCAGTCACTGGAAGGCATAACATACCACTGCTAGTCGAGTAAGAAATGAACGCCACATTATACCTCGTGGCAATGATGTGCCCAAGATCTGGGAGCTCCATCCAATAATCACTGGGCGCCGTCCGGCTATAGCAAACAATCTTACGTAAGAGTTCTCTTACCGATATCCAAGGTAGAACTCTTTCGTAAAGGTCTTGGCGAGCAAGCACCTCATTGTAACATTCTGTGCGCACTTCAGCCCACTTCTCCTCATCTCCGTATATCTGTGCTGCTACGGCTCTATAGCCACAATGTCCATCTGATGCCACATCTATGATGCCTCCAATACGCGGGGTAATGAAAAGCGGAAAAGACTCTACATATGGGGAGCTGTATAAACTAGTATAATTGGGCTGTCCATTTCCCTCTCCACGACCCTGACCCTGACCCTGATCCCGTCCTCGTCCTCGACTTGTCCTCTCCCACGACCGGAAGGAGCTACTGGTGGATGAGACGTAGGAGTACTAGCAGGGGTAGATGGTGTGGGTCCTGAAGGTGATTTCCGTTTACGAGATGAAAAGTCAGTTTCAAAGCCCCAGCATACATCTATCTCGTGTAAGTGTACACTAGAGGCATCTCGTGTATGTCTACACGAGATTAATCTCGAGTAGAGGCACACGAGATGAAACTCGTGTAGACTTACACGAGATACTCCCTGTACAGATTGAAAAAAAAAATTGAAAACTGGAATTTGATCTGATATTTCATTGTTATTGTCATGTGTATTTGAAGATTGTATAAATAAATATCATGTGATTTAATTCAAGATGGGATTTTTAAAACAAGATTGGATTTTTATTTTGATTTTGATCACAATACACAAAAAAACATTAAAAACTTACTTCATCGAAGCTAGGATCATTGAAACTTGGAGAATGTTGATGTGGAGGAATATTTTGTAAGATTTCTTCTTCTTCATCAACGAGAAAATCTATCATATCAAGGTCAATACAATCATAAGAATTTTGTGGAGAATTATGTGAGGAATCCATGTTATTATGTGAGTAATCCATGTTATGAACTTAAAGATTGAATTTTTGAATGATAAAGGGATATTGTGTGGTTTCTGTTCAGAATTGGTGTGTTTAGTAGGGTTTAATCGTCAAATTCATGCAGTGGTCGCGGAAAAAGGGTTTATGGAATTTAAACATCTCGTGCAGGTTTACACGAGATTCACTTGACCATATCGTGTATACCTACACGAGATGTTATAAACTCCAAATGACAAGTTGTTTATTTTTTTTTAATTTTTTTCTAGGCTCTAGATGACATTTTAAGGCATTTCCATTAGTATGAAATTGGTCAAATTCTAAACGGAAATGGAGTTACAAATATGTCCTATTTTTCTAGGTTATGTCCCGATCTTATGAAAGTGGTACATGTCTAAGTTGTTTATTTTTTTTAATTTTTTTTCTAGGATTTAAATGACATTTTAAGACATTTCCATTAGTATGACATTGGTCAAATTCTAAACGGAAATGGAGTTACAAATATGTCCCATTTCTCTAGGTTTTAAGGAATATGTCCCGATCTTATGAAAGTAGTACATGTCTAAGTTGTTTATTTTTTTTTAATTTTTTTCTAGGCTCTAGATGACATTTAAAGTGTTTTTCATTAGTATCATTTTCCTCAAAATCCAAATGGAAATTGAGTTAGAAATTTGTGACATTATTAGGGTTTTTAGGGTTTTAAGGAAAATGTCCTGATGTTGTGAAAATGGTATACGACTACCTAGTTTATTTTTATTTTTATTTTTTTTCTAGATTCTAAATGACATTTAAAGTGTTTTTCATTAATATCACTTTCCTCAAAATCCAAATGGAAATTGATTTAGAAATTTGTGACATTATTAGGGTTTTTAGGGTTTTAAAGAAAATGTCCCGATGTTGTGAAAATGGTATACGACTACCTAGTTATTTTTTTTTTATTTTTTTTCTAGATTCTAAATGACATTTAAAGTGTTTTTCATTAATATCACTTTCCTCAAAATCCAAATGAAAATTGAGTTAGAAATTTGTGACATTATTAGGGTTTTTAGGGTTTTAAGGAAAATGTCCCGATGTTGTGAAAATGGTATACGACTACCTAGTTATTATTATTTTTTTTTCTAGATTCTAAATGACATTTAAAGTGTTTTTCATTAGTATCACTTTCCTCAAAATCCAAATGGAAATTGAGTTAGAAATTTGTGACATTATTAGGGTTTTTAGGGTTTACACGAGATGACATCTCGTGTAACACCACTCGAGATGCATCTCGAGTGGGTTTATACGAGACTTGTTTCGTGTAAACACACACGATATGCATCTCGTGTAAACCCACACGAGACACATCTCGTGTGGGTTTACACGAGATACATCAGTAGTCTCAACACCAGCAACAACACAACAGCAACAACAACAGCAAAACATCATGTCCTCGGGGGGGGGGGGGGGGGGGGTTTTACTAAACACTAGAATAAACTTTTGAATCGGGAGGGGGATTTAAAATGATAACTAAAATAAAAATACCATCATATTAACAAACTAGTAGAGGTGTCAATAAAAACTAGAATAAGATGTACCTCTCGGAGAGCCGCACAACCGCCCATCTGCTTGCATCCGGATCTGGACGCCTTCCCCAACTCTCGGTACATATATGCCAAAGTGGCTGATCCCCAGGAAAGAGTGGGGAGGCTGGCTAGATCCATGCACAGGGGCAGGTAGGCTGCGGGCACCTTATCCCCGCTCTTGTCCACGAACATCGTGCAACCCAATAGGTGCAGGATATACGCGGACGCACGATGGGCATCTGTCATGCCGCCTCTACGCTGAGTAAATAGACGCCTGACATCCCTCAATAAATAACCAGTGCCGCTCAACTGGAGGTGTCTAGAGATGCCAGATACGTCAGGCGCTGGATCCGTATAGCGAACAACTCCACCATCAATCCTGATACCTGTAAATTGAAGATGCAATAACACATTTTAGTATAAGAGATGAATGTAGACAGTTCATATAATATATGGTTACTCGGGCCATGCACAGTATATATGGTTACATGCACAATTATATAATTGTGAATGGAGTATCGAAGCGATGTTATAAAAACATACCCAGGATATGAAAACTGTCATGTAAAGTAATCGTCATCTCCCCCCACGGCATGTGGAGCGAGTTAGTCTCAGGAGACCACCGTTCCAAAATTCCGTTAGGAGGGCATGGTTAGGCCTATGAATGACGGAATCATGCAGATGCTGGAGGCCAGATGCATCTACGAGGGCTAGCCAGGCTCTATCAGCAACCGGCTGCTCATCACGCTTGAACCTGTTCATTCGAAACAAAAAATATTATCAGTACTCAAGAAAAGCAGCATAGGATGATAATTAATGGAATATTTAGAGTGTGTGGTATAAATAACTTCAATATTTAAAACATTTCACATTAATGCTAAGCTTACTGTGCAAGATGCGTGAGTCTCGTATGGAAAGTCACCAATCCCTCAGTAGTAGAGTCACCCCAAATCTGTCTGGCTCGGTGGTCACCGAACCCGTACATCAGTGAAACATCCTCTGGCCCACCACCGGGGTCCCTCTGAAGCTGCCATGATGGTGGCGCATCCTGACCCCGCCTCCTCCCGTGTCTCAGAGGTCTAGGCGGCTCTACTACATCATCATCCTCATCATCCTCCTCCTCCTGCACCCCCACCTCCACCTCCTCCTCCTCATCATCCTGCCCCCCCCTCCTGCCCCTCCCCATCCTCCTCCCCATCATCACTATCACTCTCCTCCTCCCCATCATCACTATCCTCCTCCTCCTCCTCACTATCCCCATCGACCGCCGCCTCCTCCTCCTGAACATCATCAGCTGCTGCCGCCTCCTCCTCCCTCTCCTCCTGCTCATCATCAGCTGTGGCATCCTCGTCATTCTGAGCCTTGCTCCGGTTTTCTCCTCTCTCCAAACGCTCTTCAGCCTTCCTCTTTCTAGCTGAAACGGTCATAGGATCACGTGCCTACAAAAAACACAAATAAGAGACAATACATTAGCGACAGTTACAGTAGATTAAATAAATGAACACAATGCTGACTGATAATTCACAATGCTGATATTCAGAAGGATCACATCTCGTGTAACACCACTCGAGATGCATCTCGAGTGGGTTTACACGAGATGACATCTCGTGGTGTTTATCGAGTGGGTTTACACGAGATGACATCTCGTGTAACACCACTCGAGATGCATCTCGAGTGGGTTTATACGAGACTTGTCTCGTGTAAACACACCCGAGATGCATCTCGAGTGGTGTTTACACGAGACACACCAAAGCCATAAAACCCAAACATCCCAGATTAATAACAGATAAAAAAAATCCCAAAGAGTGTGTTGTGTACATTTTGTTCGCAGTTTGAATAATTTTGTAGTTGAATCCAATTTCAATTTTACATTTTTCAAATTATGTTTAATTGGGAATATAGAAATGTAAAATTAGGTTTAAAATTGCTTACCTTTTTCACAGGCGCTGTAGACGAGCTAGTCCCGGCGGCGATGTGGGCGGCGGTTGTGGCGGCGGCGGTCCCGGCGGCGGTCTTGGGTATTTTAACTCTCACCATTTCAATTTCGAAAGTTTTTTTTTTTTTTTTTACTGTGAGAGAGAAGAACAGAGCGAGAGAAAGAACGACGGTGAGCGACGAAGGTGACAGAGACGGTGAGAGAGAGACGTTAGAGAGAGAGACTGTTCGTTTCTTTTTTTCTCGTTGTTTCAAACTGAGAGAGAGAGAGGGGGGTTAGGGAGAGAACGTGAGGGAGAGTGAAATTGAAAAAAAAAAAAAAAGGATATATATATGGGTACTTTGGTAATTTAATGGGGCTGTGGAAATAAGGGGTTGTGTATATAAATATATCCAGTTTCGAGTCAGACATGGCCAAATACGGGTACGGGACGGGTAATACGGGTCCGGGTACGGGTCCGGAACTCAATGTGAAGGACCCGGACCCGAACCGTGTATGGTACGGGTACGGGTGCGGGTCAGTCACGGGTTGAGCGGGTACGGTTCTACGGGTCCACGGGTTTCCTCCCCTTTATTAAACAAATATTTAAAAAAATTGAATTGTTTAATTTTAAACGGATTTCGTTAAAAATCTAACGAAATCTGTTCAAAATTTAACTGTTTTCTTTTTTCCTTTTTCATATCAACGAATATTAACGAAATATGTTAGAATATTTATAAAAATCTATCATTTTATATAGATTATGTTAGAAAATCAACAAATTATGTTGGAAAACTAACAAAATATGTAAAAAAACAAAACAAAAAAGGGACGGTTCATTCACGGGTTCAAGCGGGTGCGGGACGGTTCACGGGTTCACGGGTTGCGGTTTCTGGAAGCATGGACCCGGAACCGAACCGGCTCATACACGGTTACGGGTTTGCCGGTTCACGGTTCATTCACGAGTCGCGGGTATACGGCTTCAATCCGGGTACGGTTTCACGGGTCGATGCGGGTCCGGGTACGGGTTGGCCATGTCTACCCGTGTGCAGCTATTAACATTTCAAAGTAATGAAGTATAACTGTAGGGAAAATAATGGTAAATATAAAGTAAAAAAAAATAACACAAATTTTGGTGTACAAAATAATGTGTTATTATTTTATTGGTACTTTTAGTTACAGTATGTCGGGTCCACAATCGATACAACCAATAAATATCACCACCTCATATTGAAACCATTTTTTAAACCATTTTCTTGTAATTTTTTTTGTGCCCCTAGCATTGCCCGGAAAATAAAGCCCTATTTATATACTTCATTCATCCTATGCACAAATGTAGGGAAAACAAAGGCACTATGAAATATTAGTATCTATTACTACCTCTGTCCCTAAATGAGTATCCAAATTTCATTTTAAGGGACACTGAAAATCTCAACTTTGTTGTACAATTTGGTAGCAAATATTCATATATAATCTTGTATTCTACTTTCCAAACATTTAGTTTTGCACGTATAAAGAAACCGGTGAAATAATTTTCGAAAAAAAACATTTAGGGAGAAAGTTATGCTAAAAAAAGACACTCATTTTGGGACAAAGATTTCTTGAAAATGGACACTCATTTAGGGACAGAGGGAGTATATTTTTTTACCAAAAGGTAAAGTTTTTTCTATTATTCTCATAAAATTTTAAAAAAATTGTTATTTGTATCGCTATTAGTAAGCTTATTGTCCATCAATACATTTGAATTCCAACTATTTGGCATGGAATGCTTCTTTTTTTTTTTAATTAACATTTCAAAGTTTAATATTTTTGACCAAAAATGCAAAGTTTCTTTTATTACTTTCCTTAAACGGAAATGTCGATCTTTCACTTGAGAGAAAGACACAAAAAGAAATACACACCTCTTCTGTTAGGAAAGAAGGAGTGATATATGAGACACTATGGCATGGACAAACAGTTTGAAATGGTAAAAATTGCCAAACGGTACTTTATTCATTACATGCAAAAATAGCAACAACTTAAAAACACATCACAACTTAGAGCTTCTATCAACTCGAGCCAACTGCTGCCGCAACACCCTTCTCATCACTTTATTTGTCGCTGTTCTTGGAAGGGATGAGAATGTTACGACATGAGAGACCTAAAAATCATCGGCCCCACCAAAATATAGATAAAATTATTTCAAAATTAGCTCAAACCAGAAGAAATGAAATAGAAAACAATTTAGCTTCTCTAGTGAGGAAAGTACCTTAAATAAAGGGTTCAGTTTAGTTTGAAGTGCTGAATTAAGTGATGCCTTTAACTTGCCCAAATCTGGCTTTGTTCCGTTAGCATCTTTGAAAACAACAGCAATTACTAACGTCTCTGGGCCCCCACCACGAGGTGGGACCCCGATAGCTGCTGTCTCAAGTACACGCTCATCTACTCCATTGCAAACACGCTCAATCTCAACTGAACTCACCTGATCAAATATGGTTTTTAACATGTTACGAACAATCGCTGCAAAAATACTTCTTTAAACCAAATACTATAAAGTAGCCCTTTTAAGATTCAATCTTTTATTATGGAGACTAAAAATAAACCTTAATGCCCCCAAGATTCATGGTATCGTCTGCACGGCCATGCGCATGATAGTATCCTCTCGAAGTACGTTCAAAAACATCTCCATGCCTTCTCAAAACCTTCAGGACAAAGAAACAATGAAAATTTTGAGACACCCTAAACAAATGCTGAAAGTGAGAATGATTACTGGCTGGCCTACCTTTCCATTCCAAACTGGCATTCCTCTGAAATAGACTTCATAATGGTTTGCATTAAGCAGCGTGCTTGAGGCTCCAAACATGAGAGGACCGAGTGCCAATTCACCGATACCAGGAACATTAGGAGGCTATAAGAGCAAACGATGCAAATTAAACATCAGTTTAAAATGTTGACAATTAAATTGTTATTTTAAGAAGCTACAAACAAGTGAAGCATGATACATGTAAATGTTGACTTTTCAAACAATACGACTTTTTGGAACAGAGGGACCGAGGGAGTGGCACTTTAGTACCTTTACATTAAAATTCTTTAACTGCTTGCAAGGGAAAATGTAAATGGGCCCAGCTGCTATCTAGCCTAGCAACTGGGCCACCTGGGTTACCCCAAAACTGTTAAAAGATTTGTTTTAAAATCTATTTACTTTATCAATATACAGAAAGAAATGTGCGGCTAATTTCTAAGTGCTGCAATTGCAAGACAGTAAATATTCCATCACAGAGTTTCTTATTATGTATACGAGGATAAATGGAACTTACTAAGGGAACCCCATCCTCGCCAAGAATAAACAAACTACAGCCCATGGCGGGTGTGCTAAACGCAGCAAGGGACTGAGGCTGCAACATTGAGCCAGTAACAAATCCACCGCCTATCTCTGTACCCCCACAATACTCAATGACAGGCTTGTATCGAGCTCTCCCCATCAACCAAAGATATTCATCCACACTGGATGCCTCCCCAGTGGAAGCAAAGCGACTAACAGAATAAAAAATATTGTATCAATTGTCACCTTAGACAAAAAAGAATTATTTTTTTTAAAAAAAGGAGGGAGGGAGGAGAGAGAAGAGAAAAATATGATTAATTCTTAAATATATATCACTCCAAACATTTGGGAGAAATGTCCTTGGAAACACAGGTCGTACAGCACAACCTGTGCTTTCACTTTAAACTTAGGTTAGAAAGAGAATCATTTACGGAAAGATGTTTTGTTGCTACCTTACGGATAACAAACTGAGAATAATATCTAGCACGTGTACTTACCGGATGGCTGACCAATCATAGCCAGCTATACAGTTTGTAGTTTTCCATACCCTTACTATACTTGGAATCACGCCCAGCATCGTTACTTTAGCATCCTAATAAGTCACAAAGGGACATAAAAATGATCAACGCATTCAATGGGAACCCCACTAACTGCTACGCTAGGCAGTCATATGACAACGTTAACATGTCTCCACAAATTCTCCTCTCTAAAATGGTTTCTAGAAAGTAAGTTTCAAGATCCACCTGATATCCTACGAAAATAATACTCCTCCGTCCCAAAATGAATGTCCGAAAAAAAATCAATTTTTTTTGGACGTTCATATTGTAAGGAGGGGGTAGATCATAAACAACGTAACAAGTAAAGGTGAAAACATGAAAAGGTACCTGAACAAATTTGGCAAAGTTAGAAGTGAGAGGAGATCCATTGTATAAAGCTACTGAAGCCCCATTCAATAATGAAGCATAAACTAGCCAAGGGCCCATCATCCATCCAAGATTAGTGGGCCAAGCAACAACATCCCCTTTTTGGATATCTCCATGGCACCAGCCATCTGCCGCAGCCTTGAAGGGAGTTGCGAGGGTCCATGGTATCGCCTTTGGTTCCCCTAGATAAAGCAACTTCAGCCTGTTAGAGCTACAATTATTTCTGGAGCTTTAAGCATCATTCTTCACATCAAAATCTAGTGCAATACGATGATGACTATACTATATTCTACCTGTAGTTCCAGATGAAAAAAGAATATTCGCGAACGCTTCAACTGGGCGTTCTACTGCAACAAACTCAACTCCTCTGCAAGTTTCCAAATGAAAAATGAAATCAACCCCAGAAATTAAAAAAGAATAAGAGTTTAAACTTGGATAACTAGAATAGAAAAAGAGAATGACACAGTGTGACGAAGAATCTGATGTACACAGTTCTTCCTTGAAATATAAATAGAGTTAAGATAATACGTACATTTATATATATAGCTGCAGTTGGATAGAGAAATTTAAACAAACAAAAAGACTAATGCACGTACTTGGTATCTTTAACTCGCTCTAGGAAATCATGCCAAGAGATGTCCGAATCACGCAATTTCATGCTACTGCTGGCACCTCTTGATGGAATAACAATTGCTGTAGGTGCCTGCGCATCAACAACTCGGCTGCATATTATACCCTATATGTGAGAATCATTTTTATCATATCTGCAGCAAAAAGAAAGGGGAAAAGATTAAAAACTATTCGTCCATAAGTAAATTGAGAACAGCACCTGTACAAAGGTAGTCTTCTGTCACCACGAATAATAACATCCTGGATAAGAATGGAGACAAACAAAAAAGTGATTATATATTTAAACACAGTAAACCACATTTAGATAACTATTCTAGCTCAAGAAACAATATTAGAGGCAAAAAAGAAAGAAAGAAAAACTACTGAAACACACCCATTCTTTCAGATAATTACGCCCAAAGCATAAATATTCTCCGTAAGGGTTAAAAATAAAAGATTTAATATTCCATGGTCTGTACTTTGCTAAAGAAAAGATAGAGATAAACCTGAGTAAATATTACTTTTGCTTTTGATAAGGTGAGCCTTGTTGATATTTCTGCTGGAGCAAAACTATCAGCAATTGATACGACTACATATCCTGCCAGGACGATTGCCAAATAGATCACCACAGAATAGACATCCATAGGCATATCAATTGCAACTGCAGATCCCTTCTCCAATCCCAGTGTTTGAAGAGCGTATGCAACTAACCTAAATAGAATTCCAAAACAAGACATGAGTCACATGACTAACTTTTTACTAAGAAAGGTGCTACTATTAAGAATTTGTTAAGTTCAACAAGCATATGTACAAGTGTAATTACAAGAACTGCATGCGCAAAAATAAAATGCATTTATGGACAGATCTCCATTTTAGCAGATAATTACTTATATACTGAAATAATTAAAGCACCGAAGTTGAAGTACCCTACCAAACCTCTGAGCGTAATTCTTCGAGTGTCATTTTCTTGATAGGCATTCCATCATTGCCTTCATCACGCCACATCACCATTATATCATTCAAATTCCTCTTGCTGTTCAAGCTCAAACAATTCTTGGCTGGATTCACATACGCCCCAGGAAGCCATTGACCTCCTGGGTATGACAACTGGTTTTCTTCAGAAGGATCATCTCGTAAAATACATTGTGGTGGCACTGATAATGAAACATCCATTTCATCCAGTATAGCTTTCCAAGAAACCTGATATAAATGTTTACACATTAAAAAAGTGTGGCACATAATTGCATTTGTTCTACAATAAACTCGACCTAATGATGCTTTCAGAAATTGTGTGAGCTTGATGAATAAATTTTCATGTCCTTAGCGCTATATGAAATAAAGGGAACCATACAACCCCAAATCATAAACTGTACCTCCGGATTTGAGACAGAAAATTCCTGAAACTCGGAGAAGCTTGAAATGGGATCTTTATATTTGGGGCCCAAGAACTCTTTTCCCCTCCTCTCTAATAATTGGCCAACATTGGTTAAGGTTGCACTCCGCCTATCACATGAGAAAAGACATGTAACGAACATCCAGAAAGCAGCAACCAGCAATATAAGCACACATAGGTGACAAAGACTAGCACTATAGTGCCAATAAGCCATATAGCATACTACTATAAAATATGTGTATCACATCAAGTGGATGGCCTTATAAACATAATACACACTACAAAACTAAACTAGGTTACCAAAAGTTAACTTGTGCCATTAGTTGGAGTTTCAATCAAGTTTGAGAACTACACACATAATGTCCTCTCATCCTTCCATTCAACATCCAACTTATGAAATGCAGGCAAAATAATGAAAGAAACATACAGGTAACTACATGAATGTAGAGTAAACATAACCCGTTAGTGTTATACTTCGGTTTGTGTTGTTTGTACTACAGTATAATGCATTCCATTTTGTCCAGCAAAAACATCTAAGCATCAGTCGAAATTAAACGGAAACCTATACTCCCTCTGCTAAAAAAAAATCAAAAAAAATCACACTTTTCAGTTTGTTTCTCCAGAAGAAATGGTTCCATGAAGGAAAAAAAGAAAAAAAAAAAACTTCTCCCTCAGTCGTATAATAAGTGTTACAGTTGACTTGTCAAACTTTTTTAAGGAATGTGCTTTACTTGTTTGTACCATGATAAATGTAATACCCCATCCCACATCGGCTAAGTGTGGGAGTTTAGTGTGATACTTATAAGCCCACAAAGCTACCATTGAGCATCATTTAAAACACAATTATTTAAAATTAAATGGGACTATGTTTTTAACCCGGGTGAGTATCATTTTCTATCTCAAGTAATTTACTACTCTTCTTACTTTTTTTCCCACCTAATTTTCGTTTCTATTTTGGTACTATAAAACCATCAGAAACCATTAAAACAGAGAAGCTAACTATGATCAGAATCACAAATTGTTGAACTGATTGATAAAAGCCTAAAAGGAGCAGCGATATTAATAAAGTAAAAGGAGTGAGCTTACGGGTCGGGTAACCAGGCGGGAGGGTCGGGTCCGAAGTCCTTGTAGCAACCGTAGTACATCATCTGATGGAAGGGGAAGGGAAGGTCCGGATTGAGAAGGTGAGTGGAGATTCGCTGCCATGTCGCCGGAGTAGCAGCGCCGTGAGTACGGATGATATCGGTAAGATTCTCGTGAAGTTGAGAAGCCACTTCCGAAGGTATACCGAGGTTTGAGATATCGGATTTGGTGATACAGTCTAGGGCTTTGTAAGCCATTTTTCCCGGCGGTCGGAATCAATTTCCGGTTTGAGAGCTCAGGCGAACATGGAAAGAGTGATAGTAAAAATGGAACTTATAGTATTGAGGATTTTGGTTGACAGGTATGATCGACGTTTGATCCGTGTACGTTTGGTGCCTCCTATCCAAACTAAAATCTATAAATTATATTATTTCTAGGGCAAATTGCAATTTAGTTACCTGAGTTTTACACAATGTTTCAATTGGTTCCTGAATCCGTTTTTCAGCAAATTGGTTACTCCAATTTGTCATTTAGTTGCAATGTGGTATAAAAATGGATGGATCGTTTAAAAACTAACGAAAGTGGATGAAAAACCTAACGAGCTTCTTTCAAAATTGCAATGGTTAACCCTACAATTTAAATTTTCCCACTTCACCCCCTAACTCCTAACGAATGTTTAAAAACTAACATAATTTGCATGCATATGTCCAAAGATTAGCGTTTCAGTCATTTTCATTTTATGTATTACATCAAAATTATAAAAATTATGATATCTATCATAAAAATAATAATTTTATTTAACTTATGCCAAATACATATCATTCATAAAAATACTAATTTTATTTAACAAAAATTATAAAATATGATATCCAGAGCGGAACAGTGTTTTGGCCCGTCAAAAAACAAAGGAAACCACAAAAATGGCGATCTCTCCACCCACGTTCCTTCTCCCCCTTCTCGCGACCACTGTTTCTCTCTTCTCCATCCAAGTGGGTTTGGTAGTGCTTGCCTTCATGATCTCTTTGTCATTTCTAATCAAAAAATTGATGGCTGGAGAAACGTTTTTGCACAAGAAATTGTGGCTTGTCGGCGCAATTTTTGTCAATTTACTGTTTCCGGACAATGCATAATATACTTAAGAAAATGCCCAATGTTTTTTAAGTGAGAGCGAGAAGATTTTTTTTTTTTTTTATTATTATTCTTATTATTTTGCTCAAGTTTTTCTAAAACAAACAATTAGAATTTGTAGGTTTATTAATTAATGTCTTTAGATGTTACAATTTTTTTATTATGGGGTAAAAATGTGAATAAGTTGAGTTGGAGGGTGCACTTTGCAATTATAAAAGAAACTTGTTAGATTTTCCATCCATTTCATTAAAAAACTAACAATCCATCCATTTTTATACCACATTGCAACTAAATGACAAACTCGAGTAACCAATTTGCTGAAAAACGGATTCAGGAACCAATTGAAACATCGTGTAAAACTCAGGTAACTAAATTGCAATTTGCCCTTATTTCTATATTCTCTAAAAAGGTTAAATTGTTTCTATATTCTCAATCTTATTTTACTTATCCAATGCTCCTTCCGTCCCGGTAGGACTTATTTCACTTTTAGGCCGTCCCAAAACAATTGAGACGACCCATAATGGAAATGTTCTAATATATTTATATTCAACCAACCCCACCATTTAACCCCACTAAATCTCTCTTTTCATTTTCCACCATTCATTTTATTCACCAACAACACTCCCTCTGTCCCGGACTAAGGTTCTTAGTTTGATTTTACACGGAGATTAAGAAAAGTAAATATTGTGAGTATGAAAAAGTAAGTAAGAGAAAGTATGAGAGATAAAGTGGGTAGGGAGTTTTTGTTGTGAGAATGACAAGTGGGTCCCAAGGTCCATTTTAGGTAATAAAGCAACTAAAAACTTTAGTCTGGGACAAACCAAAAAGGAAAGTAAGAACCTTAGTTTGGTACAGAGGGAGTACTATTTATCTCACTCATTCTCTCTCTTCATTTTCCACCACACATTCATTACTTTCTCTTAATTATTGTGCCCACTCTTCTAGTCCTACTTGTACTGGGTCGGAAGAAGTATATTTTATTAACTTGACGTAATTGGCTTTAATAAAAACTAGTACAACACTCGTGCGTTAAACGCACGGACATATAAAGTTTACAATTAACTAAAACAAACAAATAATTTATTTTATAAAAATCAATTTTCTTTAAGATGTCCTAGCCCTGAAAGTAAGAATGTGAATGAGATAAGTAATTATTGTAGATGATAATTAGTTGTTGTAATGGAAATAGCCTTTCAATAATTTAGTTATTGTAATTTTATTTATTTTTATAATTTCAGTTATAACTTGAAAATTTTATTGTCAAATAAATGTAATCTTATTTTGTTTTAAACTATTGTTTTAAAAACCAAATTTGGTAATAATTGATTTTGAATGGGCCTGAGAATTACTATAAATAAGAACATTATCCAGTATTAGCAAAATTTGGAAGTGAAATAAATACTTCTATATAAGTAAAACCCACTTAAATTAATACTCCCTCTCTTTGGATTGTCTCACTTCCTTTTTTGGCTTATCCCAATTAGTTTACATTTGTTTTACAGAAAAAAACCCTTTTCATCTGGGACAAACTTTTTATAGAATGAAGGGCCATAATATATAAATGTACAAGAAAATTTTCTAATTTTATGTATCAAATGCACCAATTATCAGAAACAATTCATTTCTGCAAATAAATTACAGAGGATCATGAGTTTAAGTAGCATCTTCAAACCAATACTGCACAAGAAGACCTTTCATACATCCAAAGAACCCAGAGAAGAAGAAAAAAAAAAACTTTTATGCTCAATAAGATCTTCATGGAAGCAATTTGGTTGAGCTAGAAAAACTTCGAACTGCTGAAGGTATGATTCGGGATGGCGAAATGACCTGTGCAAATGACAGATTATACGAATCGGTTCCTAATTTACTCTGTAACCACCCCTTGCCTCCTGAGAATCCATCTGACATAATCCAGCAATTCTTAAAGCCAAGACTTGTCAGTGTCTTAGCAACTATCTTTGCTGAATCCGTATACCTGAACAAGTTTGAATAATTTTAAATACAGAAAACAACATTCTCAACTTTTCACGAATTACGGAGATTGTCAAGGCTTTGATTACCAGTAATACTCCATCCGTCCCTCCATCCCAAAATGAATGTCTAACTTTCATTTACTAAGTGGCATTTTGAAAGTGATTTATTTATTGTATATTAATGGCAAAGATGCATAAATATTCTTTCTATCAATGAAAAATATGGTTAAAAAACAGTGAGGGACAAAGTTTTCAAGAATAAGGACATTCATTTTGGGACTAAATTTTCTTGAAAAGTGACATTCATTTAGGGAATTTAGGGACGGAGGGAGTAGTATAGATGAAGATTTAAAGAGCTTACGTGTCCATGATCACAATGTTTGAGCCTTTGTTGACTTTCTTGAGATATGAAATCTTCAATGCTGCAATTTCAGCCTCTACTTTCTTTGTATTTCTGACAAGGCTTTTTAGCTTGCTGGGTAGTTCTTCCAAACTAAAAATGTAGAGTGACGGATACAGTTGAGCCGAGATATAACACAAAGCAAATTTATTAGAAAACCATTTACATGGTAATGGGTATAAGTTTATACAGCATTTGAACAAAATTGAGAACGAATCAACTTACGGGATTGCAATCATTTTGTTCTTCGCACTTGAGGGAAGGCGAGGAACTCCAGCCTTGTCCTTGTCCTTCTCTGATCTGATATCTATCAAAAAGTGATTTGTTGTAGATACAAGATCAAGAGTTTGAGCCGGACTGAGGTCACCTGACCAAACAATCAAATAAAATCCTCATTAAGTATGCACTTTCCTATGAACAGATACTCCCTCCGTCCCACTCGAATTAGGACAAATTTCCATTTTGGATGTCTCACTCGAATTAGGACAACCCAAAAATGGAAGTGTTTTATTTAATGGGACCCACATTCACACTCACAACAACTTTCCACTCATTATTCTATACCCCACTTTCTCTTTTCTACTCCCTCCGTCTCAAAATAGATGTCGTTTTGGAGCGTTTCACACATATTAAGAAATGTCATTATTGCATGGGAAGAAGTCCAAAATACCCCTATAATAATTCAACTACATGGGTAATTAAATGGTTAGGTAAGAGATAGTTCACTATCATTATTAAGGGTATAATTGGTATAGAGCAATAAAAAAGCTTTGAAAATAGTGAAACGACAAGTATTTTGAGACAAAAATTAACTCCCAAAACGACATCTATTTTGAGACGGAGGGAGTACTTTACTTTTCATACTAACAACACCTGCTCTACTAACACTTTTTCCTTAATCCCCGTGCTCAACCCAAAAATCCTAATTCGAGTGGGGTGGAGGGAATATATATTAGGACAAGTACCTTAATTTTAACATAAAGCAGAGTTTATCTGCTTTAAAGAGCTCAAAAGTTCTTCTTTTTTTTCGTACCTATTACGTCTTCATCTTCTCGAAATCAACTTCAAAACAAATTGAAGAACGAGATGAGGGTGGAGAGAAAGCTGCTAATTACCTTTGTACCCGCGAAGGTTGAAAGAAATGGCAGACAAGACGGGAGGAAGTAGGAGGTATGCAAGGAACAATGCACCACCAGTGGCAGCAATTGTAATGGGACTAGAAGAGATGGCCTCAACAGTTGACATGGCGATAGGCGTGGCTCCGTCAATCACCTTGGTTGTCTGTTGTGCTGCATCTGCAACTGTCTGCAAGGTGCAGATGCACTAGTCAAACTACATTAGGTTCCTAAAACTCTCTATGTACAAATATTCTTCAAGAAGATGAATTTAAAGCGTTCATGTGATTCCTCAGTCCATAGCATGAGATTCTCAGGTTTCATGCTGTCACTGCATGATGCAGAATAAGCTGAATGAACTTATTATCACCAAGAAATAATATCTTTCCAAAGGAAATGATGGCAACATAACCATATCCTTTCAGTTACATAAATTGACTTGTAGATGCTTAATAAATCAATATCTTCACAAATTCCTGCAGAAACGAATGCGGCCAAGTAGTGTTCAAGGTTTTGCTAAATAGTCCATCTTGAATCATTCACGTTTTACAAACACAAGCATTAAGGAAATTGACAAATGATCACAGATTGAACTTTAAACAGTCCCACAATTTTTTTTCAAATGAACAGTCCCCCTATTTAGAAGCTAGAGCCTAGAACCCATAACATAATCATCAGGAAAAACTGGAAATCAAATCTGCTCCAATGGTGATTTACTTTATCTGTTCTCCTCATAGAGTCCACTTTGAAGCACTTGAGAATAAAAAAAGAAGTAAAGAGAAACCCTTCCTTTCAAGGATGAAACACGTTTAGCTATTTCTAAGTCTAATGTAGCAAGTATAAACCAGAATAATCATAACAATGTTAGAGTTTTTAACATGAACAGCAAGTTCTAAAACAGAACATGGCACTCTTTGAGCTGAACAATGCACTATGTTCCCAAAACGAATGTCCAGTTTTATTCTTGATCATCCATTTTAGGATGAAGGTAGTACTAATATAAATCCTTTTTTGTTCTCTCCCAAAATAATTGTTGTGTTTCTGAATAAGGAAATAGCCATTGTGCAATTTTACCATGATACAAGCAATGTACAAACACGTAAAACGCATTCGGTAAAGACATTGACAAGTAAATTTCGACATTTATAATGGAGCGGAGAGGCAGTAGTATCATTCTAAAATATGAGACTGAACTTGTACTTGAGCAATGTAAGGCATCTATAAAACTGTACGGACTGAAATTATTAGAATTATCGCAATCAAAACCTTGGCAGCACTAAAAACAGGCTCAGTGTCAAGACCGGAGCTCTGCATCGCTTCTTGGGCTTTCTTCGAGACCTCACTAATTGCTGGGGAAGCAATTTTGACAGCCTCACCTCCAGCCTGCTTCAAAATTGGCATAGCCACATCAACACCAGGCTTCACGGTATCAATAACCGTTTGAAATACCCGCCCTGCAATATCAAGAACATTTGAACCCACTTCTTGCACTTGACCAACTGTCTCCTCCACCTACAAAAATACCCCCCCCAAAACAATCAAATTCTTGAAAAGGGTATTGACTAAATTGGGTAATAAACGTTACAGAATCATCTTGAGAGTGTCTGTTCATACCAATTTAAAGAAATGGGTACTAATTAATCAAGGGATTGAAATAGAAAATGAGGGATTCTTGATTCTTACTTGAGTGAGGGAGGAGACAATCTGTTCTTTGGAGAGGGTGAGGGCTTTTGCTTCATTGGGAGCGGCGGTGAAGAGGGTCAAGAGAGAGAGGGCGGTTGTAGTAGGGTGGAGCAAGACAGAAGAAGAATCATGTCTCAGTTGAGGTTTACAGGAAGCCGGCGGAGATTTAACGGGAGAAAAGGCGGAGGTGGGGGTTCTGGGTGGGGGTGAAGAGGCGGCGGAGGAAGGAAGGGGGAGGGGAAGTCTAGCGGTGGCTGAAGCTCTGAGGGCCATTTATTTGTTGGCCTTCCTGCCACCGCTCAGTCCTCTCTCTGATCACTAGCGAAGTGGAAAAGCTCTCTCTTTTTGTGATGAGAAATTAACGGTCAAAATGTTAAGGAGATTATTATATTGGCCTATCCACTTCCTCCCAAATTGGATGTTTGCCCCACTGTACTTTTACGCCAAAGAAATGAAACAATTGCATAATCTAGTACTTTTAAAATGTGTACTTTCGAAACCGAGTAGGTTTTGGGAACACCGGTTTCTCTAGTTATAAAAAAATCATTTTTTAATATAATTTCATTCTTAATATAACGAGTTTAAGACTTAAAACAGTGAGTTTAGATTTTAAACACCAAGAAAATAAAATAGTGAGTTTAGGCTTTAAAACAGTGAGTTTAGGCTTTATAACACAAAGAAAATAAAATAGCAAGTTTATGTTTTTAAACATTGAATTTAGGCCTTAAAACACCAAGTCGTATATTTAAAAACATGATTTTTTTATAACTTATGGAGGAACTAGTTTCCCACAAAAATTTATGTTCGAAACCCATGGAATAGTTATACAACTACGGTAAAATGTGTTTCCTTGAATCTATACCCATGAATTGGTTATACAACTACGGTAAAATGTGTGTCCTTGAAAAAACTCTTCAAACTTGAAATGCCATTAGCAAAGTAATTAAATCTTATTCATGAGATTACGGATAAACATTATGAAATCATATTTATCACGGAGCTTAAACATTAAATAATTTAAATCTGAATCAAATATTATATTTGGTAATATTTTAAACAAGGTTTTATAACCTTTTTTATACTCAACCCATTACTTTACATGATGTGCTCAATCCGTCTTGAGAAAAAATATTTGACAAGTTAGTAATGCGTTTTGCAGAGTGTATATTTATTTTCTCCAAAATAATTTCAGTGGAATGAAAAATTAATGCTCAACTTTCAAAATATGCAACTTAGTAATGCAATTTAAAGAGTTTTGGTGAATATGAAAAATTATATTTCACATTGTTTAAAATCGGCAAGTAAATAACCTAGTTATTTGGATTAATTTCAAGAAAGAAACAATTATATGTTTCACTCTAAGTTACAACCTAAAGCCTTTAGCTAGCTCAAGCTAGTTGCGAGGATGAGGCGAAGCACGATTCGAACTCGCGAGTCTTATATATTATATATGTCGCTTTTTACACTTTGCTGCTAGGTCATAGGAGATAGGGAGCCTTAATGGTTTGTTCAGCTCAACCAGCTAGATGTTTGCACATGGGGTGGTGGCTCAGATGACTCGTTCAAACGACGAGACCATGTGGCGTAGGTTTCATTTGTGCCCATTCGAATAGTTGCGTATTCCAAACGACGATGAGCGGAGCATCTGTTCCTACTGGTGCAGTTGGAGTGAGAACTTAGTGGCGCAAATCAATCTGTGGGCCGCGTGTGATCCGTTAAAGTAAACCGGTGTTGACCAAGTTTGAATAGTGGGCAAATACAACAAATAAACCACTGGAATTGATAGAATGACCTAGATTTGCTATATCCAAAATTGTGCCTATTTAAAAAGGCACAAACTAACACCCCCCCCCCCCCCAGAATGACATCAGACACTTTCGATTCAAACCTTGAAAATAGTGGATTACGACGATAAATCAATTTCGGCTGGCCACATTTCCCCATTCTGACCCTACAAAACCGACTAAATTAATAAATTAGTTAATTCAGTTTGAGAACTAATTGAATAAGTGGATTCAGCTACATATTTCATTGTAATTTTGACAACATCTGTTAGAGTTAGAATCATCTTGTTGCAATGAGTCTCCTTCAAGTCTGGAAGTTCTAATACACCGACTAGTTCACCGAACATAAGTTATTGAAAGAATTGTAATATATGTTTTAAAGTGTGCCCTTACGATACATTTGAGATGTTAAAAATGATTTGAAATAAGGAGTATGTTTTGTATGCCTATATATCTACAAAGAGTAATACTAGGGGTATAAAAAGTTACAAAATTTTGTCCATAAAACTTTATGTGTAATAATTTTATTGATATTTTTAATTCAAGTGTGTCGGGTTCACTATCAATACAAAAAATAAAATATCACCTACTCATTTTATGAATAAAATTTTGTGATTTTATTTATTTGTGCCCCTAATTGCTCATCTACAATTGGTAGTAGGATAAGTTTTCTGGGTTGCTCAATATGGTCTTTTGAATCCAATTTAAGTTATCTAGCCTTCTGGATTCATCATGATGTCTGACGTTTTGGACCCAATAAGTTATATGGGCTTAGAGCAAGTGCAATTACTATTAGTTTACTAATCTAGCCTTTTGGACCCAATATGTTTATGGGCTTAAAGCAAGTGTTATGGGCTTACAGTTTCGGGATTCAACGTATAAAATATACTCACTCCGCTCAAAATGATTTTCGCGTTCGATTATTCAAACTTTTTACGGATATGAACTCTTATTTCAATAATAATGTTTTGTTTATACAATTTTTAAGCCTAAATTGAAATAAGAACACTTTTATACACTCAAGCAGACACTTTTAGAGGTATTGTTATGATTGTCATATTCAAGCAGACACTTTTATACGCTCAAATTTAGAGGTAGTGTTATGATTGTCCGTTGTAGTGTTAAGACTGCCTTTCGTAGTATTGAAAAGTGCCTCCTATAGTGTTGAAATATGCCTCTTACATTCTAAACAAATGGTTGGTGAGCTTTTAAAAGTAAAAAAACATGTGTCTGCTTTAATGTTAACAACTGCCTCCTGTAGTATTGAAAACTGCCTCCTGTAGTGTTAAAAAGTGTCTACTGAGTTTTATAAGTTCCAGTTATTTACAGCAATGCACCGCGTCTTTTAAGTAACGTTCCGCTTATTTACAAAAATGCCACTCCGCATAGGAAAACGCGTTTTACACTAAAACGCGTGTAAAACGCGTTTTTCCTAAAATTTTCTGCAAGAAATAAGTTTAGTTAGGCTAAATGATAAAAATTAGACTCAGTAATTATTTGGGTTAAATTTATTTTAAGTGTTGGGATATTATTAATTTGGACCAAGTGTAGTTTAGAAGGGGGCCTGTGAGAGTTAAAGTAATAAGATTAATAAGATCATTTGGATATTATATTATGTGATGACAAATGCCTAACACTTGATTTGTTTAGAGTGTAATTTTTTTTGTTTTTGGGGGTTCCGAGGTGTATGTTTTTGTTTTTTGGCTATTGGATTTATGTCATCAGGGTATTAATTGGGGATTAATTTTAATAATTGTATTGTTTAAGTTAGTTTTTAGGGATTATTCTCTTGGAGGTTTCTCATTCAACTCAAAATTCCTATCTTACCTCATCACTCTTTTCTAATCATTTTCTGAGCCGTGAATAAGACCCGAAACCGTTGGTGCTTAAAATCTGTTGTCAATTATAATAGCGGTCCAGTCCAGATTCAAGTACATTTTTATTTTGATATTTAAGTAAAGATTAATTTTATATAGGCCGAAATACGTTTATCCCACCAAATTATACACTGAATCCCACTTTGCACCCCAGCGCGAATTTAGTCCCACTTTGATACTCAATGTTAAAATAATCCCACTTTGCCCCCTGGATCCTAACGAATGTTAGAAATTTAACGAAATATGTCATGTGCTTGTCATGTGATGGGTGTTTTCGTCATTCATTCTCAGTTTAATGTTTAATTTTATTTTAGTTTAATTTACTCCTTCAATGTACTTGAATTAAAATAAATACTTTATAAATTCCTATTACAACAAAAAAATATAAAATAATTAATAATGAACTAAGAGTATATAACTTTGTTAAAAAAAGTATATAACAAATATTTTAATTAACATCATAGAAAGGAAAAAAAAGGAAATCAATTAAAAAAAGAAAGAAAAAAAAAAAAATACTCCACTAAAAAGAAAAGCAAAGACAAATATTTATGCTACTTCTTCCCAAATCCCAGGCCCTCTTTCCCCTTCCACCTTTCCGGTGACCCCCTCTCCAGCACCACTTTCCCCTTCCCCTACATCCCTCACACTTTCCTTGCTCTTCCATTTCATTAACTCCCATTATCACCACCTCCTACAACAATGGCAAAAGCTCCATCAACAGTGGCAAGAAGCTTTCGACCTAGCTTTATCCATTCTCCCTATTCCCATCACCACCATCTATCTCTTTCTTTCTCTTCCCTATCCTGTCACCACCACCCATTCGCAGATTCGCGATTTAAATGAAACCCAAATCTGGGTTTTTTGCTTCTCTCTCTCTCTCACTCCTTTAAAAAAAAAAATTGATTTGGATCTACGTTTCCCCTTTTCATCATATCATCATATCCCTCTTTCTTCACTCTTCCCGTCTTCCACCCCCACTCTTATGAATTTGACCAGACTCTAATCTGAGTTTGTTTTGCTTTTTTTTTTTTTTTTTTTTTTTAAGTTTGGTCTTCGATTTCAAGTAAATATTTGAAATGGATCAATATCTTGTTACTGTGTTATCTAGATTGAGACAATTCAAGCGGAGACACTGAAATTGATGTTTATTTTGTTTACGATGGTAAATGGTGGTGATAGTTTGGTTGTGGTGGTGGTGGAGCAGTGGCGGCATGGTGGAAGTGGCGGAAGTTTTCTGGTGGTGGTCTAGTTGCTGCACGATGATGAAGGAACAAAACAGATTGATTGTTAAATGACACTTAAACCCTTAAAATTTGTAGTTAAAATATTTAAACACCTATCACATGACACGCACATGACATATTTCATTAAATTTCTGACATTCGTTAGGATCCAGGGGGCAAAGTGGGATTATTTTAACATTGGGTATCAAAGTGAGACGAAATTCGTTCTGGGGTGCAAAGTGGGATTCGCTGTATACTTTGGGGGGTAAACGTATTTTAGCCTTTTATATAAAATGGGTTTTAAATGAACCACCGTTATGCTAACTGTTAATAACGGTGCATGAAATATGACAAATTAAAGAATAAGTAAGCTGCAACTTGAAAAATGTTTTGAGGAAATGGCTCTATTTTTATTTTACTAATGCTTATAGGACTTTCTGAAATTTGAGGGTGTTATAAAAATCATGGGCCACTCCTTCCATTGTCAATTGGTTTTGGGATGAAACCTTAGATTTTATCATGGTATCAGAGCTGACCCGTTACACGTGCAGGCCCAACGGCCCACGATGTTGCATCGCACGACCCGGTTGATAAGTCCGTTGTAAGCCTTGACAAAGCCCGGCTACACGTGAGTGTAAGTACCCCAATCTGAAATTAACCAACTTTAGAGGAACTCTTAGCACCATTCAGGGATAAACTGATAGGCTGAGACCTCACTAAAATAAACCTAAAATTCCATGACTATTCTGGAATTAAAATTGGAAAAATTCAGAAGCTCGCTGGGCTGAGCCGTACGGATAGTTTGGGTACTAGAGGGGCCAATCCGTACGGATGGTTTGACCACCCTCAGTCCCTATAAATTGGAACCTTTGCTGATCATTTCAAGGGGGGAGAAAAATCATTTGTGTGTGTAAACTCTGCCAAACTGAGAGCAGATTAGGGATACTAACACATTTTTGAGTGAAAAGAGAGAAAGAAGATAGGCTTAGAACCAAAATTGGTGAGGCCTCCTTCTCCCCATCTTCTCTTCATCTCATACTCTATTTCATTTTGCCTTATTTATATTATGTCTTTATTATTCTTGCAAATATTATGAATTGGAACCAAGTTCTTGATGTGAATCAATGGTACCCTCATGTTCTATGCATGATCAAGGGTTCAAACCTAAGATGATCAAGGCTTGTTATCATTTAATGTCCCTTTACATTAATGCACTTTACATTATGTATTTACATTAATGCACTTTACATTATATCTTTACTTTTATGCAATTCATATCATGTCTTCACATTTATGCAAGTTAAATTTCATGTCTTTACTTTTTAAGTTGATTTTACGGTGAAATGATCAAGTTTGGATGATAAAGTTCCAATCTTTATCATTCAAACCTTGATCTAACTCCAATAATGTCTATTTGGATGGTAAAGACTCAATCTTTATCCATCCAAAAGTTGATTTCTTACTTCCCCAAGGCTTTTCCTTGGATGAATCATCCATTTGGATGTTAAAGTTTCCATCTTTAACCATCCAAATGATGATTTTTGGTTCAAATGTCATGTTCATCACTTTTCTTAATTTCCCCCCAATTATTGCCTTGATCACACCTAAAACCTTTTGTTTTGGTGTTTAATTAGTTATCAAAAGCATAGGGATGATTCAATTCAAGCTTTATGTGAGTAAATAAACTGAAAAAAACGTAAAACAGTTCAGTTTCAGCAGAATGCTCTGTTTCTGCCTGAAATTGGACTGATTTCTTGACAATCTGCAAAAAACCCCAGGGATGACCTTCCTAGCCGTACGGCTAGTTTGGTCAGAGGGGTGATTTTTCAGTCTTTTCCCTCTTCTGTTAAACTGTTTACAAAACAACCATTTTTTGTTAAGTTTTTAACTGATTTTGGTAAAAGTCAGCTTCTCCCATTTTTAAGAACACACACACACACTTGCACAATTTTGGTTAGCAAACTTAGGGAGACTCGGTTTTTCCGAGGCACTTTGGGTGAACTACCGGTTAAGTTCTTCCCAAAGTGTAACCTGACCTCTGAATCCTTTATCTCTAACATTTTTTCGTTAAGTTTGGGTTTAAAGTTAAACTAACGTGGTGACTCCGTTTTCTTTTGAACATTAAAGTGCCGTGTTTGATTCCCGAGGGAACCTTCCTTCCGTTTTTCCCGCGGGTATCTTACAGTGAGGGGGCGTGTTATAAGAATCCTGGGCCACTCCTTCCATTACCAATTGATTTTGGGATGAAACCTCGTACTCAGAGGGGACTAGCTTTACAAAGGTTACGGGCCTTAAAGTCTCAAAGTGTCATTTTCCTCTCTTTTTGTAGTTGTTGGCTTCACATGATCAACCAAATCCTTTTACTTACATATAATCTGTCAATATATAATAGTTTAATTTTTTATTTCCATAATTTTTGTCTTTGTACTTTTATTTTTTTATACTAGCTAGTTATTATTTTCTCTACAATTTGCAAAAAACTATTGTATTTTATGAAGGAAAAATTAGAGAGAAAAATACTTTTATATCTTAACTAAGTTTTGTTAGTTAATTATCGAAATAGAATATCCAAAAAAAATTGTGGACTATTAACGTGAACAAAAAGGAGTAGCTGCTTATAACCAGCGTGTAGACTTCATACAGCCCCTATTCGAGATAGATTGTCAGATTTTGGCTTTTATTTCTATGTAAATGAATTTTAATCTTAATTTTTTATAAATATATTGAAATCTATGCCGTTCTAAAAGTTGTTATCAATTTATATTCACCATTAATAAAAAAATATGGTCAATAACAAATTTAAAATTAAATTAAGTAAGTGAATTTACATAAAATTATGATAATGATTATATTGAATTTACCATAAAAAGGAAAGCTGAACAGATGGAGAAGTATATTCCTCTCTCCGTTCTAGAAATGCCAATCTAGTCCTTTACACCAAATTAACTAGGGTTTTTGTTCCCATACACTTGGTCATTTGACATCAAGGTTTTTGTCAACATTTACATACCAACTCATTTAAAGCTACTTGCTGTTTGCACTTATTGTCTACTTAATCATACTCCCTCCGTCCCGGTTTATGGTTTTTAGTTTGATTTTACACGCTTATTAAAAAACTAAGGCAAATTTGAGTGGCCAAAATACATTTACCCCCCCAAAGTATCCACCGAATCCCACTTTGCCCCCCAGCGCCAAATTTGTCCCACTTTGCCCCCCAAAGCTTCAATTTGTCCCACTTTCCCCCCAGCTCCAGACTTTGCACCCCAGCACTAACGAATGTTAGAAAATTTAACAGAATAGGTAATGATTGGACTATTTTGTAATGCTTATTAGTTTTTAAGGGTCAAAATGCAAAGTTTCAAATATTAAGTACTAAAAATTTATTTATTTTTCCAAATATTTAACATTATCTTAAATCTTAAATAATTAATAAGTCTTGAAACTAATACTAATTTTATGTTAATTTTTTTTTTAAAAAAAAATATGAAATTATTTTTTCTAAATAAATGAAATTTATTTTTTTAATAAAACTAAAAATTAAGTATGTTTTTTTTATTTTTTAAATAAAAATATTTAAAAGAATATTGTACTTTTTTCAACAAACAAAAAAATACAATATTTTTATAAAATAAAAAAAAGGCTATAATGTTTTAATTTTTTTTAAATAAAATTCTTACAAAAATTACAATTTAAAATTTTTATTTTATATTTTTTAAAAATATAAATAAAACTTTACAATGTTTTTTTAGAAAAAAAATCTTTATTTTTTTAAATATTTTTATTTAAAAAATAAAAAAAACATACTTAATTTTTAGTTTTATTAAAAAAAATAAATTTCATTTATTTAGAAAAAATAATTTCATATTTTTTTTAAAAAAAAAAATTAGCATAAAATTAGTATTAGTTTCAAGACTTATTAATTATTTATGATTTAAGATAATGTTAAATGTTTGGAAAAATAAATAAATTTTTAGTACTTAATATTTGAAACTTTGCATTTTGCCCCTTAAAAACTAATAAGCATTACAAAATAGTCCAATCGTTACCTATTCTGTTAAATTTTCTAACATTCGTTAGTGATGGGGTGCAAAGTCTGGAGCTGGGGGGGAAAGTGGGACAAATTGAAGCTTTGGGGGGCAAAGTGGGACAAATTTGGCGCTGGGGGGCAAAGTGGGATTCGGTGGATACTTTGGGGGGGTAAATGTATTTTGGCCAATTTGAGTCAACAATAGTAGTGTGTGAAGGATATAATTGTCCATTCATAAAGCAAGTGGGTGAAAAGTAGATGGGTGAGTGATGGTTTTTTTTTTGTAATATATGAACTTTATGAAGACAAGATTCTCCAAAACACTATTCGTACTTTGTCATTTAAGAAATAAAACAATTAAGAACCTTAAACTGGAACATACCAAAAAGGAAAGTAAGAACCTTTAACTGGGACAGGGGGAGTATAATAAATCTTATGTATCACATAAATTAATTTTAAATGATTAGTTTATACAAATCATAACCCTAATGAGACAATCAACTTGCCATTATTTGATCTATCATCATCATCATCATCATCATCATTCAACTTCTATCAACATATATATACATACCACTTGTATCCCTCTCTTTTTCATTCAATGATCTCAATATAGGCCCAAAACTGATGATGTTCCAAAACAATGAAAAATCTCAAATTAAGGCCCCATTTCAAGATTCTCAAGCTTCAACAATGCCTCTTGATACACAAACCATCATCCATGGCCTTCAAAATGGAGACAAGCTCAAGAAAGGAAATGGGCATGATGAGGGCAAAAATGGAAAGTTTCTTGGAGTAAGACAAAGGCCATCGGGTCGATGGGTAGCTGAAATCAAGGAGACATCTCAGAAGCTAAGGCTATGGCTTGGGACTTATGATAGAGCTGAGGAAGCAGCCATGGCTTATGATAGCGCTGCTCGTGTTTTACGTGGGAGAAATGCAAAGACAAACTTTAGTTATAATGGTATTATGACTACACACGAAGAGATTCGCAGTTTGTTGGGGAAGAATCCGAGGCTGTATCAGTTTCTTAAACATGCCATTATGAAGAACTTTGCAAATAAGAAAAATACTAATCCATGTGGGAATCATCAATATCGGTGTTCAAATAGTACTGGCAGCACAATAAGAGTTCAAGAATCTATAGTTGTGCCCTCGTGTTCATATGATAAGATTGATCAGAGGGTAGAGATCAGAGAAGTAGGAGGGACTAGAAATGACAAAGAGATTATGGATCGTCGGATTTCAAATAATTGTGATCAGGATGATGATGTGTTGAGGCTGTCACTTGGAAGTAGTTGTAAGGTATATTCATCTGTGGTCGTGGCGCCTTCATTTAGTGCTGCTGCTGCATCTACAAGTTGTGATCAAGGTGGAGAAGAGGAAAACAACGACGAAGAGGAGGCGGCACCATCAAATGATTATCTATCCTTTTTTATGCAAATGGATTTTCCAAGTTTGGTCTAGTGTGAGAATTATTTTATTTGTTTGTAGCTGTTGATATATTCAAGAAACTACAATAAGCTATAACACTTGTCTTCTTGATTGATCGATGTTTTTTTTAAAAAAAAAAATTATTAATGTCATAAAGGATGAATGTCTAAGAAGTTGTAGATATTATAAAGAGATATTTTTTGCTTATGTTTTGGCATGGTAATCGGAAACTTTGATGTACCGGTTACAAGCACTGAAAAAACGTACAACAAATTAAAGTGAAGTAATTACAAAGGCTTTGTGCTTAGCATCTTCTGGTCATTTCCAAGTTTTGAAGAACAAACTCTTGATATGGTGCAAAACCGCGCGATGACACAATGTACTGAATATAAAAGAGCAATATTAAAGTATACGTTCACAAATTTTCGGCACAAACTGAGTTGCCATAAACTCATTGTGGGGCTTACAATCACAAAAATCATACGTTACCGAGACAGTGAGACTTAAATTTTTGTTATATACTACCTCTGTCTCTAAATGAGTGTCCAAATTTTATTTTAAGGGACATTGAAAATCTCAAACTTTGTGTACAATTTGGTAGCAAAGATTCGTATATAATCTTGTAATCTCCTTTCCAAACATTTAGTTTTGCACGTATAAAGAAACCGGTGAAAAAAAATTCGAAAAAAAAAACATTTAGGGACAAAGTTATGTTAAAAAAAAAACACTCATTTTGGGACAAAGTTTTTTTTGAAAATGGACACCCATTTAGAGACAGAGGGAATAAAATATAAAAGGTAGAGGAGAGTGTTGTGAGTATAGAAAAAAAGTACGGGAGAGTACAACTGGACGCTTGAATCTGGAATGATGAACAATTTGACAAGTCCAGATCTCATGTGCCCCTCCCTGTGCCCCTCTAATCTCAACCGTTTATGTTGATATTATCTAAGCATGTAAACGGTCCAGATTAGAGGGGCATAGGAGATCTGGACTCCAATTTGACTGTCTCAAAATCCAGTGCTTGACTTGACTACAAGGATTTAACTTAAATATCAAAGGCTTGAAAGCCCAAAATATTTGAGATTCCACTTATTCACTAGATACGTCTGACGGCTTTAGTTGGGCTGATAACTAACGGCCCAAATATGCTCCCCAATAAGCCCAATTCCATCCATCTTTTCATCTGTGCAGGAAATAAAAACTACTACTTCTTTCATTTCCTTTAAGAGTTGGAAAACTTTGATTTAGAAAATCAAATCAAACGCACTATACAAAATTTGATTTTTTTTATAGTCTCCAAAAATGGGTAATGTCTTCATTGCTTAAAAAAACTTACCATGTCTTGAGATGGATGTCATACAAATCATCCGATTTCATAGTCATTAAATCAGTTCAAACAGATTAATCAATGTCAATAAAAGATGTGATAACTTCCATTTTCATATGTTAGTCACTGATGACTCCACGGCCTTTCAAATATACATTTATACACATGTCTATACGGCCTATACACTTATACCAAATACAAATGATGGGACCCTCCAAAGGGTCAAATATACACTAAACCCTCTATATAAATAACACTCTCATCATCATGGTAGGCATGTTTTCATCATAAAAGTGTGTTGACTCTACAATATACTCTCTCTAAAGTTCTCTCTACATCTGCTGATTCTCACACCTGCGGTTATCAGGGGTACCCCACCCCTCATACACCTAACGGTGTACTTCATTTTGCAGATTATCATAGCCAGATATCCGACCCGAGAGACAGCAATGGAGCACCTTTTTGTATACTTTCTCTTAAAAGTCTGAGCGTCTTTCAGACACTATTAAAATTATACGTTTATTTTGACATAATACTACGTTACGTAATATATGAGGGAAAACTCCAAGCCCGACCTATTGTATGACTCATCTCCACTCAATTAAGGGAAAAATACCACCTAGTCCCTGAATAATTTTTAATTTACGTCCTAGGACAGAGACTTTTCTATTTTACCTCCTAGTCCTAAGAAATATTTTATGTAACCATATAGTCCTTTAGTGTATTAACTACACCCCTCCCCTCCCTACTCACTCTTATTCACACACCCAGAGATTTTTTTTTCTCTCTCTCCTTTCTCTCTCCACCTCCCCTCCTGCTCCGGCCACTCCTCCCTCCTCACTTCCGGCAACCCCTCCGATCCCCCTCCTCCGGCGACTTCCCCCTCCGTCGGCCACTTCTTTCCTCACCTCCGGCGAACTGCTATACTCCTCATACTCCGGCGAACCCAACCTACAACATTAATCGGCATTTTTAAGCCCCTGATCGTAGTAGATCTGACATTCCAAGCCTTTGACCATCGTAGATCCGGCGTTGACTCTGTCTTCGAACTCCGCTCCAACTCCGGCAACTTCTCCTACGTCGATGACCCAGGTGAGCAGATCTACTATTTTTCGATAAATAACTCTAGATCTACGCATGATTTTCCTTCCTTCCAGCCATCCCGTTCTCATCCTCCTTTCTCGTCGACAGCGACCCGAGCTCACCCTTCGCAGCAAGAATACAGTAGTTAAAGCAAGAATCTCGTTTTTTTAAAAAAAAAAAAAGAAACTATTGGATGGGGTTGGGAAGTTACTTGGTGAAAATGAGAAGAGATTGGAGAGATGAGATGTTAGGGAGAGTGGTTTGAATGTGGTGAGTAAATAGACCCATTCAATTTGGGTTTTTGAACTACTGGGTGGAATGTATTAAGTGCATGATAATTAAAAAAAAAATAAAAAATCATTTATGATAGTTACTTGTAAAGAGGCAGATTTGTTTGTTTGTTTTTTTGTTTTTTGTTTTCATTTTGATCAAGTTAATATTGATTCAAGTGATGTTTGTCGTTTTTCTTAATATTTGTTTATTTTTTAGAAAGTTCTCTTATGTTTAAATAACACAATTGAGAACTTTATAGTTATTTTCGAACAAGTGAGAAGTTTTCAAAATAATTGGGAAGCTTCGTTTGTCTTCAGTGAACAAGTGAGAATTTCTTAGTGTTTTAGTGTACAACTAAGATGTTCTCAAATGTGTAGTGTATAATTGAGAACATTCTCAGTTGTTAGTCACCGTCATTAATCACCGCCCACCTTCACAGTTGATAATTGCGAAGTTGTTTGTTCAGTGAACAACTTACTAATAAGTTCTCGATTGTTTGGTCGCAAGAGTTGAGACAAATGAGAACTTACTGACAAGTTCTCTTTTGTTTAGTCACCGGAGTTGGTGGTCGCCGGATTTTGGTCGTGTTCTTACTAGTTTAGTTGACAACTGAGAACTTACTGATAAGTTCTCAGTTGTTTGGTCTCCGGAGTTAGTGGTCGACGAAGTTGGTCGCCGGAGTTTGATCTTCTTCTTGCCGGTTTAGTTGAGAACTGAGAACTTACTGATAAGTTCTCAACTGTTTGGTCGCCGGAGTTGTTCGTGTTCTTAGTGGTTTATTTGACAACTGAGAACTTACTGATAAGTTCTCAATTGTTTGGTCGCCGGAGTTGGTGGTCGCCGGAATTGTTCGTGTTATTAGTAGTTTAGTTGACAACTGAGAACATACTAATAAGTTCTCAACTGTTTGGTTGCTGGAAGGTCACTGAAGCTATAAAAAAAAAAAAAAAAAAAATTGCCGGAGTGGTCGCCGGAAATGGTGGTTGCCGGAGTTGTTGACTGGAGAAGGTGGTGAGGGATAGCCTAAGGGGATAGTGGTTGTGGTGAAAGTAAAATGTTGAGAGGGTGTAGTTAGTAATATGTTGAGGAAGATGTTAGCTAGGGACTATAAGAGGTAAATAAGGTTATGTTGAGGGACTATATGGTAAATGCCCCATCAATTAATGGGTATATATTTCCCATAACAAAAAACACATCAACATTAGAGATTATAATGAACCATTATTTGTGCAATCTCCACAGTCCCACTTTTGGATGAGCACATCCATCGCTTTCCCCATATCACCAATAAGTCAAAAGCCATCATCATACACATACACATGAAGATGAAGTTGGATACTTCTGATTCCTAAATCCCTATAATGATATAATACTGTAATTTACTATTACCATTAGTCTCTATCACCATTATTGTCTTCTTTAATGGTTATTATGAAAAATTGAGTGTTACAAATAAGCAAAAAGCTAACAAATGCTTAATAAATTGCTCCATTTTAGAAATCAGTAATAATTGTAATCAGTGTTGCAGCAAAAAATCTGTCACTCTGCTGTTTGCAATGGTCGACTAAAATATGACCTTGTCTCCTTTTCTGAATAATGGAAATGTAGAGATTTTTTTTTTTTTTTTTTTTATCAAAGTGTACTTCCTGGGTCCTCCATGCTATCACCACTAATATATACTCTCTCCGCCCCACCTCACTTGAAACCTAATAGGTGCACATATTAACTAAGGAAAAAGAATAAAATAAGAAAAATGTGTGGTAGAAAATGAAGAGAGAGAATGAGTGGGGTTAATAGTAAGTTGGTTGGATGAATTGTGAGGTGAAAAATGAAGAGAGAAAATGAGTGGGTGAGGTAGCCTGTGTTTGGTAAACCAATTAAGCTCTTAATTTGGAACACTTTAAGAGATTAAAATATTAAGCTTGTTTGGTAAGGGAAAATTCAATCACTTAAATTGTTAAGATTATCTTAAAATAAGCTATTAATTTTAAGCTAGTATGACAAGTCTTAACAAGGTAAGAGGAGGTAAGATAAAGAAAGGAAATGGGTTCAAACCCACTCATCAACATTTTTATTTGTTTATTTAATGTTACTTTCTTTTGTTGAAATATTTTATTTTTTCATACAGATTAAATATGATAAAATTAAAATGAAATTATTTTTATATTATAAATTTTGATAATATTTTAATTGAGTATCATAATTAAATTTTATCAATTTTTTTTTTATCAAACTTTAGTAAAATTGATCAAAATAGTGAAGATGAACTTTATTAATGTGGGACAAATGAAAGTACCAATAAAAAACTTTTCAAATATTATAATTATCAGTCAAAATAAAATATAATTTGATATATAATATTTTTGAATTATAATGATTTATTTTAAGAAATATGACTATTTTTTTAGGATAAACAAAAATAATAATCAAGCGAAAGAGATGAGACTAGTTTTTGAGTGTTTATTTATAATTTTGATTAAATTCAAATGTATGTAGTTTGTCAGTACCAAACAAATCGAAGTCTTACAAAATTCAGCAACTTAATAATTTCAACTCTACATTTTCAGAGCTTAATTTTCTGCTTTACCAAATAGGCCCGTAGATTGAATATAAAATTATAAAGAGATTACCAATTTGAGAAGTCTCAAGTGAAATGGGACGGACCAAAATAGAAATAAGTCTCAAGTGAGGTGAGACGGAGGGGGTAGTTAAGTATGTTAAATCCGATCCTTACATGTTTTTCTTTGCTATTTTAGCGAAACAGACAAACGAGTTAGAAAATATAAGCATTTTACTTATATTCGATTCCTTAAGGACCACAAAATAAGAACCAAAAGAGTAAGTTTGTTGAGCAAGAAATAAGCTTCCCAGAATTTTTTTCTCTTTTTCTTTTGCTTGATGCCGATAGTACCAACACTTGCAAAGCCATTATAAAGTTCCTATGATTTGATTGGTTTTCAATGCAAGTCTATGGAATCTTTTACTCCTTCAACAAATTCCCACGCTAGTTTAAAATTACACAAAAAACCACTTTAATAAACCCATAGAATACCGTTTAGAACATTTAAGCCCTCCATGTGTTCTACTAGTCACTTCAACTCATTTTTTTTTTTTTTATATATTCGCCTCAAAAAATGTCAATTTTTTAAATTAGAAAATAGTGTAGTACAATTTGACGAAAAGAAAAATAATAAAAGTAACATACAAACAAGTGAAGCATCGTTAAATGTGGACAATATTTAAATTTACTATTAATCAAGATTAAATTTTAAGAAAAAATAATATTAAAATTAAAACTAAGGTAGTAGTCAACTGCTTGTGAGGTGAACTGCAACATTTATTGTGAGGTGGTCAAAGTCTTTGGAGTTTAGACCAATCGTTTAAGGCTTTAAGCAAGAATGAATAATACTGTATTTGTAAATCAAATGCAAATGGGGGCAAATGGTACAAAAGACACAAAGAAAGGTGGCTAAGAGAAACTTTGGCAAACAAAAGGTCTCATTGGTGCACCTTCACAGTACGATATACTCCCTCCGTCCCTATTTACCCTACAAAAATTGTCATTTTGGGTGTCCTTATTTACATTACAAAATCCCAAAAAGAAAACTTTTAAACATTTTTTAAATAGTAGGACCCACTTGTCATACTCACAACAACTATCCACTTATTTTTTCTCTACCCACTTTCTCTCTCCCACTCAACTATCTACACTCACAACACATCAACTTTACAATCATTTTCTTAATTTTTGTGCAAAACCTCATTTTATAAGGTAAATAGGGACAAAGGGAGTAGAATTTGATGCTCCCATCAGATTCCTCAACTTCACATCATAAAGACCAAATTCTCTGGCAATTTGACACCCCCTGTAATATATAATGACGATAGCATGTTTCCCACTTTCAGACCTTTTCCTTTTTTTGGACGGAATACTGAACCTCTCTCAAGCATGGAAAAAGATAAATTTGAAACCTGACTAGAAAAAAAGAGTCTACCATAAATATCACAATTTCCTTTTTAGCCCATCCAAAAAATGTCGCATTTCTAATTTAGAAAACAGTCTCTTTACATTTTAACCATGGTACATTTACTATACAAACAAATAATGAGCATCTCTTAAAAAGGATGATAAGTCGAATGTGACAATAAAGTGATGATTAGCTCAGCTCAAACGTCTCTAAATACAACTCATCTTGAAATACATGAAACTGACCATTATAGAGTCATTAGCAGATTAGCTCAATAAATATCAGATACGCCGATAGGGGTGCACATTATGCATTGGAAACATATACTTCAACCTTCATAGTTCATACCAGCGAAAAGTTATGCATCAAGTACAAAAGAAATTGACACAAGACTTCACTTGTGGGTATCGGCATCATGGCAATGGTCAAATTACTCGACAGTCTACCAGCATAGCAGCTAGCGCACAAGGGGAAAATTATTTTTCATGGCCATAACTCCAAATAAAGATAGAATCAAATGGATTAGCCTCAATGCTACACTTACCTAGTACTCCCTCCATCCCAAAATGATCTTCCCGTTTCCATTTTTCATTGTCCCTAAAAATTCTTTCCATTTCTACAATTGAGGCTTGGAAGTGCATAAACAAAACAAGACTAGTGAAGCAAGTGTTCATATCTTTAAAAAAAAAAAAAAAATGAATAGTCAAATGGAAAGACTATTTTGGTACGGATGGAATATCATATAGTAGTATCTCATTGCACTCACAAATATTCAAGGCAATGCATTCTAAGAAAAGCCTCTCAAATGATGCATGGAAGAATTTTTTTTCAGTTGCATATTGATCATTATGCAGAACTGAAAAACCCCACAACTCATATGCAACTACAGGCTCAATATCGGGTTGATATCTTGTGCATGTCAACCTCTTTTGACCAAAAAAAAAAAAAACATTTAAATCAATGAGGAATCTGCAGAGAGTCTTGTATTTCATTCACCATGAGAATGGTTAGCCATAAGTACCTGTAGATATAGATATATAGCCACAGAAGTGTCCACAAAGCATAAACCTAATCTGGATCCGAGAGGTCCTAAAGTCTTTAAAAAGCTGCAGATGTAAAGAAAGAAGATTTAACAATTACTATGTTATATTTTTTTTCTGTACTCCTCCATTGGAGCTGGAAAAATATTGGCATTACGTAAACAGTTAATAGAGACACAGCTAGAAGAAACACGTCGCAAGAGACAGTGAGACACTCTCAAAGCGAAAGCTTTCGATCACCAACTGCATACTATCTTCCGCAAATTACTAAACTTCTAGATGCACTTTCAAAGGGAAAGCCAAGTACTCTCAAACAATTATACTAAGAGAAAAGAAGACACTAAGAAAATGAATTTGATCTTCAACTCAATAACCTATATAGAATCCATCTGGAATCTAATTGCCGGGAGGGTACCAGACTGTCAAATTCCGCATGTGAAGGACTAATATTTACACACAAATATCAAAGTTTATCACTCCATTGTGTCAAACTATATCAATAGGTACATGTTTTAAGTAACTACTATAGTGTTTAATTCTCAGTACCACTCTAAGATAACTTTTAGCTATTCACAATCACTAGTACTAATTAACAAGACTATTATAGACCTTTAATATGGGAAAACTTTTTTGAAAATATCACTTATTTTGGGAACATGAAGAGTCAACAAGGAATTTAGGTGGAAAGTTATTACTAGCAATCAGGCTAAATTAATCAAACAACCAAAAACGACGAATATTTAGAGCAGAAATCCATTATTTTTTTAACAAAATCACGAGCTTCCATAAACATACTGATTCCAGAATATAAATTTCTAACCCGACTCCATGAGCAAGAAGGTAGGGGCTGGATGCAGAGGTTTATCGACCAATTCCAGTTTCTGTAGCCATAGATTCAGGCCAGACCGAGGAACAGATCGATGAACCGCTGCCTCCAGTGCCTCTCCACCCTCCATAAATTCCTCCAATCAACCATTCATACCAAATCAAACAACCTTCGTCAATAACTTAACATACGAACAACAAATTGTACACTTACACTTAATCAATTTGAATACTACAAAAACGATTAGATTAGCCAAAACAAGCAGAAAAAATCGCTGAAATCAATTAATGTAATGAATGAGGTTACCAAACTCAGATCTAAGAATCAAATCAAACAACGTCACCGCCGTACCATAATATTTACACAAATAATCAAATTGACGAGAAAATATAAAGGTAGCGGAGAAAAATTTAGAGAGAAAGAGGAGCGGATGAACCGGTAAAAGGAATCGGCATTGATCGATCGTACGTTTCTCTGACTGCCTGACTATTTCTCTCTCTCTCTCTCTCTCTCTCTCTCTCGGCTGGGTAACAATGTTTAAAGCTGCGGAGAATAATGACACAAGACTAATTTGTAGTGTGAAATTGTTGGGGGAGGTGTCAATTATATACTGTAGATTGTGGGTACACCTCGTTATCACGTGTTGTTAATTTTTGTATTACATTTATGCCCTTTGTCGTTTGGATAATTTCCGTTTCCCGTCTGAGAAAGTGAGGTTAATTTGGACATGGTTGAACGAATGTGGACATGGATGAGGTGACATGACCTACTCTTTCAAAAAAATATAGTCCCTCCGACCCACACAAATTAAGGAATGTGATAAGTGTAAGAAGGGTTGGGAGAAGGAAAAAGTTAGTGGGTATGATAAGTGGGGCCTACAATTTAAATACACTATGTGAGATGGGAAAGTTAGTGGGTATGACAAGTGTGCCCCATAATTTAAGTATGTGAGAGGAAGAAGTGAGTAGGTATGACAAGTGGGTCTACATTTTTTACCATTTTAGGAAATGATGAAGCTTTTAACGGGACACCCATTTGGGTAAAAGGTGAAGCTTCAAATGGGACGGAAGAAGTATATATATACTTCATCCGTTTTATACTACCTCCGCCCCAAAGTAAGAGTCCTATTTTTTTTGCTGTTAGCACGAAGTTATTTTGAGCAATAATTTTAGGTTATTTCAATTATGTTAATCAACATCTAGATATTGATATATTGGTAGTAAATATAATGGAGTATCAATAACAAGTTTAAAATCTCCATTAGGATAATTTGATCAACATAAAATTATTGCTCTAAATACCTTCGTGCTAACAGCGAAAAAAATAGGACTCTTACTCTGGGACGGAGGGAGTAACTATGAGCACAAAATGAGTTTTGCATCGAAATTAAGGGATGAATAGTAGTGTGTAGTTGTTGTGAGTGTGAAAAAAAATGTATGAGAGAGAAAGTGAGGTATGGAATAGTAGGTTGATTGGTGTTGTGAGTATAAGAGTAAAGTAAGAGAGAAAATGAGTAGGAGGAATATTAAAGATTCTTTGTCATTTTAAGAAAATGTGATTATCAATGGGACGCCCAAAAAAGAAATTTGTGCACATTATTATAGGGCGGAGGATGTATATATATATGCTACCCCTCTCAAATAAATGTCTACTCCACTGTTCTAAAAGTCGCTCGCCTAAGCCCCGCCTATGCGCTAGGCGTTCATGAAACGCCTTGGTCTTGCCTAGGATATTATAGCTATCTCTGAATTCTCGACCCCGCCTAGATCTCGTCTGGGCCACACCTAAACGCTAAGCGTAGCTTCGGCAACTAGCGACCGTCTAACGCTTTTTAGAACCTTGGTCTACTCTTTCTTTCTTTTTTGAAAAAAATAAATAAAAAGTTTCTAGTCTAGCCATTTGAAATTGCAAATGACAAATATTATTGTAGCTTAAATGAAGGAAGTATCAAATTTATATTTATTTATTATCTCTTCCTCGTTATTTACTTGATAAACTAATTTTTAATGTAGTGCAAGTTTACATGTAAGGCTTAACAAAAATAAAATAATAATAATAATTAAAAAAAAATGAAGCATTTTATTCTGAAAAGGACAATTATTTAGAATAAACAATTTTGTTTCAAAACACTACCGATTTTGTATCGAATGAGTACAATTCAATGGCCCTGGTCAAGCCTTGAAAAATCGAATAGTTGGATCCGTTATTGATTACTCCTTCCACTTGGAAATGAATGTCTAAAATTATGTTTGATCAATAATAAATTTGAATATTTATTTTGATAAATAGTACTTTTTTCATCTCATATTTTTCGCTACTTATTTCTATTTTAGGCGTGTCACATACTTATTGTTACTTACCCAAAATATTCACTTTTCTCTCTCCTATCCACTCACAAATATTATCCACTAACTTATTTTCTCTCTCATATCCACTCACAATAGTTACTTTTTCAACATATTTTTTTAATCCATGTGCATTTCAATTTAATAGCAATAAGTATGGGACGGAGGGAGTACTCCTTTTGTCATAAATGAATTCAAAAACTTATAATATGCTCTTACCCAGCAATCAAAACTGCATACTCCCTCTGTCTCATTTTAAACTTTAAAGTCAAAGCAAAATTTATCAACTTAATTGTGGTTTTACTAAAAACTTACAAAAAGTTAGTTATCTTAATGGAATTTTGAAATTTTATTGATCCACCATTAATAATACTCTCATAAATACTTTTTAGTTTTTCATGAGAATAATCAAATTTTCTGCAAATTCTTGGAAAAGTGCAATGAAGTTGACAATTTTGATTTTGAAGTTTAAAATAAGACGGAGGGAGTATATTATATAAGCATAATAGGAACTGAAGAATACATTTATATTATTATTTATGGACATTTGGGACAGAAATAGTAAAACATATTGTACAAAATATTCCCTCCAGTTCAAATAAATGTCATCTTAAAAGTTTTTACATATTTTAAAATAATTGGCGCTATTGTTATTAAATCTATTAAATCGATAAGTATTGTGAACAAAATTTTAACTTTTAAATTATATTTATTTTGAATCGAAGAAAGTATTTTGGGAAAAAATGAGTACATAAGCAAAAATAATTACTCCCTCCGGACACAAATATAAACAAAAAAATTGGACTTTTTTGAAACTAAATATAAGCAAAAAAGATGGGTTTTAATACAAAACTCATTAAATGTAATTGTATTTAATACTCTTTTACCAAAAATACTCTTAGTTAATTACTCATTTTCAAATACAAATATAAATTTATTACAGATTAATATGATGATATATTAGTAATTTTAATATATTTTTATTATAAAATTAATACAATTAACTAAATTTAACTACTTTTTAATAAGCGTAATTTTAGTTACTTTTGCTTATACAGTACTCCCTCCGGTCCAAAATAACTGTCACTTTTAGACCAAAAATTTGGTCCAAAATAATTGTCACTTTTGAGCTAAATGTCTCTTTTATCCTTGCATTGAAACTTGTTCTCTTTTATTAATTATCTTAGTGTGAGACATTAATGTAAGAAAGTTACACACTTAATAGGGGTAAAGTTGGAACTTTTGTCACTAAGTCATGATAATTATTACATTTCTTAAGAGTTGTGCAAATGCAAAAAAAGACAGTTATTTTGGACCGGAGGGAATATTTGTGAACGGAGGGAGTACTACTCCTGTATCCTGTAGTTCAACCTCCCAAGATATTTTGCTACAAATCCATCATGGTGTGGACCCCCAGCTACTTGATTGCCACGCACTTAACTAATGAAGTAATGAGTCGTTTGTTTAGGTTGATTACATTACTTTAAGTCATTAAAGTGGTTCGGTAACCTCACTTATCCCCTATTTACCTTCAATACCTAATATTCCCTCCTCCAGATCCATAATTTTTTTTAATTTATTTTTTTAAGCAAGATCCATAAAATTTTAAAAAGGGTTAAAATTATTTTTACTAAATAAAGACGGTTAAAAGAAAATATAATATACTTTTTATAAAATATAAATTAAATTTTAGTAAATTCCATTAAATTTTCTAAATTCTTAAAATATACTTATGCATATTGTCAATATATATATATATATATATATATATACTTATGCACCAATAAGAGAAAAGTTTTTAGATGCTTATGATTATGGAGTAGATAAGAGTAAAACGAAAAGAGGAACATGAAGAACATTATTAAATTTAAGAGTGAAAGAACTTATGTTGGTGATGGGGAGAGACGAGCCATCACCGATGAAAACATCATCACTTCCAACATAGGGCGGTGCAGCGACAGGTTAGTGAGATCATTAGTGATGTGATGAGTGACACCACTATCAACGAGCCAAGAAGCATGTGGGTGGACGGTTGGAGCAGTGGCAGTATGGGCTTGGGGCCGAGTGGTGTTGTTAGTGTTGTTGGGACGATTTGGCCGAGTATGAGGAGGGGGAAGACAACAGAGGGGTAGGCTTTTTTTAAAGAAGAGCATTGGGAGATGACATGCGCGACTTAACGACAGTACTGACACTTTCCTATGAAGGTGTTTGAGGAGGAAGATGAGGGGGCGTGTAGTAGGCAGGGTGGTGGATTTAGCCGGTTGTTGTTGGGTTGGTAGTGGATGGTGTGGGCGTAAGCGAGAAAGGTAGGTGGTGGGTTGTGTTATTTTAGGGTTAGTTCATGGTTGATCAACTTCTCTTAGAAGGCTTCAAAGATGATTGGGGTATCACGGGCACAGATTGTGCCTATGACAGGTCTGTAGGTATCATAGTCCAAACCTTTGAGAATTATGGCTATGATATCTTTGGAGTCTATGGGTTTTCCAAGGAGGGTGAGTTTGTCGGTGCATGTTTTGATGGGGAGCATATACTCGGATATGGATTGAATTTGTTTGGTGAGAGAGTCAAGTTGGTCTTTGACTTAGAGATTGTGATCGAGTGAGGGATTGGCATATGTGGTTTTAAGGATGGTCCAAGCCTCATGAGAGGTTTTGGCTTGATGTACGAGAGGGGCAACAGAGGGACCGAGGGTGTCAAGTAGGGCTCCAAGAATGAGCCTATCTTGGCGTTTCCATGTGGTGGCGAAAAGGTTTGGTTTGTCAGCCCCTTCGGCTTAATCGAATTTGATGGTGTCGGCGGGTGGGGGTGAGAACCATTAACAAATTTAAGGAGGTCGAGTCTGAATAGTATGGAAGTGATTTGGGAGGCCCATGTAAGATAGGTGAGTGGTGTGAGGGTGCAGCAGTGAGAGAGATTAACTAGGAGAATAGGGTTGGCAGCTGCCGAGTTGGGTATGGTAGTGGTGGTGGTGGTGGAGGCTTTAGAGAGTCAGATATTGAAGGGGGGAACAGATTAATTATTGCTCTATATACCATAAAGGATTGCAAAGATTATTTTATTATTCACATATAAACTTTATATAGGTTACAATGAAGAGGTAATTACAACTAAATATTATTTACCTAAAATATAAGATAATGAAATTTCCTAATTCTATAAAAACTACAAAGTTGGTATATACAAGGAAAGAGTGGCGAGCAAGTTAAAAAGGATTGGGACGAATCTAGATGATCCGGTTTATGCTTATCACCCTATTTATATTTCAAGCAACACAAATTTAAGATAATTGATGCCTATATATTTATCTTAAGGAGTTCTCAAATATTTATTTATGCAGATAAAATTCATCTGATGGGCTTTAATCTTCAACCTTTGATACGTAACTGGATTCGTTATTGTGGGCTTTGTTGTAAGGGCTTTGGACTCTAGAGCCCTTCAAACTTAATATTTATCATAAATTAGGACACAACAGATTGGAAATACCATAGACACCCCCAGCCTCTGGAAAAGTCCTTGATACCCCCTACCGTTTGGAAACATTCACAGCCAGACCCAGCCAAGACAGACGCCTCGGCCCATTTTCTTGGTCCGGCCCGGTCCTTTCCCAGCCCATGTCGAAGACTGCATAGTCAGCCCGCCCCATTCCCAGCCCAGATAAATGGGCTTGACTTTTAATATTCCAGGAATTTTTTAATAAGTTGTAGTGAGTTGAACTTGGGACCTATACTTAAGAAGGCTACTGTATATCTTAACCACCAATGATCAAATCACTCGTTTGCTCTTAATTCCACAATACGGAGTATTTAATATTCATTCAAATAATAGAGACGAATATGAATGAATAAGAAATGAAATTTCACAGTCAACTATTGAGATTTCAAATATTCACAAAAACATCAACTCTTAAAATAATAAATTAAAGCAATGTATTTAAAAAACAAATAAATTAAAGAAATAATTTGAAAAAAATATAAAATACCTATGTCGTTTATTAAATCTCATAGTATTTTATTAACCAGTCTGCTCTAATACTTACGTGTAAGACTAATTCATCTCTTATACTTAAGAGTAATTTATTTTCATGTCTTTTTTAACAATATAATAAGAAAATCTCTAATATATTGACCAGTCCGCTCATATGCTTACCTATAAGACTAGTTCACCTGTTATACTTAAAGTATAAGAGTGATTTATTTTCATATTTTTTCTTATAAAATCATACAGAAGCCTTATATTTTTATACTAGTTCGCTCATATACATATGTATAAAACCAGTTCACCTCTTGTACTTGAACTATAAAAGATTTTTTTTATTATAGTTGAAGTACAAGACTCCTTCTCTCTTATACTTGGAGCATAGACTAGTTTGACTCTTATATATTCAGTCAAACTCTTATAGTTGGTGTATAAGACCAATTCGCCTCTTATATTGAAGCATAAGAGTCATTTTTTCACAAAAATAAATTAATTTCTTTTTATATTTTATTAATGTTGACTCTTATATTCGGTCAAACAAAAGTAAACTCTTATGACTGATGTATAAGACTAGTTTGCCTATTATAATTGAAGTATTAGAATCATTATTTCACATTTTTTCATTTTTAAGAAAATAGTATAATATTATTTGGTCAAATCTCGGTCAAAATCTTAGAGTTGGTGAGTAAGACCAATTCGCTTCTTACTATTGAAGTATAAGAGTCATATTTTAACATTTTTTTTCACAAATAATATAAAATTTTCAATATATTACTAATTTTGACTTTCACATTCAGTCAAACATTAGTCCGCTCGTATAACTGATATATAAGACCAATTCACCTCTTATCAATAAAGTATAAGAGTTATTTGTTTCATTTTTAAGAAAAAAAATCTAATATCATTTGGTCAGATCTGGTCAAACTCTATAATTGGTGTATAAGACCAATGCGCCTCTTATTTTTGAAGTATAAGAGTCATTTTTTTTATTAAAAAAAAAACAATATTTATTAATGATGACCTTCATATTCAATCAAAAAGAAGTCAACTCTTATAGCTAACTTATAAAACTACTCTGCTTCTTATGCATGAAGTAAAGACTTATTTTAGTTCTACAATAGTCATTTTTTATGATGGAATTTCAACTATATTAATGGTTGGCATTTGAAAGCAAGATAGCAGTTGCTTGGTTTGACTTAAAGCTTAAAGCCCAAATCAACTAAAATGCAAAAGAACAACCAAAATGAACAGCATTGTTTTAGTGTTTCAAACAAACGGACTTGCATGAATTGATTTACATAAAATTTTATATCAGACAAACAAAGAAACTTGAAAACTATTTATTCAAATCAATCTCACTCTTTTTCTGCAGATTTACACCTATTGATGTTTGATAAAATAGAAGGCCAAGATTAAGTGGGTAGGTTTTTTCATGATCCATGTGAAACTTTTGAACCAATGAGTGGTTGACACCTCATAGTGGTATTCTTTTTCTTTTAGAAAACAAAGTATTGTTATCAACATAATTATTAATTATTGATAATAATAATAATAATAATAATTATTATTATTATTATTATTATTATACTCATGCTTCATAACAAAATAAATATTTAGTAATAGTAATGAAAATAATAGAATATTTATATTTAATAATAAAAAATTTAGTGATGATTAATAATAGATAAAAATTAAATAGTTAACAACAAAATAATAATGATTGGATATTTGATAAAAAGGATAATATTCATTGATTAATAATAGAAAAAATTTAAATAATTAACAACCATCCCACTAGCATTACCGACACAACTTCTAACAACAACGACAACATCACCATTATCACCATCGTCGCCACTTGTACCACCACCGCCACTACAACTACTACCAACACCAGTTCATCACCACTTCACTACAATCACGTTACCATTACCACCACTACCACTTACAACCACCACCAACACCGCTTCCACGTCTGCTACAAAACCAACTACTGACCATAACCATAACCATCTCAGTACCATTACCATTGCACCGCCTCCATGTCTGCCCATAGTTATAAATCCCGTACCGGCGAGCGCACCGGTTTTGTTATTGGGACGGGACGTACCGGTGTACCGTACCGGATTTACCGCATTTTAAAATTTTATATGTATTTATATATTTCTTTATCCCATAAAATATATTTCTTGTGCCCATTTTTTTGAAGTATAAAATGGGACGGAGGGAGTATATGTAATGTGTACTGTGTGCAATTGTTAAAACGAACATTTGTTGCCAATTTTACACACACACACACACACAAAAAAAAAAAAAAAAAAAAAGAGTGGCAGACACTAGAAACTCCAGTACTCCTCGAGCTCATAACCCACTCATCCACCCATTACACGCCTCCCACTTATCCATTAATCTGTCTCATCATCCTTTCATCTCCCTTTCTCTCACATTTCTAACTTCTCAAAAATCAAACACCAGTTTATCATTTTAGCTCTTTCTCAATAGATACAAAGGAATCCTTCAAACGTTCAAGAAACCGATTCATCACCACCACGGGAACTCACCAGCTCCGATAACTAGCAGAGTCCCCAATCACCCCATCTCTCAACCTCTTACAACCCCATCACCTCCGGCTATTCCCCTCCACCATATACCACCCCAACTACATCCCCCATCGCTATAACTCCTATATTTTCTGGCTCGCCCCTCCCTTTACTCCTCATCTTGATCTGACGCCACTACGTTGCTGTCTTTGCTTTTTTTCTTCGTCCCGGTCGGAATCCACATTTCGGCCGGTTTTGACCGGTATGACCGGTATGAGCCGGTTCAGGCCGAGATTTAAACTGAGACGGAACAGTGGCTGTACTGCACCGGTTTCCAACCGGAACAATAAAAACCGGCCGGGACGGATCGGTACGGGACGAGATTTATAACTATGTGTCTGCCACAACGCCCACTACTAACCACCTCCATCGTTACCACCCGACCTCACCTCATTAGATATTTTGTAACAAAAAATGATAGTAATCACTAACCACCGCTACGTCACCTCATTACCATTGTCTTTGCCACCACTACTGTCGTTACCACCACAACCACTCAACCGCCCCCACCACTGCCACAATACTCACCACTAACTACCACCACCATGATTCACTGCTACTTCACCACCAACAACGCAACCGCCACTAACAACGATAACACCAGCAATAACCTTCACTAGAAGACCATATGTGACATTTATTCCGAGACAAATAAAGTAATTATTACAGAAAGAATGAAATGTTTTACAGTGATATGTAATATCTTATTTTTTTTATAAAAGTTTTTTTTATTAGTATATTGTTTTTAGTAAAACGAATTAAGTTGGGAATATATATAAATAAATTAATTTTATATAATTAAATGTTTTGGTAAATTTTAGTTATTTATTTTTATTTTTATTTACATTTATTCTTTATTATTAATCAGTTATTAGTAATTTACATTTATTTTAATTATTATTAAAAATTAATTTTTTTTTTATTTCATTAATCAATAATTATAGGCAAAAGAGAATTTTGAATTCCCACTCATATTTGGGGACGACCAAGTCGTTCCTAATTTAAAATCCGTCCCCAAATCAAATTTTAGCAACGACTAAGTCATTGCAATTTTTCCGAAAATTAGGGACGACTAAGTCGTTGCTAAATTACACTTTGATCGTTGCCATTTTTTCAAAACATTAGCAACGACTAAGTCGTTGCTAAATTACATTTTTTCCGTCCCTAATTAGGGACGAATATGGTCGTTGCTAAATTTCGTTGCTGTTTTTAGTTATTCTAGTAGTGAACAACATATCAGACCCAAAAATATCAACCAAATTCCAACCATTATACATGATGAAATTGGCTGTTACTCCATTCCATGTTCAGCCATTTTCACTCTTGCAGCTACCTTACCGGAGAACGCAGGCGAAGCCGGAGAAATTCTTCAAAATGAAATGCTAGGCCGCTAGGCCACCGAGGTGAGGTAAGGGTTTAGAGAGAAGAAGAAAGGTTGTAGATTCGTCAGATCTAAGGAAGAGGTATAAGACCGATGGTTGGTCGGATTGTCGTCGGACTGAGTATAGACGGTGTGAAGGGACGCCAAGGTGACCAGGAGGTAGCTTCGCCGCCGGTGGGTGTGGAAGCCGCCGGAGAAGGAGGAATCGTGGGAGAGATGATTTGGAGATCAGATCTGAACGGACGGAGAAAATAGAGAGATTAGAGAAGACCGGCCGGCGCAATAGTGGAATCCGGCATTGCTAGGAGCGAGGAATGAAGGGTGAATAACGTCGGCGTGTGGAATGTCGCTGGAGAAGAAGGAGCAATGCTAGCAGAGAGAGAGAGAGTGGCTGTTATGTGAGTGACGAAGGGAGGGGAACACGGAGGCACCGGCGGAAGGAAGGGAGCGCACCGGCGCCGGAGATTGGTCGGAGAGAGAGAAGGAGAGGAGAGATAGAGAGAGAGAGACTATGTGTGTGCCTGTGGCGTGAATGGTTTGGGGAGGGGAAGGGAGGGCGGTTTGTTTAAGGAATAGGGGTAGTTTCGGTATCTCTTATGGGGTGAAGGGTGTATGGGGAATTATGATTAAAATTAACTCTTTTTGTGAGATAACGAATAAGGCGTGTCCTGAGAAGGATTTAAAGTCTTTTTGAGGGAGCCTTGTGGACTTAATCCTTGTTGTAATAAGCTGTAGCTCGTGATGTTCAAACGGGTTATCCGGCCCGGCCCGGCCCGTCTTTGCACATGTCCGCGGGCTTAACAGGCTTGACCGGTCCGGCCCTTCTCACGGATGGATAAAAGCCCGGCCCGGCCCGTCGTTTTATGTGCGGTTCGGCTCGTCCGTTTGGTCCGGACCGAAAGGTTCACGGGCCAAACGGATTTTGTCCTTTTTAAAAAAAAAATCAGAAAAACCTTTAAAAAATTATAAAAAAAAATTAAATGACTTAGACTTATTAAAATATATAAGATAAATTAAAACACATATAAAAAGTGATTTAATATGTACTTTAATTTGTCTTTTATATAAAAAGGAAGGACAATGACACAACTTGACAAGTCAAGCTGTGCACCTGTGCAATGCCAGCCAACAACAGGACAGCACAAAGCCATCATGCCATGGGCCAGTCGGCAAAAAAAAAAAAGAAAAAAAAAGGGCCAAACGGGCCAAGAGATCCGCGGGCTTTAGCCCGGCCCGTGCATCATTTTCACTACCCGGAATGTTGTGTTGATTCACATTTAAGCCCAGTTCCTCTCTATCTCCATTCTAAACATTAGTGGATTAGCAAATACTCTGTTCTCTCTCTTCTCCCGAAATGATCTTCCCATTTGTCATTTTTCATTGTCCCAAAAAGTTTTTTCAATTTTTAAATTTTGGGCTTAAATGTGAATCAACACAACATGGCTAGTGAAACACGTATTCATATCTTTAAAATGTTTTAATAGTCAAATAAGAAGATCATTTTGAGAAGGAAGGGGGGTATTTGAGCAAGATGATGTTTGAAGCTGGTAAGATTATAGTTTCATCTCCTATTTATATTGGACTAGTTGAATTTGAAAGTATTATAAATGTCTGTAAATTATTATTTGTTTCTAACTTTTCTATTTTTATCATGCTTTGTAACATGGGCAGCAGTTTTCGCAGTTAATTATATTTGGGATTAACCCCCAACTATTGTGAAATGTCCTCTTAAATTTATTTAATACAACTACGCGTCGTTTGCTTTAAAAAAAATCCCGTTTTTTTTTTTCTTTTTTTTTTAATCAAAAGTAAGAGATATGATCAAAATCTAACCGTTGCCCAAGCTAATTAGGTTTCTTTCACATGTTAAAAAAAAATGAGAGAGAAAGATAGGTGTAATTGGCAAAACTAACTATAGTATCAAACAATACATCATTTGCATCAACCACCAAACCACAATTCTAATATTAGTTACACTTCCCATTCTCTCCACACCACCACTGCGCCACCATCCATCACCATTTTCTCCCCCTCCAACACTTTTTTTTTTTTTTTAAACAAAAAAAAAAGATCAATCCTAAATGTGACCCATCAAGAACCATGTCATTGCTAGAAGTCCACCAACTCAACCAGCTCCGCGACATTTTCACGCGCTTTGACATGGATTCCGATGGATCCCTAACCATCCTAGAGCTAGCCGCCCTCCTCCGTTCGATCGGCCTCAAACCCTCCGGCGACCAAATCCATGTTTTGCTAGCCACCATGGATTCCAACGGCAATGGTACCGTTGAATTCGATGAATTGGTTAGCGCGATCTTGCCTGATATCAATGAACAGGTTCTGATCAATCAAGAACAACTTATAAAGATTTTTCAATCTTTTGATCGAGATGGCAATGGGTACATTACGTTGGCTGAGCTGGCAGGATCAATGGCTAAAATGGGGCAGCCGTTGACGTACCGGGAGCTCACGGAGATGGTGAAGGAGGCAGATACGGATGGGGATGGTGTGATTAGTTTTGAGGAATTTGCGACCATTATGGCTGAATCTGCCGCTGATTTTCTTGGTTTTCCTATTGCTTCTACGAAGCCACAGGTCTAAATTATGTTTTCCAACTGGTATACACGTTTGTAACTTATTACTATCTCATTAACCTTCATTCTTTTTCTTCATTTTTTCATGTTAGACGTTTCATTTTTATGCTAACTTTGACAGGGAATATAGATTCAACAACGTACATGATTATGACTTTGACCTTCTTTTTTTTTTCTTTTTGATCGTTATATTTTTTACCTCCAGCAAAAATCAAAATCAAAGCTACAAAATTCTCAGGCAACACAATCCATTTATGGCATAAAGGTTGGGTGAGTTACTCAGCCTAAATATACACGACATTTGTCCATCAACAAGAAATCCGATATACATACATCTTATGACTCAAAATGCAAACAAATTCGAACATATTCAGATTTTAAATACACGGTCAAAATTCATCTCTGGAAGCATGGTAGTGCCTTTTATATTCAGCATAATTGAACTTTTCTGACGTTACCAACGAAATGCAAGGCAATATAAACTCTCCCTCAAGCCCCATATGCCTTCCTCCAGGATAAATGCGCACAGCACCAAGCATAGAACTACGTAGGAAAATAATATAGATGGCACCTCTTGGGACAGAGCAACCTGTAGAGTTGCCCGGAGCTGGAATCTGTTTGTTCATTTGGCATAAAAAACTATTTAGATCGACAAAAGTCTTGTTCAGTCTCTCCTTTTCCTCTTCTCTTTCTTGGCATCTCCATAGTCTTTATCAGTTGCATGACGAGAAGGCCTACTTGATGAGTCCCTACTTCTGTACCTGCGATGCTTAGAGTGCTTTCTGCTACTACTACTGCTCTTCTCTCTCGATGATCCATTTTTTCTCCCTTTGTGCCTTGAACTATGTCGATCCCGATGACCCTCGGATGAATCACTTGTATTGCCATCTGAGTCACTGCTCCTGCGCCTATAACGCTTGGAGTGTTTTCTACTTCTCTCTTTTTCTGATGAACTGTTGTTGTTCCGATCTCTCCGACGGGACGGAGTTTTAACCAGCTTATCCTCTTGAATCGCTTTCTCCATATTCATTATAATAGAAGTGTTTGCAGAACCATCTGTTAGCTTGCTACTGCTTTTATGCATATTACTAAAGATTTTATCATGTTTGTGGGACCCTTCCTCCTGACGATAAGATGTCCCTTGAGGTGCCACCTGATTTTTAGATTCCCCATTATCACTTTCTTTGTGATGAACTGGGACCCTAGCCTGGATTTGTGATGGAGGTTGGTCAGGGGGTACCTCTAGCCCTAGCTCCTTACCCAGTGATTCCAGAAAATCGCCCGCCATTAAGCGACTTAAAGTTGTATTAGCAACTTCAGTATTCTTTGTTGAATCTACTGCTTGGTTGAGATCAGAATTTCCCTCGTCATCATCCGAATCGTCAGAGAATATAGCCTACAGACGCAAGTGGCTTTAGCACAATATTTTGTAGACACTGTGACTAAACAATAGAAAGCATTCTAACAAACTAAGGATATGGGACAATCAACCTACACTCGCATCTATCCGAATTCAAATGGGATGAATAGGTATACAAATATCAAGCATGCTTCATACACATTTTTTGCTCCTCAGTAGTACACTAAGCTAGAACATAAGAGTTCTGGGTAAATACTACCAAAATAGTCCAAAATCATTACCCTGCGTGTTGATAAAAAAAATGGTTGATAGTCAAAGCAGAATCCATGTGTGAGTGACCGCACCCTGCTTAATGATGTTGCCTATTTATGAAAGCAGAATCTACATGTGATTGGCTGCACCCTGCTTAATGGTTTTGTCTGGTGTATTTTTCATTCTATTGTCAAAATGTGAAACTAGAAACACGATAAAACCATGGCACCATATTACAATGGGACTGTATTCTGGACTCATAAGCTTTATTCGGACTGGAAAAAAATGGAATACGTATAAGATATTCAACCCCCCCCCCCCCCCCCACCACCACCACCACCAAAAATCCTCCTAAATGCTAAAACAGGAGCTTACTCGGCTTTTCTAGCTGTTTATTAAAAAGCAGATGTGTACAAGTAACTAATTATAGACATGTGGAAAAAACAATGCTGAACAGGTAAGTATATGATGAGAAGCACATCCAAGAACATCCAACGAAAGCTTAATTTTTCATACAGAAACCATACAATACCTAGAGGTCTGAGAAACTACGTACCTTGTACAGATCAACGGGTCTCTCAACATTTTCGACTTCTACCTCAACACTAGCAGCATCCATGCTAGCTACTTCTTTGCCTTCATCCATTTGAGAAATGGAAGATGGTTTGTTACTTGCTTTAGGTGTTTCCTCCAGCTTTGCATCTTTGTAAAAATCTGGCAAGAATAAAAGAGAATCCATCTTGCTCCTCATCCGTGGAGGTGGTGGTGGCTGCAACATATAGCAGACTGTCTTTTACAACTTTCTCATGTAGAAATGTGATGCGACAATAAAATACCAAATCATAAAATGCTAACTAGTTGATATGCAACATGAACATCTACGAAAGGGCATCTAATAGGGCATTTATAAATCTTTTGCATGAGGGAAGGTTTTGAGAAGGGAAAAGCAACAGATGGGCTAAAGTAAAGAACAAACTTGAAGCTAAGTTGCAGCTGTAGTACCAAAGAACAATAGAAAGCATGAACGGCCATGGAGATCTCTCAACTCATATAAATTACTAGATCCTGAATAATCCCAATTCTACATACTTTCAACACAATATCACATGCAGCTAGAAGACTAAACCATCAAAACTGACTTGATGAATCAGGAAAAAATGGTTACTGCCTCTGCATTTTTGTTTATTACTCCTGACCGCTGCCCCCACCCACCCAGCCACGCGCCCACAAGAAACCCCGTTATCCCCCACTTATCTATCTTTAGTGCTCACCATATGAATCAGAATGTTAGTGGTAAATTCTGTACATATATGTCAGGCAGATAGATTCACCTGCTGGCCCTAGCAAGTTTTATTCTACACAATGCACCGCTCTCTGCATTTGCCACATATATGATAAGAACAAAGAAACAAAAGATCGAAAATGAAGGCCAACATAAATTTCACAAGAGCATGTGCAGTTGCCATCTTGTAAAGTTTAGCTAACCATGAGAAAATTTGAATGATAAAACTGAAGTACCAACATACACCAAAAATGAAGAAAAAAAATGTAACGCTCATTGAAGAAAAAGAGTCACAAGAAGGACTACCTTTCCCATATATGGATCAGTCAAATCAAAGCGTTTGCACAAAATGGATGCAGGTCGCCATGGGAATTCCTCCCGTTTGGGGAACACCTTCTTCATCATCATTTCTTCAGCTTGAGTGACTTCAACATTCTGTTAACGAATAATCACGTAACATCATCAAACCAAGTCATTATACTCGAATTTGACATTTGCACGCTGTTGTACGTACCTCTAATCCACCAGAAGTGAACTGTAATCCTGAAGAACCTGCTATGCCCAAAATATGCTGATCGGGTAACTTACTGTCATTTCCCCATTTTCCTTTTTTTATTGCATCTGCAGCCGTCTCAAATTCTAATCTCTCACGAGCACGAGCAGCTTCTGACATTTTGCTTGATCCCCCAGCATCTTTAGAACGAAGCCCTCCTTGGTATCTCTCCTTCAGATATTGCTCAAATCTTTCTTGCTTTGCAGGATCATCTAGGAAAGGTTTAGCAACTTCAGTGGGCTCAGCCTAAAGTTAAAAGTGAATAGTGAGTCATAAATGATTTGTTTTGAAACAATATTAGGGGTAATAAGACATTGTCAATAATCTAAGCAAACTACAAGTGAGATTCAAAAACAAATCAAAAGAGCTTTAGGCTGAAAATTATAAGCACAGTAAATACAGAAAATAAGTACTCACAAATAATGCAGGTTTAGTGAATGTATCTGACAGGTGAAATTGGAGATTGACAGTTTCAGCAGTAATAACAGGCGACTTTGGATCTTTGGTACTTCTTTCCAGAGGCTTTTCACCCAAAATTTTCCCACGGCTCTCGGCTGTCATCTTCCGTGCACTTGGAGTCATTTTCCCATCCAAGTGCATTATCGTTTTATCACTATGCTTCTGTCGTTCCTCCCAAAGCTTGCGCATATAGTAATCATGGCCATTTCCACCATTGAGAAAGGAAAATAATGGATTCGATTGATTTTTCTCTCTAGAAAGATCCTCAAACAATTTGCCACAACGAGCTACCAGAGTAGCAACCCCTTCAATCAGAACTTTTAAATTATTATCCAGTGGAGGAGGAACCTCAGTGGGAGGAACTTCAGTCAATTTTCCAGTGACCTCGAGAGGAGTGGTGAAATTGTGATGTGGAACAAAGTCCTTGGGAACAACAGGCGGATTAAATCTGAAAAGTGTGTTGCAAGAAATTTATATTAGGCCAAGAAACAATAATTAGATTGGCAAATTAAAAATAAGAGTCTAAAGTTTGGGGGTCGTTCGTAGAAATGGGTTCCGATGTTCCAATTTTGGCGAGTAAGGGTCCAAACTTACCAAAAGTTAGGAAATAAGGTTCTTTGACGGAATAGTTAGAAATTTCAGTTAAATGAGCATGTGCCGAGCACATGCGACTCAACTCGGGTACTTTGAAATTAATGTTACATAATAAGGGGTAAAATCAAAATTTTAATATTTAAAGGGCTGAAAAAAATGTTTTCTAAATATCAGTAATATTAAATAAATAAACACAGCAAAAGCCCTTCCTCTCTCTTAGTTTCCACACATTTCCCCCATATTCTCCCCTTCCTCCTACCATTGTTTCCCCAACCCACCAGCCCTCCCTCCTTCCTTCCAATATCAAAATTCCAAACCTTTTTCTCAGACATAGACAAGAGAATTTGAGATTAAGAACTGGCACTCAATTTCGCAAGAAATGCCGAAAAACTAAATACAAAACAAACAGGAAGCCGACAACAAGAGAAGACATATAATGGTGAGTCATTGGTGATGTGAAGTTCAGGTACAAAAAAAAAAAAAAAAAAAAGTGAATTCCCTTCAAGCACTGAAAAGTACTAGGAGTATAAAATATCTGGCACAGAAGTTGAGGCAGAAACTTGTGACATTTCTCTAAGGGTCCCTAGTCCCTAGAGTTAATGCAAATCTAAATCACAGAAAATGGACAACGTACACAGGAAAGAAAAATTAAACAAATAAAAGAGAGAAGGGCGATATGTGTGTGTGTGTGTGTGTGTGTGTATATACACACATATATATATAGGTAGGTGCTCAAATGAGAACCACAATTGCGTGAAAACCAAGCATAACCATTAGATTATAATCAAAATCAAGGGTCTAGATTATAGATAAATTGGATACACTTGGATACAATACATAAATTTTGATATTACACTTGGATACAGTAGCTAAACAAGTATTGTATCCAAGTGTTGCACTTGGATACAGTAGGTTAAAAACTAATGTATCCAATTGTATTTTTGAAATTAGCTAGTGTATCCAATGTATCTATAATCTGGACCCTTGATTTTGTATTTAATCAAACGGTTATGATTGGTTCTCACGGTTCTCATTTAAAATAGTTCTCACAGGAACGCGACCCTATATATATATATATAGAGAGAGAGAGAGAGAGAATTGGAATGAAGAATGGAACATTGTGTTCTCACAAACAAGATTCCAAAAAAAAAAAAATAGTATATCAAGATGTGATTATCCAAAATTACCTTTCTAACTGGTAGTCAGAGTTTGATGCAACTTTAAAACCAGGTAAAATGCCGTGTTCCTTTACACCAGACCTTTTTTTATCTTCTATCATTAACCTTGTAGGCTCTTCAATTTCATGAACATAAGTATCCTCGAAATCATAACCTGTAAGCAGATTTTAAAACATGGAGATTTGAGCTCTCATTTATGCGTATTTCTTCATAATAGATTAAACTTCATTATTAGAGGTATGGGGGGAGGGGAACAAGGATAGCTCTCATATCATGAACATAAGTATCCACACAATTTCATAGTGTAAAGCATCAAACTCGCTAATATTAGAACACACAAACGTATAGCTTCTGTTCAAATACCAACACAACATAAAAGGTTAGCAACTTTTTTTTCAGGAAAAAGGCTCTATAGTTGTCAACTCTATAATTAAGGACTAATAAAAATGTAGCAGTAAGGTATAGACAAGGAGTCAGGTTTAAAACTACATGGGCAAGGCTGCAACTTCAAAGCCTCAGCAGTGGGGACCTTAGTAAAGTTTAGAATTCATTCATACGTAGAGGTCTTGACCGCAAGTCAATTTAAAACAAATGTTCTTCAAATTTTGAATCTACAGAAACAAGATGCTTCCTGCCACCAGAAACAACTTCTTGGCAGTTGACAGAAAGAAAGAAAAAGGGCGCGGGGGGGGGGGGGGGGGGGGGGGGGTATCCAGCTGCAGGTTTAATCTAATCATTTAAGTACAGCAACAGCGTAAACACAGCTACCCCACTTAGCCAGTCATACCTGAAGCTTTATTAAAAGGGAAATTACGGAAAATCCTCCTGTGCTTTTAAGAAGGTGCAGATAGGCCCCCTCTGCTGTCTATTAAGCACATAAACCAACTACGCTCAATTGGGGGGGGGGGGGTAACATCTATAAAATCTTGTTAACAAAAATGACTAAATTCCCTTAAAAATTTGAGGTGGGAAATGTTATTACATGAAATTTTAAGGGATTTAGTCATTTACATAAACGAAATTGATAGACGCGAGTCCCCAATTGACTATAGTAGGCTTAAGTGCTTGGTATGATACAGACGGGGCCTATCCGCACCATTAAGAAACACAGGAGGCTTTTCGGTAATTTTCCCTAATAAATATGCTCGTTAACCATATCGTGATGCGGAAAGCAGCCATTTGCATGACAAGAACAATAAGGCAACCAATCACAAGTTCATCATCCAGTACTTGTCAACATTAATTGTCTTAATGCATTAGCCAAATATCCGGAAGTAAAAAATAAAAGCGTAAAAGAAGGCAATGCCATTTCATGTAGAAAAGATAACAACCCCCCACCATTCCCTCTCCTGCTATCTTTTCCTCAGCAAATGACATTAGAATCCAATAGAGAAGAAATACAGGTATGTTATTAGTAATTACAGAATGCTAACCTGATGTATATACATCCTCATCTTCGGCACCAAGCTCTTCAAGTGCTCCTATGCCAAACCCAGGACCAACCTTTCCTGCTGATGAGTTATAGCAAACAGACCAACCAAATTTTTTATTTAAGTACGAATGACGAACAGAAGTAAGAAATCTACAGCAGACATAGCAAGGTATTAGTCTTACATTGAAAACCAAAGAGGCTCTCTTGAATTGACAATGGCTTTTTATGCCCCACATCCTTCTTCCCAGATAGACGTGACCTCTTCTTTTCTGCATTTACAAGGCGAACTGGTGAGGAAATGCCATATTACCAAGGTAGCCTGGCTAAATTCAAGAAACTGCATACCTCTAAATTCAGGGGCGCCTTTGAAAGGATCATAGCCTAAGCCATGCATATCCTGCTTTGGATTCAGCACATAAACCTGAAAGATAGATTACACGTTAGCCAAACTTTTTTTTTATATTTTCAGCCATGGTTGCCAACCCAACACTTAAATCCAACCTTAAAGCTAGAACCTGGAGCATCAACTGATCTCTCAGATCAGTCATCCATGTTAAAATTTTGATAAATTTAAAACCATTTATAACAACAGAGAAATCTCAAACTCAAGTTATCCAGTTTCCAACTTCTCATGGCAAGTTCCCACCTATCTCTTCTACCCTTCTGATCACCATTATTTACCCTTTGCAAAGCACACACAAACACATGTGATGTAAACTGTAAAGGCTGTTTGAGGAACCAGGTGATTAAATGGAAATATTCGTCAAAATTAGCAACTATGCAGACATCTCCATGATAGAAAATTAAGTGGCAATCACCATGATATATGGAAGGGGTGACAAGAAAGGAATGGTAACTTCACAAAAACTAAAAATGTAACTAAATCAGTTAATATGAACAACAGGGCAGTATTTGAACCGGTGTGCTATTGCTAAACTGACTATCATCAGGAGTGGCTATGTCTGTCGCATTTTCAATGTCCACTGTAATAGGCTTGGAACCAGCAGGGTTTGCTGTCCCATCCTCGGTTGAAAGAGCCAGAAAAGCTTTCCTAGCTTCTCTACGAGCATCTGCATCAAAAGAAGAATGAATGAATGTCCTACTATGATAGTGGGAAAGGTCAAAGGGCCAAGTCGATGAAATCCTGGGTAGAAAAGTAACTTCCCATCACCAAGGACCTCAAAAACAAACACATGGACGAACTGTTTATAAATACCTGTATGAGAATATTAATTTATACTCCCTCCGTCCCAATTGAAACTACACATATTACCCTTTTGGGTGTCCCATTACAAACTACACACTTCCAAAAATGGAAAGTTTATAATACTCCTTCCGTCCCAAAATGATCTTCTCATTTGCCAAATCTCATTGTCCCAAAAAGTTCTTCCCATTTCTACAATTTGGGCTTGAAAGTGCATAAACATAACATGGCTAGTGAAGCAAGTGTTCATATTCTTTAAAAGTTTGAATGGTCAAATGTGAAGACCATTTCGAGACAGAGGAAGTACTTATTTATTTAATGGGACCCACTTCTTCACTCACAACATTCCACTCACTATTCCCTACCTCACTTTCTCTCTACAATCCCACTTTTCATACTCACAACACCTATCCACCAACATTTTTTTTTTTATTCCCGTGCTCAAGTCAAAGTGTGTAGTTTCAATTGGGATGGAGGGAGTATATAGACAGCACATGCTAGCCAACTCCAACTTAATGGGATTAACACTAAGCTGAATGAGGTGTTTACATACTGTACAAATGCAAATATGGATATGCTTTTTTCTTTTTCTCTTTCTGGTATTTATGAATGTATGTTTGTATATATGCATACAATAAAAATGCATTGATATACGCACACACACGAACATAAAAACAATATGTATGTAAAAATCCACTGCGGTGACTTCAAAGCCCAAGACATTATTAATCAACATTTCTTAAATGAGTTTCATTTTCAAGATTCCCTACCCTCACCCCACCACCCACTGCATGCCCCAAACCAACAAGAGAACAAGATATGACTGAATGTGGTAGACACATGGTCCAATTCTCTCGAGGGGCCTTAAAGCATGTGGAGTGTGGGATCAGGCACGGGGATGAAAACGAGTCAAACGATTACCCTTTTCCAATTATTTTTGTATCATCCAACTTGCAACACATCGATTATTGAGTGAAATAGCCATAAAATCTCACATCAAATATCTCACAAGACAAAATGACAAGAGATGGAGTAGAATGTAGTAGGAGATCTATCAACTATATACCGGCAGTAGCGGAAAGTTCTACTGCCTAGAGAAGCAACCTTTGCTCCATGACGTGCCATCCGTTCAAAGCCTGGCCTTTGAGAGGCTATCTTTAATATGAAAAGTGGTTTGCTACAATGAATTTAACTTGGGTCAAAAGGTTCGCTTTTCTAAGCTATACCGAGTAAAAAGATAGTTATGACCGTAATTCACGGATAATATCAATTTGACAACTTACTTAAATTCTTAGATTAATAATGCGAAAAAATGGCTTAATTCATCCATAACAATCATTTGCATTTATTAATTCCTAATCATATTTTGAAACCAAACCCAACTTCAGTGCTCCAAGTAAAATCAGCAGAACCAAACGTAAATAGTGGAGATGATCGCTAGCACTTTTGTGGGTCATATATGGTTAATATGGTAGCGTTGCAAATTGAAGGTATCATTTATTTTGCCTTTAATCCTAGCTTTTGGAAGGCTTTCTTTTGAATCATAAGCTGCAACTGGAGCTTATCAAAAGTTTCAATAACCACATTTGGAGCTTTGGTGAAAACAGACCAATAAGATTCAACGGAAAAAAAAAAAAAAAAAAAAAAAAAAACTCTGAATAAAAAATCCTTACAAATTGAAACAATCCATTTAGAGCTCCTTCCCTAACACAGGCCACTGGCACACTTGGCTGCATCATGATCTCTCAGTGTGCACCTTTATACTTTAACATTTAAGCAAACGTGTGCATAGCAAAATTAGCGGAGCACTGCTCTTATGCCATAAAACACAGTGAAAATTCGAAGCATCTAGCAGTAAATCAATCGCCTACTGGAATAGCCTCCAGATTTTAAATATTCTAAAACTACGCTCCAAATTAGATTTATAATTAGGTTACCAACGGTATTTATTGTCACTATTCTTCAGCAGATGATGTTATATTACATAATACAACCCCAGTTCATGTCTAGTCTCAACATATTACAGCGAGTTCAAAGATGGAATGGTAAAAACATTTGAGAAACATACCATATCTTGTATTAGTCCGTGAATCTTTTATCGAACGGCCATGCCGCCATCCCATTGTTAGCATCAACTTAACACCTGACGAGCAACAGCATTAAGATATAGAAGATTCACTAGAAATAAAAATGAAAATTTTCTATAACTGAAACAAACCAATTGACTCTGTCGCTGGAACAATAATTTCATCTGGAACAGGTCCAGGAATAGCTGATGGCCTGCAATTCAACAAGGACAAGATTTTTTTTTAAACAATTATCCACAATGCAGCCGACGGGGAAAAGAAACCATACAGTACAAGAAACATAGATGATAAGAACAGAGACTATAAAGACTCTGAACGGGAATAATTAACAAGTGATCCACGAGAGCAGAGACAAAGGGAGAGGAAACACAAATAATAGAAGAATAGATACATAGAAAAGACATCAGACTGGTTAAATGGATAAGGAAGAACTGAAATATTGAGTAGGGTAAGAAAAGAAGCAATCAATCATGATCTCAGCATGCTTAACCTCACAAGAGATGACCTGCCTACTGTCTTGCAGTTAATATCCAACGACTAGGACCTCTTTTTTGCCCTAACTGGGGCTCCATGGCTAAGCTATATTTTGCACCATCATTTAGTTGTACGCATGTTGATTATGGTCTCATACGATCGAAAAATCAAGTCTAGGTCTTATATTGAAAATCGGATGCTCCGCATATCCCTTCATACTCAGCAATAACTTATCCAAGTCAACTTAAACAATGTAAGCTTAGTGCTACAGGAAGTAAATTTTGTGTTTTGGGATAAAAAGAGGGAAATAGTGGAAATGGGCCCTTGGGACCCTGGGGAATGAAACAGAAGCCAAACAAGCCACCGCAAGAGAGTCCTCTTTCATGGGATGAAGACTCTCTTTCTTTACTGCTAATTCATGTGTTCTTACTTAGAAGAAACAACTAAATTATAATGGGATCAACCCCAAATCAATACTCTAATACAATAAGCAACAACTCGAAAAAACAAAAATAAAAAATACCAACCATACACCCCACATGTGAGCAAAAGTCAGCCACTAACCGTGGAATAAATAGTTATTAAAGCCCCAAGGCGCACCAAGGTGCAAAAGGTGTGCCCGGAGCCTAGGCGCGCGCCTAGGGGCGCTTTTGATAACTATTGTGCGTCCCATAGTTATAAAAGGCCCAAGGCGCAAAAGGTGTGCCCGGAGCTTTTGATAACTATTGTGCGTCCCATAGTTATTAAAGGCCCAAGGCGCAAAAGGTGTGCCCGGAGCCTAGGCGCGCACCTAGGCGGGCTTTTGATAACTATCGTGGATCGATTCATAATACAAATATCCAAACAACGGACTAGAGAAATGAGTAGAAATACCGTGACTGTGTATGAACAAAGGAAAAGGAAAAAACAGGGAGAAAAAAAAAAAACTTAGATAACCCAAAGCACACTAACAAAAATAGTCTCTAGCCAAGAAATATGAATGCAATTAGGGAGAGGTCAGATAAAAATCATTCACTCAGTCTTTTATATTGCACGTGTTATCATAAATCAAAACAAATAATTATGACAAGCAATCGATATAACCTCTCCTGTTGATCCTTCTCGGCTTGCTTACGAGCAAGTTCAGCAGCTGTGAATCCAAATGTATCAAACTTCATAGATGTCCCCAAAGAGTTCCCCTCCATTTCCTAGAAAGTGAATGATAGAGGACTTAAATGAGCATTACATGAATGACTTTCAGTAGGAATCGTGATCAGTAACAAATCAAATTCCAAAAGTAACAACCAATACTTATAAAGTATATCAATTCTAACAATTTGTATGCATACTAATAACTGTATCCAAAAGGTCCATCTTTCACTAAGATGATATCTTCTAAGTGTCTCCAAGTATCTCAAAGGCTAAAAAGAGTATCATTTTTCTAATAAAACAAGAAAGTTCTTGCTTCTTTATGAGCTTCGGCACTGGTCCCTGTCAGTAGCGCATGTAAGTAGGGATTGGACAGCGGTGATCCATTACCTGCTGGCTCTGGAGGCTTTAGCTTGATGCTTCATGTGCTTTTGATTTAGTCGCATCTTCACTTTTTACTCTCTTTTTTTTTATCTCTTCTTTCTTTTTTGTTTGAAACTTTTTCTTTCTTTCGTCCTTGTTTTTCTTTTCATTTTCTTTCTTCTTTCTCTTGGAGGACATTGTATCATTTTCTCCCTTTCTGATAAATTTCTATCCCTTAAAAACTACTATCTTACGGAAATGCTTTATCATATTTTCGTATTCGCGTTACATCAGTTGGAATTGAAAAACATAAAACAATATACCTAAATTTATTTTGGTTGATTGTTAACAACTTTCTGAATTCTTATGCATCCTAATAACAGCATATGCAAAAACTTTCCTGTGATATGGAAAGCAAATATATATCATACAACATAACACGAAAACTGCAGAACGAAGGGAGTCCACTTACAGCTTTCTCATCATCATCCAAAAAGTTAAGAAGATTTTGTTGTTGAATTTCAGCTCTATTTTTCCTTGATGAAGTAAATGTTTGTGGAGTCCATCCTGCATGATTTCGCACCAACTCGAGTCTAGGTACACTCATAAAGTGAGATACATAATGCATGATTTAACAATAACCTAAAAATTACCTTCTTTGGAGCCCACTGTATTATAGTAACCAGCAGAAAATCCTCCGCTAAATGCCCCATGAAATCTTCTTCTTCCTTCCTCATCTCTCACCTGCGAAGTGCATGAGCTCATAGTTAACATGCCAGGTTTGAAACATAACCATCCGTACATACGCTAAACCCTTTCCAATTGCTGTAGCCGCGGGAATCAAGGAGCCTTGTGCACTCGTAGACTCTTTTACTTAAGGACAGACGGATCTTCCGCGTATATGCCCTGAACCGCAGGATCACCTTTTACTTTCTTTAACCGAACAAACACGACACTTTCGAGTGATGTGTTCTTAATCTAAAATAATGCAATCAGAAGTACGGAAATATACACACTGAACATATTTTTTCAGAGCCTGAAATAGGCCTAAAGCACATAAAATAGAGGCCAAGGGCACCGTATTTGCAAACCCTAGTAATACAAAATCAACGAAATAAATGATTACTAATCAGCTAAGCTTCGATGCAATCTTGGAAAATGAATAAACAGAACAAATCAAATGTAACAATTGAATCACCTCTTGCTTCCAAGGGACGACACTTCGCAACTGACCAGAGGCCTCGGCGACGGATTTCTTCTTCCGGCTGCTGCTGATGTCATCTTCTCGTTCAATCGGCGTCCCGTAAAACACGAAATCTTCTTCATCACTCTCCATTCTTCTTGAAGGTCTACTTGTTTGATGGATTTTGGCGATTTGAGGTTTGTGCGAGTCTACAGTCTTCTCTTCGTCACCAGAGTAACAATGGAGGGACAAAATTGCACCAAATGAAAGTGGAGGGACCAAATGTAAATCAATCCGACCAAATATTCCGAGCGGAATTCTTGGCTAATGACTTCAATAACAAGCCCATCCCATAGAAAAAAGAGGTGGTCTCCCATGAGAACAAGGGGATCCGTCTCATAGGGTCGCCTCAGGATTCATGGGGCATGATCCGTCACGTGGCAGCCTTCCATAGGCCTCCACATTTTATTTTATTTTTGGTTTTGGTTTTTTTTTAGTTTTTATATTATTTTTTCGGCTTTTTCGACGTTTACCAAGAGTAATAGTTACCATAACTTAATGTAATGACTGTATACATATAAAGTAACATTGATCATAAGTAAACGTAACACCTATTTTACAAAAACAAAAGCTCGTTTTACCCATTTTTTCAAATGTAATACTAACTATAATTACATGTAACCCAAACAATATCTAAATGTAATTATCATTTATACTGAAATGTAATAATGATTTTGCAAAAATGTAAAATATTGTGTATTTTGATTTAATTTTTTTGAAAGAAAGTAACATTTGAAAAGTAACAACTCGTGATTCCGAATCCGTTAGGAGTCGATCGAGTTGTGGGTCTTGGCTGCGGTATGAATGTAATTGTTTGTACAAGTAAATATAACACTTTAATAAAAGAAATTATAACATATTTCTATAGATAATGTAATACTTTTACATGTAACACTAATAAAGTGTTTTTAGCTCTAAAAATATAAATGGTTGAATTATTACTTTTTCTATACATATGTGTTACAATTTATGTATAAACATTATTAGACATAAGTAACACGTTCGTTACATTTTAGTTGTAACAAGTATTAGTTTTGGCAAGCGAGGAAAATATAGAAAAAAACATTGTTACTTTTCTGTATATATGTATTACTTTTATGTATACAAACTGTTATTTTATATGTATACAGTCATTACATTGAGTTATAGTAGCTATTACTTTTGACAAACCGAAAAAAAAAAAACCAAAAAAAATATATAAAAAAAAAAAAAAAAAACAATTTTGTTTTTTGGTCTATGAGAGGCTGCCACGTGGCAGAGTCACCCCCTGGGTCATGGAGCTGGTTCAATGGGCCGGGATCATGGGTCAAAAATGACCCATCTCATCCATGAGACGGGTCATAGTGTTCTCACATAAGTTTTTGTCTAGAAAAAAAAGACAAAAACTTGTTGTATGTGAATATCATGACCCGTCTCATAGCATTGACGGGTCATTTTTTACCCATAACCTGGATCCATGACCACAGGTAAAAAAAAAATAACTTTTTTTAATTATTATTTTTGATTTTTTTTTTTCGGTTTGTCAAAAGTAATAGTTATTATAACTAAATGTAACAAACGTATTACTTATATGTAACAGTTTGTATACATGAAAGTAATACATATATACAGAAAAGTAACTTTTTTTTTTTATGTTTTCTTCGTTTGCCAAAAGTAATATTTATTACAACTAAAATGTAACGAACGTGTTCAGTGGCGGACCTTGAGCTACCGTTCAGCGGGTGCACAAATAACACTAAAAATTTACCTTATAATCGTCTTTTAAAATTCTAAATTACATTTATCATTACGTTATTAATATACAAAACTTTAAAAAATAGGAGTATTTTCCATCAAAATATAATTATCCGGCGTTTTTATAAAAAAAATATGGAGGACAAAAAAAAAGAAAGAGAAATCAAAAGTTAACTATGATACTCCCTATGTCTTGGAATAAATGTCCAACTTTTCATTTTCGTTTGTCTTAAAACAAATATTGTCTTACTAAAAATAAGGTATGAAGTTTGAGGATTTTTCTATATTACTCATTCTAATATGTATAAGCATTGAAATGACATATGACTGTCCATGTGAATAGATTAGGGCAATTAAAGAAAAATAACTAGAAGCTTAAAAAAAATCATTTGTCAACTATGACGTCTATTCTAGCACAGAGGGAGAAATAGTATAGTATATTTTAAAGTTGCATTGTTAGTTTTGAAATTTTAGTAATTTTAAAATTTTAATTTTGAAAATAAAAATATGTTTTGAAAAATATATATATATGTAAAAGATAATCATTTTATGAGGCAAGGAATACATGTAAAAGAGAATTCATATCAACCAATTACCATCTTAATCAAAGTCAAAATAAAATTGAACAGGCCAAATTGAAATACAAAAGACAATTACGCTGGAGTTAGGTATCGAACCCAGGAGAGCAGATCTCATGTGCCCCGCCATATGCCCCTCCTTGTGCCCCTCTAATCTGGACCGTTTACAATATCAACATAAACGGTCTAGATTAGAGGGGCACGTGCAGGGGCACAAGAGATCTGGCCTCCGAACCCAGGTACCTGGGGGAACTAAGTAGCTCTCTAACCAACTAGACTGGCAAGACAATTTGTTTTGGCGGTGCACTATTAGATAAATATCCTTCTATATGAAAAAAAAAAATAAAGTAAAATTTGGTTAACCAGGTGCACGTGCACCCCACCGTCTATGGGAGGTCCGCCCCTGAACGTGTTACTTATATGTAACAGTGTTTATACATAATTGTAACACATATGTATAAAAAAAGTAATAATTCAACCATTTACATTTTAGAGCTAAAAACACTTGATTAGTATTACATGTAAAAGTATTACATTATCTATAAAAAAATGTTATAATTTTTTTTTATTAAAGTGTTACATTTACTTGTACAAACAATTACATTCATGTATATGAGTTGCTACTTTTCAAATGTTACTTTCATTAAAAAAATTAAATCAAAATACACATTATTATACATTTTTGCAAAAGCACTATTACATTTCTGTATAAATGATAATTGTATTTAGATATTGTTTGGGTTACACGTAATTATAGTTAGTATTACATTTGAAAAAAATGTGTAAAACGAGCTTTTGTTTTTATAAAACAGGTGTTACGTTTACTTATGAACAATGTTACTTTATATGTATACAGTTATTACATTAAATTATGGTAACTATTACTTTTGTTAAACGACGGAAAAGCCGGGGGGGGGGGGGGAACACTAAAAAAACGTTTTTCTTCTTTTTTCCCAATTGCTGGTTGCCACGTTGCAAATTATGCCCCATGGGTCATGGATCTTGTTCAATGGGTCAGGTCGGCGGGTCAAAAAAACCGTCTCATAAAAGAGGCGGATATAGGTGTTCTCATGGGAGACTAGCTATAAAAAAAAAACATGGTTTGAATTTCGTCAATAAATTTTGTTCAATAATTTATTTGGAGGGTAAATTAATTTATTGTTGAAAGAATTAAATATATTATTTTGGATACAAATCTGTAATAAGAATGTTAAATAAGAAAATCAATTGGACTTGTATTTTTAGCTTAAATTTATAATCATCTGTCTGTATCAGAGTAATCTTAAAGTAACAGCGTAATCTCAGAGTAAGAGTCCACATTTATTTTTTAGTTTGTTTCAGAGTAAGTGTCTTTTTCTTATTCTCCTTGCAAATATAAGAGTAAACACTTATTTTATATTAGGACGGAGAGATTATTACTACTTATAACACTTAAGGTAGTAGTTAGTTAGTTGGTTATAAAAAGAATTAGTTGGATATAATTATTTTACAAAGTATGAAACATAGACTTAAATACATGTGATTTAATATATTTCTTACTCAATGCAAAGTTAGTTTCATTATTTTTTGTTGTTAGTTTTGATGAAACTTGAGCAAATTTATATTACCATCCTCCAAAAAAAAAAACACTTGTTATTAATGTACAATTATAAATATTAATATCAATAACTAAAATTTAAATTTATTTATTAATAATGATTTAATAATAGTATTCAATAGTATATTTGAAAGAGTTGGTTTGGGGGGAAACTATTTTCTCTATAAGTTATAAAAATTCTTGTTTTTTAACCCTTCTTAAACCCTAAAAAGCCTAAACCCTAAACCCTTTACTTTAACCACTATGAAAACATGACTTTTTATAACGAGAAAATAGTTTCCCCCAAAATTTTCTCTATTTGAAATGAATAATTTACTTATATAAAATTAAAGTCATAGTTTATGAATTACCAATGAATAAGATGGAAGGATTTATTTATTTTTTAATTTTTTTTTTGAAAGACCGGTTTATTGGGCCAGAGGGTGCTTGCCTTTTGAATAATGTTTGAAGTCCAATAAACTAATTTACTTAGTTAAAGCCCAGGCCCATATTCAATCTCTCTCACCGGTAACACTCTCTCTCTCTCTCCCCTCCTCTCTCTGGGCAATTCATCACTCACCACCTGTTTGAAACGACCTTTTCCTCTCCATTTCAAGACGGAAACTATAAAATGCCCAGCCCTATATCTTATCGCAATAAACCCCCACTCTCACCCACATCGCGTCATGCACACGCACACATCACGCCATTAATCAAACCGCAGGCCCCACCCGGCACACATAACGACAAACCCTAAAGCGCGTGGGGAATCCTATTCGACGCGCTCTGGTGGATTTTTGCCCTAGTCGCCTGCAAACCCTCTCCCTATATCGACAACCATGTATCGCTCGCAACTCCGATCCTGTGAATCGTTCCGAATCCGATCGCTTTCAATCGATCGTTACGCCGTCAGGCTCTCTCTCCGATAGTAGCGTTTCCCAGGTCTCGATTTCTCGGTATGTTGAAACCCTAATTTATATGTCTTTTACCGTTTTAGATCTGTAATCGGTGCGTCCTGAATCTGCGATTTGATTATATATGCGTAAATTTTACATGTTTAAAACTAACGAGTCTGAGCATCGAATAATTTTGAAGGTTTTTCAAAGATGGAACCGATGGATATAGTTGGCAAGACGAAAGAAGATGCCTCGCTGCCTAAAGGTTCGATCTTTACTCTCAGCCTTCTTTTACAGATAGTAAAATGTTTGTATTATGCAGTATTTTGGCTATTGCCTTCTTGATTTGGTACATATCATGATTTGTGCCTTTTTGCTTTTTTAGGTTTTTGTTGTGGGTTGTTTCAATTTTTTTTTTTTTTTTTTTTTTTGACAGGGATTAGATGGTTTTCTAAATTTCTTTTGAATCATTTTATTTCGATATGTTTTGGATTTTCTGTTACTCTATAAATTGGCCTGAGATGAAAGTGATGGAAATTATGGAGGATGTTATTGATGTGCAGTTAAATTGCTTGTAGATATATTTAGACATCTGACTGTATCATCATGTGATAGCTTATTTCTGATGGGCGAATGTCTATAAACTAATATATTAGTGCTGTATTCAGTCGTAATGGGCAAAGATTTGATGTTTCTAGCATCTAATAATCGGTTATCTTAGGTTTATGTAGTTATAAATTCGATTTTTTTTCATTTACTTGTTTGTTTATGGGTATATGGGTTGTGCATCTGTGTGTTTCTATTAACTTTTTTGGTGGGTGGGTTGGGGGAAAAGGGGGGGGGGGTTGCAGGCATGTAAACATTTATCGTTTTTTCTAAATAGTCTTCATTGGGATAAATTTTATGTCATGTCTGTTAGAAATTGCAAAAAATTGTCAGCAACTAAGAAAATTAATCTTAGGAATTTGGAAAATGGAAATTGCAAACTAGAGATCATAAGGAGTGTACAGTTTGGAGTGCGTTTTATTTGTTAAGTACATTTTTTAGTGTATTTATAAAAGTGTACATCAGCATAAAGGATGCAGGTATGCATAAAATATACCGTACTATTAAATGAGAGAAGAATGCATGAGGGGGATGCAGTACATCAGTTACTCATCTAGAGACTTGTAGATGCATGCAAGACACTTCCAGAGAGGATTAATGAGATAGAAGCTTTTCTTTTTCAGCTGATAGTTATTCTACATCTGGGTTGATCAAGTTGCATGGCTAAATACCTCTTTTTATACCATAAATTCAATTTGATTCTTATTTTTAAACGTTGCTAATGTAACTTTTTATTCATTTCAGCGACTATGACTAAGATAATAAAGGAGATGTTGCCTCCAGATGTACGTGTTGCAAGAGATACCCAAGATCTTTTAATTGAATGTTGTGTAGGTGAGATTCATCCCCCGGATGCCCGGGCCATTTTGCCTTACATTCATTACCTGTGTTTTTGAAATGTGATTTTGGTGTTGCTTTGGTCGAGGATAGATGCATCATTGCCCTATTGGCTGAGTATGGTGTATAGGTTGTCTTGTCGTGCTGAGTTCTTAATTGTTTATTTTTAATGTTCATGGTGAATGTTTTCATGTTTACTGTTTTTCTTTGTGGCTGCACTGTATTTGCTAAAATAGTTGTATTCAGCCATTGGTAGGTCTCCTGCGAATTCCTATATGGATTTATTATTGACATTACTACTGCAAATATTTCAAATCAGTTAGTCTTTGCAAAATTTTGAAATCAAATCTTTGCCAGCCTTTCTAAACTGGGGATAGTTTCAACTTAATAACTAATACTCCCTCCGTCCCAAAATGATCTTCATGTTTGACTATTCAAACTTTTTAAGGATATGAACACTTGCTTCACAAGTCATGTTTTGTTTATGCACTTTTAAGCCTAAATATAAGAAATGGGAAGATATTTTTGGGACAATGAGAAATACTAAATGGGAAGATCATTTTGGGACAGAGGGAGTAGTTTTATCTTGATAAGTAAATGGTTTGTTGACATTACTACTGCAAATATTTGAAATCATTTTGCTGTTTAAGATGTAAGCTACGCTGAGAATTCTGGTATATTGAATCAAGAAGCATTGCCTATGGATTCCAATTTTTAATTTACAGCTCCATTTTTTCGTCATGTATTAATATTTCCAACGTTGCAATTTTCGACGCAATTTTTTGGCTTGGGAATATGATGGAATAAAGCAAAATGGGTCACTAAACTGTCTGCTCTTCTTTGTGATGAAGCAGCAGTCAGTCCATGCAATTTTCGACGCAATTTTCATCATGGGTCATCTGGAAACATCCTCTCTGTGCTTTAATACAGGGGCAAGGTTGCGTACATCCGACCCCCCCTTACCCCACCATAGGTGGGAGCCTTTGCGGCACTGGGGTAATGTTGTTGTTGTTGTTGTTGTTGTATTAATATTTCCAACATACAGACATTTTGGCCGTCTATGGGGGCTATATTCATGCTAAACTATGTCGAGCAGTATAAATATGATTATTTGTCACTTTCATTTGCTTGCTTGCTTTTTATGTTCCCGTGTGCGTGTTCTTCAACTGTTTATCCAGTGTATGAATTTCAGTGTTGACATCTTAAATGCATTTAAGCAATTGCATTGCATACATGATTATTTTGGATGTTGCCTCTTTTTGTTCATCTCAATGTTCAAGCTTATTTACTTTAAATTGATTCTTCCTGTGTTCAATTCTCTTTCAGAGTTTATAAATCTAATTTCTTCGGAGTCAAATGAAGTTTGTAGCAGAGAAGATAAAAGAACTATTGCACCAGAGCATGTACTGAAGGCATTGGAGGTTAGTATCTAATTTGATATGCTTTCCACATTTGAATAAATGATTCATGTACAGAGTGAAGTCTATATTCTGTATTTTGGGCACTCATTTTGTCATAACATCGGTTACTTCTATGGTTCTCATGCATGACACTATTCCGGATGTGCAACTTCAACTTCGTTGTGTTAGATCTTAGGACCCTGTTGTTGGCTGACCCTGTTCATGCTAAATAGTTTCTCCCTCCGTCCTGGAAAGCTAATCTTGTATGACTTTTGATGGTCAACACAAATAAACTTTGACCAAATAATAGTGGGACTGTTTGTAGCCTGATAATGCACATGTATCGCTTTACTTGAAACAGCCGCCATCAATTGTTCATTAAACTTGAATTTATTTCATTATTGCCTCTTGACTGAAAGGCTGATAAATATTACAGGTTCTTGGTTTTGGGGAATACATTGAGGAAGTGTATGCTGCATATGAACAACACAAGCTCGAGACCATGGTGTGATTCTTTCTCTCTTTAATTTGAAAATGAACACAACCATATGTTTGTACTTTCTACCAATTTGGAATACTTAAATGATTGTTTGACCTAAAACACAGGATACAGTGAGAGGTGTGAAGTGCACGAATGGAGCGGAAATGACTGAAGAAGAAGCCTTGGCAGAGCAACAGAGAATGTTTGCGGAGGCACGGGCAAGAATGAATGGTGTGGCAACAACGGCCCCCATCCCCAAACAAGAACAACAACAACCTGAAGCTGAGCCGAGTTTGAATAGCTAACTTAGGACCCTTTTTCTTGAATTATAGGCAAGTTTCCTTAACCCTTTTAGCTCTGTTTCTCTTATTTATGTACAAAAGTGCTTGGCTGGTACTAGTAGTGCACTGCACTGGTTGTTATTGACTCTAGTTGTAATCTCTCTGTTCTCAGTTATTACGTTTATATGTTTAATGTAATTAGTATAGTCTAGTCAAATGCAGCCTCATTTTGGTATTGTTTTGTTACCCCAATTTTAAAGGAATAATTAAGTGATTTATGCAATGTAGTATAACCGAAATTTCAAATAATGGATTGTACTTGCTAGTGCTAGTGACAGGTATGGGCAACAACGTACTTCTGTCTTCTTTACCAAATGGTGCTGACATTCTTTTTTTTTTTTCTTTCTTTTTGAACTCAGCGTCAAAAGCCCTAAGTGCCACGTTATCAAATTCAAAGTATATAATGACGTGTTACTAAGTTATCAGCCTGTTAATTTTTTGATGTTGCGGGTTAGACAGGAAGTATGTTGCACTATTTGAAAACAGATGTAAAATTAGGTTGGTACGTTGCATTATTATATATATAAATATAAAAGCGTTTAGGGTTTTTGGTTTAAAGTTGATCGGCCCAATTCTAAATAGAAAATGGTGACCCAATCATTAGGCCGTTTGTATTACATTATCCAATATCCCAAGGGGGTTCACGCGCAGTAGGTCTATTATTGTGTTAATGGACCTAATGATGCCGATCACGCCCTGATCTGATCCCACACCCCTACTCTATTGTGCACTACGATGCAACTTTTGCTTTGTGAAAGCAAGGTACAAGTACACAAAGCGTGAATGTACAACTGTGTGGTAGATCATTAGCTTTATTTTTCCTTCTGTGCCATGTGGCAATTATTGAAAGGTGGACTTGTGGGTCCCACGTTGTGAGCTAAGGCAGTCTGAAATTGACGTCATCAAAGTGCAGTGTGTTGGTGGTTGAATAGACTTGACCGTGCCAATAATGGGGAAAAAGAGTAGTGACTCTACAACTTAGAACCCAACATACCCTTGGCGCACGCTAGGCAGCAGGAGCCAAATCTATATATATATATATATTAAAGTTGGCCAAAAGAGCTATGGTATTGACATGTGAACAAACAATAAAGAAAGCTTGCATTTGGAAAAGCCACATCAACAACATACTAATAAATAAGTGGCTTTTTATTTTCTTTTCATTAGCTAATACTATTAGCTAATAATAATAGTTACTAAAAAGGGTAACTATAATAGTTAACTATTATAGTAACTATTACTATTATTAGTAATAGTTAACTATAATAGTTAACCATTATAGTTAAATATTACTCTTATTAGTAATAGTTACTATTATAATTAACTATATTAGTTAACTATTACTATTAATAGTATTAACTAACAATATTAGTTACAATACAAGTTAAATATTACTATTAATATTATTAGTTAACTATAATAGTTACTATTATAGTTAACTATATTAGTTAACTATTATTATTAATAGTATTAGTTAACAATATTAGTTACAATACAAGTTAAATATTACTATTAATAGTATTAGTTAACTATAATAGTTAATATATTAGTTAACTATTACTATTAATAGTATTAGTTAACTATAATAGTTACTATATAGTTAATTATTACTATTAATAGTATTAGTTAACCATAATAGTTACTTTATAAGTTATTTTTTACTATTAATAGTATTGGTTAACTATAATAGGCTACATACATTAACTATTACTATTATTAGTATTGGTTAATTATAATAGTTATTATATAAGTTAGATTATTAATTTTTAATATTAATTAATCATAATAGTTACTATATCAATTAACTATTACTATTAATAATATTATTTTATTATAATAATTATATTAATAATTATTATCATAATAGACTAATCATTGCTATTAATATATATATATTAACTATTACTATCAATGGTATTAATTAATTATAATAGTTATTATAATAATAGTAATCATATAGATTAATTTTTATTATTAATAGTATTAGTTAAAATAATGATTACTATATTAGTTAACTATAGTTAAAATATTTTTTAAGACATAGTATTGGTTTCCCGTGCAGAGCACGGGTTACCCGCTAGTGATAGTGAAGGTTGTCACGGCTATCTGTTGTAAGATTAATGATTGAGATTTACACGATGTGGGCTTCACAGGGAACCCAGTCAATTACGGACTGACTTGACCCATGTGTAGTCGACTGTATTGCAGTCTAATCCTGGCCGTTAGATCAATTCACTAAGGGTAGAATTGTCTTTCACTATAATCTCATCAACAGTACTACTGTTGATGAGATTAAATCTAAGTCGTTGAATATTCAAATTGTTTTACTGATCCACTTAATTACAACATATAATCTATTAAGAGATTGACATGATCCTAGTTTTTGATAGCAGCGGAGCAACAATTCTCAATCCTTGAGGATTCCAAGTCCAAAAAAGTTAGTCAAGCAAACTGCTTTCACTCCTTACCCCACAAGAAAGTGATATAACACATTTTCATTGTCTCCTCTGATTCCTTTTCTTTTGAAACCCCTCTCTCTTTCTCTGGAGAGGCAGTTCCTGTTGTTTGTTTAATACAGTATGTGGGGCAGCTTATGTTTCTTTTGTCAGGATTCTTTGGCACTACATCAAAGGAGACTACAAATTCAGAAAAGAATAAAAAATATTGGAAACTAATTGATACATAAAGAAGTTACTCGAATCTCTCTCTCTCTCTCTCTACCTACATTCTTTATAGAAAGGAGCTGCCTTGAGTTCATTTGCTTTCTCACATGAAGACAGTCATGGCTACCAAGAGTTCCCAAGGCTCATCATCCTCCAAGAGACACTTCCACTGGTCAAACAAAGTCAGCAATGAAGATGAAGTAGTAAATTCAAACCCACCATCTCTCCACCCTTCTTCCAACTCCACCATTAAAGACGAAGAAAAGGAGAATCCCAAAGCCCCAGCCCCAGAATTACCCTCCATTATTTTTAGAAAGAAACTGCAAGCAGTTGCAGTTTCTAGGCTCCGCTCGGTTCTTGCATTAGGCAAGAACCGAATGCATTTACCAAACAGTTTGGGTCCTCTCGGACCCAAAGTGATAGGCACACTCTTTGGATACCGCCGTGGACACGTCCACTTCGCTTTCCAAAAATACCCCTCATCTCAACCGGCCTTCTTGATCGAGCTTTCCACACCAATTAGTGGATTGGTTCGAGAAATGGCTTCTGGGTTAGTCAGAATCGCACTTGAATGCGACAAACAAGAAGATAATTCAAAGAAAAACCTCACCCGGTTAGTTGAAGAGCCTGTTTGGAGAGCTTCTTGTAATGGAAAAAAATGCGGGTTTGCGACTAAAAGGGAATGTGGGGAAAAAGAATGGAAGATTTTGAAAGCTGTGGAACCGATTTCAATGGGGGTGGGGGTTTTACCAGCAGAAGAGAAGGTTGAAGAAGAAGGCAAAGGCGATTCGAGTGATGGGGAGATTATGTATATGAGAGCCAAGTTTGAGAGAGTGGTCGGATCTCGAGACTCGGAAGCTTTCTATATGATGAATCCTGATACCAATGGTGCCCCTGAACTTAGTGTCTACTTGCTCAGAGTTTAAGTTGTGCATCATCTTCTTCTTGTTTTTCTTCAAGTCTGTAGAAGGGTATAAGGGTAAACTGGTGATACATTACTGTTTAACTTAGTTATAGGCAAAGATATTGGAGATTCAGTTATTCTCCAAATCTTTCACCTTATGTTTTTTTTTTTCTTCATGTTTTGTAATTTGTAGATGGTTTATGGGGGGTGGAATGGAAATATAAATAATCATAATTATCATGACCTAGTGATTGGGGGGAGAATCTGGTGGGTGTAGAATTGAATTGAAGTTTTATATATTATGCTGTCAGAATGATGTTATTGTAAGCAAAGAATGATTGTCTTGAAGATTTTATACTCCTTCCATTTTGTTATTTAGTGCATGTATAACCATAAAAAATCAATGGGGGAGAACATGGAGGAGAAATGGATCATGGTGGTATTAAGTTATTGGAATGTTGTGGTTTTCTTAGAGTTATGAGGGTGTCAAAACAATAATTGACTTTGAATCCATTAAATTTATGGAAATTGGGTTTAGTATGAAGAGTTGAAGACTTGAATCTCTTTTTATCATATTCTCTCATTTGATACACAAATATGATAAAAAAAACAACAACACAAGTCCCTCATGTAGCTCAGATCAAGGCTTACGCGTGGACATTGACTGACTGACTCGAGTGTCAAGTAGTTAGATCATTGTGGTGGGTTGTTGAGCTTGCACGTATAAAAAATATGTTCTGATATCTTTAAATTTCACCCTGGAGAAGAAGAAATCAAAATTTAGTGACTAGTTACAAAATATCATCCATTATTCACTTTTGTTTGTTTAAGATTTCTTTTTCTATAGTAGTATAGCTAATAATAGGGTGATATATAGCTTAGGCATTTGATCAAAAGCTGTTACTAATATAGAAGTATATTTATTGATTTCGGTGCAAAGTTCTTAAGATCATTTTGGATCATCAAAGTAGTGAGTAGTAAAATGGTTGGATAATGGGAATCTGGGAAAGCAAATCTTGTTGGAAATTTGGTTTTACTGACAGGTTTAAGCACCAAGATAATGCATGCTTTTTCTTTCCCCCTTTTTCCATTTTCTTGCCTAAAACCATACTAGTACTCATTATTATTTTCTCTCACACAGAACAATGAAATTGATATTAATTTTCAAAATAAATGTTCAAATAAAAAAAAATATTTAAAATAAATGTTTTCTTAAGTTACTAAATCATTTGTCGCAATTATTACGCTCTAATAATAATAATAATTGTAATATGATGAAATTTTTAAACAAGTGGAGATTGGTATGGGGATCGATGAAGTATTGTTTTTCATTAACAAATAAAATGATATAAGATACATATTAATCATGGGTGTATATATATATATGATTCATGATCATATACATGATTTAGTGGTCCTAAGCTATGATCGTTTAAGCATATTATAGATTTAGTTAATTAATAAAATGGTAGTTATAATTGTCCTATTATTTTATTTTCAACCCCTTGAATATTAAAATTGTTCTACTTGATAAGAGAGATGATGATGATGAAGAGAGGGAGTGAATGATAGAATAGTGTTCATCATTCTTTATCCATATTTCAAGGCTTTGATGACAACGACTATATTTCTCTTTCTGCAAAAGTTGAAATATATGGGGGCCATTTTGGGGCTCCCTTGAAATAGTGGACTTGAAAATAAAATATATATATATATATATATGTGATTAGGGTTGCGCGACGTTCGAGGTTAATTTTGATCATATGATCTATTAATCATCATTCAAACATTCAAAAGTAAGTTGTACAAGTTAAAGAAATGATTTAGGGGCCATGCTTTATACACTACTAATAGCTCTTATCATTTCTGAAAGCTAAATTAAGCTCTCAACGGAATTTGGCCAAGGGCAATGCAGTGAACAAAAAAAGTTTACAAAGAGATGGATACAATATAAGGTGACGATATTTTATTGGCTAACGAAACAATGGGTTTACGTTACGGGTTTTCTAGCTTTTGTCTTTCGGTAGCTTTTACTTGTGTATACTCCAACTTAATTTACATTCTGAATAGCACAGAGGCAATTTCACGCATTCTTATGCTTGTTGAATTTACTTGGCTACAAGCCTAGGTGAATAATATGAGAATTAATACTTTACAGTTCTTGTACTTAATTAAAATTGCTTGATTTTTTTATTTTTTTTTTGACAATGTCCACGCCAGAAGGAGGAGAGGAGTCGTCGAACGCTAGCGCTCACTGAGGGTGAGACTTGTCTTTACCACTGGGTCACTCTTTGGGGACAAGATTGCTTGATTATTAAGATGTGTTGTTGTTTAGGCTTGTTATCTTTAGAAAGAAAAAGAAAAAAAAGTGCCACTATTGTGGACTTTCATTGTGTCTTGTTTGCGCCGGTCTCAATAACGCCTCAAAATGTTGACCTCAACTGTTTTCAACAGTCACAAAATAGTAGATCCAGAGAACTTTATGTGTCTGGTGGCCAAAATTTGCCACATCTTGGCCACGACGGCATATTTCATCGAGCTTATCATCTTGACCGCACATGTGATCAGAACACTTTGTTTGCCAAATAGAGGTTCCGGAACCCAAAATCGCCCAGTAATTGCTCCCTCGAAGAAAGTAAAATACGAATATATTTGTTTCAGTTCAATTCCATCCAGGATATTAGCAAAAATACAGAGATTTTAACTCAAACAGTTATATTTTGAATGATCTGGGATGCAAGGAACAAGAACATCTTTAACATGGCTATCCCATGAAACAATCCCATGAAAACTTGTTTCTGATATATACATTGCACATTAGTAACTTCCATCTGCACAATTTTAAGGTTTCGATTGTCGGTAGTTGGTACATTTTCCTGATTTCCTGGCAGCAGAACATCAAATTGTTTGGGAACAGAAACGAATGTGAAAAGACAGTTAAAAAGTATCCAAATGTGTATTGATACAAAGTTTACAGAGAAAAAACAACGAAATAATTAAATATTTTTTCATGTCATCTTCAATTACCACAACAAATGGTGGGAAGACCTGTTAGACAGTAGACAGTAAATAGCATGCACACTAACTCATGTACGGTGGGGTGAAGCAAATGTGACGAAATCAACATATAAATGAATAGCGTAAAGAAGAAACATCGCTGCTGTGAAATTAAGATTACGGGCCTTGGCTAAGAAACTTTATTTCTTTGTCAATGACTTGCTCAGGCAGGGCTCAGTTCATCTCCAAGCACTTGGCTCTTCGGTCTTTTTCCCAATTGTATCTTCTCTTCGATTTGTTTTTGAGAAGCGTGCCCACCAAAATTCAGGGCCGTTGACGAGCAAAACCTGGCTGAATGAGGTAATTGATGGCATGGGGTCCAAACATGAACACAAACCACAAACACGGATATGCAAGCTGCATCAGTCCCAGAAGAAAGAAACAACGGAATACTCAAAAGCTTAGTTAAATGTAAAAAAATAACATCTAGACCTTCAAAGACATTTCCAGTTGATACAACTTTTTATGGCAACCCCTTTAAGTTCTCTGTTTAGGACGCAAGTGTAAGTCATACACATGCTTATTTTCACTTTTTCTAGTTGCATACAAGAATTTTGCCAGTATTTACGAATTATTTACTCTAGTATTCATCAGTTCACAAAATTATTTAAGTTTACTGTTTTCACAGAAGTAAAAGGAATCCAGTCGGAAGACACAAGGCTGTAAATGATCTGAGCTATGTATTCATGCATATATTTTGTCGCTGCTGACCTTGGCTTGTCTCGTCTATAAATGGACCCAAAAATCACTGCTGATCTCTATTTGAACCCTATATACGAACCAAGTTTGAGCCAGCAAGGTACAATACCCCTAAACTGGAAACCCATCTCGTTCATTCCCAAAGGAGGTGTTAATTTTTGTTCTATAAATCCTACTCCCTTCCATCCTCAGACAAGAGTCGCACCTTTGGATTTTGGGAATGTCCAAATAAGAGGGGGCCATACTTCTAAAGTTTAAGCTTCAAATATCCATAGCTATCCAATGCTTAAAACAAAGGAGAAAAACACACACTTTATTTTAAGTTAAAGTTAATATTGAGACACAAAAGGTATGGCGTAAAACAAATTACTTGACAAATGCGTCTCTTTTTCCGCGGGGGAGGGGGTGTGAGAGTATCAAGCATCACAAATTGATTCAGAGTTAAAGCAAGAGGGTTAACTCTATACCTGAAGAAGCATGGAGGGAGCTGCTGGAGGTTCTTTAACAACATGGCTTCTAGTTTTCCTTCCATTCAATGTGGCAAGCGACGGACTATTTGCTGTTGTAATATCCCAAAAACTCCGTTTTTTGGCCGTTGGAGCAGGAGATAAAAACCGATAACCTGGGCTCTTCAACTCACCAGCAGGTTGCTCCCTCGGCCTTAAACTCGCCCTCGTCACAACCCTCTTTCCTCCTTCCACTGATTTTGCACCTTTTCGTGAGATCTCACGAATGAAATCATCCTTCTGCTTTAGCTGCATTGCATGATCCTTCTTCATTTTCTCAATTTCCGTCTCCAATGTCTTCACAGTCTCCTTTAACTCTTTAACAGCATTATCCTCTGCTCCCTTTCTCCTTGATTCAGGTGTGAAACAGTTCCCAGTCAAAAAAGAGGATCTGGGCTTTCGTTTTTCACGTGGTTGACAGGTAGTTGGAGGAGTTGAGATGAGGGAGGATAAGGTTGATGGGGTTGGGGATGTGCCTGCAGCCAAGGTTTGTGCTTGGATTGTTAGTAGTTTTTGTTGCTGGCGAGCCAATTGTACTCGCAAGTCTCGATTTTCTTTCTGCAACTCGAGTAATAGCTTGGCTTGGTCTGTTTCTGATTCGGGTATTTGCAGTATTTCCTCATTTGCATCACACGCCTGCAATAGTAAAAGGTTGAGGATTGATATCATTCAACTGCAACAAAACACACACACACCCACACACTGTAACTACATGAGGTCCATTCGGCTTCCTACAGGCCTATTCAAAAGTCCATGGATGATGTAGGTGCCCAGTAGCAACTGGCAGTGGGTGGAAGCTTATCTATCACAATCAAAGTCCATATCTTTTTGATGTAGGATGAGGGATATCACACACACATGGGGGAGAGGGGGGGGGGGGGGGGAGAGAGAGAGAACCTTAGTGCGGATCTCCTTGGCTCGATCAGCCCAATGAAGGGTATTTTGAGTTTCGCCAAATGTGAGATTGCTTGGGCTTATATTAGCAATCATTACAGTGTTACAAGCTCCACCTAGAGAGTCCTTGAGAAGTTGGGTGAGCTTGGAGTTTCTGTAAGGAATATGTTTCTTGCCCTCAACTAAGGCGTTTATACAGCTGCTTAGAGCAAGTAATGACCTATTTATATTTGCACCTTCAAGTGATCGAAGCGTTCTCTGATCAGTTGCAAGAGCTCTCTCTGAGCCAGCAAGGTCAATAAGAGACAACTTCCCAACTCTATTAATCACATTGTTTGAAGCATCTTTAACTCTGTACTCAACCATGACCTGATGAAACATTAAAAGGTTGAAAAAATTAAAAATAAATAAATTATAACAGTTTAACTTCTGAGTGGAAAAGGAGCTTTACAAAAACTTTGTATTTACCTGCAAAATAGCATGGGAACGGGAAGATGTTTCATTGGCACGAGTTGGTTCTGTGGTTCGATTTCTATTTCCTTGTTGAAGTAATGCCATTACCTCGTCTGTGGAGTAAGCTCTATATTGAGTAAGACCTGCTGCTACAATCCCTGAAATATTTGAAACACATTCCATAAACAAGAAAGCTAACATAATACGCCTAGACAAAATATATTGTTACAAATAAATGATGAAAATTTTAATAAAAGCGGACCTGCTTGTCTTCTCTAAGGACCAGGGGCCGTCCAGGAGAAAGCAAATCTCTGACTGTTTCATTGTAGACTTCAAGATATGATAGATGAACCACATGGTTTCCGTCACAACTCCTTTGTCTGATTTTGCTGAAAAGATCTTTGATTGCTAAAACCATTACCCCTGGATTTTCCACTGTACCCAACATTGTGTATGTCTTCCCAGCTCCTGTTGCACCATAGCAGAAGACTGACCCGTTCCTTCCCTGTAAAACTGCTTCCACAAGCTCCGCTGTTCTGAAAAATTCAAATTTTTATCCATTTAGTTTCCTCCTTAGTTAAGCAACACACTCCCAGAACCACTATTATTCTAGATGATATTGAACAATTTTCCAAGGAAATAGCATTATCACCATCCTTATGCAGCAATATTAGATCTTTGAGGAAGAACATTAAAGAACACAAAATGGAAAGAGCTGGATGAATAAAAGTAACAGATTGGAGATCCTTCTTGTTTACTTTTCCTTTATGCAGGTATTGAAGCATTTCTTTTTATCAACTTTCTGGTTCAATAAGCACTTAGGGGGTGTTTGGTAGCATTAAGCACTTGATGCTTGATGCTTAGTACATTGCAAGGTGATTTAGAAGTAGAGTGCGTTTGATAACATTGAGCTCTAGATGTTGAATGTTGAGTGAGACTCTTACTAATTAAGCAACAAATTTGATTCTCAATCATTAAGAGCAGGTTGGAAATTTTCAGGCTCAATGGAGGAACCAAACCAAACACACTACCTCCAAATTACCCTGCAATGTATTAAGCGTCAAGTGCTTAATGATACCAAACACAACCTTAATCTAGGTAAATGCAGCTAATTTTAGACTCTTATTGACCTGGGCTACTATGCATCTTTAAGTGGGAACTGATAGTTAGTATCCGCTTATCATCTATTGTAACCAAATGAATGCATCAGATCACGAAAACTATTAAAAAAAAAAAAAAAAAAAAAAACGTTTTGATTTAACAATATCAATAAAAATAAAACAGGAAAAATCATATCTTGTTTAACTCACGTAGTGGAATAAACTTCAGACTGCGTAGATGAATCAGGAAATGAGGCATCAAATGTAAAATGTCGCCCTCGGAGCCTATTGAGCCTCAGATAATCATTTTCATTCGCAAACTCAGTCAAGTAAACATCTTTTCCGTTGACTATTCTTACACAACACCTTGAACCCGCATCCCTCTCCTTCTTAGCCATAGGCCTAAGTCTCACAAACACAAGAATCCGACTTCCGATTTTCCCCAATTTCTCAGGAACCGTCTCCAATTCTTGCACATTCTTAGCCCCTCCATCTTTCACTCTTGCCTCAACCGGTCCCACCGCCCCCATTGACAGCTTCCGTGCCACAGTATTAGTCATTGAGGCCCTTCTTGGACAAGAAAACCCAAGTATTTTTTCCCCACCACCACCAATATTCTCCTTGTAGTCCTCCATTGGCGGCCTAGGCAGCACATAAGTCCTTGTCACAGTAGAATTAGGCATTGTATTCTCTTTCATCTCTTGATCAATGGGCTCTGACTTTTTCCCCTCTTTATTGTCTTCCCTTTTGTCAGGACCCAGAAGATCTACACTCGGGTGAGTCGAAAATCGCTTTTCTTCGGGTTTGGGAGAAGGGTTCTTGAAACCACCGGCGGCTCTCTTTTGCTGCTCATACAATTGGGTCAAAGCTTTCATCTTTTCTTTCAATCCATGGTGGGGGTTTCTCATTTGATGAAGAGATTGAGTATACATATGGGCGTCTTCTAGATCTAACCTCATCCGGGTTCTTGATTCTTGATTGGATTCATGCTGATTTGGGTTGACTTTGATTTGAGACCTAGTTGACACAGGCATTCTAATTTATCCCCAACTAACAACTCTGCATTTGAATTTCTTGAATACCCAGTTCCTAAACCTTTGGATTGCGGGGAAAGATTGAATATGCTTTTCCAGGAAAATGCAAGAAATTGATGGAAATGTAGTAAATGCTGGATGGATTGGCAGTCTACAGTAGAGAAAGCTGATTGAAATGGACCGAGGAATCAAGATTGTATAATTTGAGGGTTTTTCATTGGGGAGATCGGAGCCGTTGATTTGATTGAGATGGACGGTAGCAGTACAGCGCGGAAAAGACGATTTGAATGGGGTGGATAAGGGCACTCTAAAAATGACTACTTCCACTCCACCATATTTTATGTTTATTACGAATTTTAATGTCGACTTTTGTGCTGAAAGCAAAAGTAGGAGTGTATTCAAGGTTGACCTATTTTTAAATGGGTTTATGTAACGGTCATAAATGTGGAATAACATAAACGGTCAGTTCTTAAGAAGTGGGTCCCTTTAATTTATTCCCTGAAACTTTCTCTATTTTTAATTTTTAATGTGTAGACTGGTAGTTTGATGTACTATTAAAATGGTTCAATACTACGCTTACGAAAACAGTTTACAAAAATAAAGGATACAATGCTTTCAAAAAATAAAAAATAAAAAATGTAGTGACGATATTTTATTGGCTACATCGATAATATCTGGCGCACTCCAATTAAAAACATCAACACAGTTATGACACCTCATTTTGTAAGCCACATTTTATAGCCATCTTTTATAACTTTATTATTTCTCATTAAAATGAAAATAATTCAGACCAAAAGCTAGGATTAAGATTTTCATATTATTATAAAAGAAATAGAGATTAAAAAATGTTTGATATTCCCCCGTCCCAAAATAAGCTTCACATTTTTTTTTGTCATTAATACGAATAATTTTTTAACAATACTTTTAGGTTGACTCAATTGTACTAATGAAAATCTAAAATTTGTTCTTGACTTACCAATCAACAATACTATCAATAACAAGTTTTAAATTTTTATTAGCATAATTAAATCAACGCAAAATCATTACTCAAAGTACATTCGTAGTAACGTCGGAAAAAACGTAAATATCATTTAGATAAGGAGGGGTTAGTTGATATTAGGGATGGCCAAAACCGGTTCCGGTTCGGCATATGGGTAACCCTTAACCGGCCCGCGCTTACCCCGGTTCCGGTTTGGCACAATCCGGTTCCGGTTCCGGTCCGGTTCCGGTCCCCCTTTAAAATTATTGAAAAACAAGGGATTCTCGGTCCGGTCCGGTTCGCCATTTATGTGAACCTGAACCAGCCCGGATAACTTACGGTTCCGGTTACTCCGGTTCCGGTTTACTCCGGTTTCGGGCTTCTCCGGCCCGGTTTTCCGGTTCCGGTCCGGTATGACCATCCCTAGTTGATATTGAGTGGTTGTTTTGTTCTAAGTTCTATCACTCACTAATTGTATAACCAAACCCTTTTTTTTTTTTTTTTTTAAGCAAACAAAACACTAATTGTAATATGGTATAACCAAACTTGATAACTGTGTTTTGTGCTAAAATGTTGGTAAACAACATAAAATAAAATTGAGGAAGTCTTGTGTGAGACGGTCTTACACATGAGATAGATCTTGACAAGAGAGGAAATGGGTTTGCCCCACCCCACCCATAGGGGGCCAAACCATTTAATCTCTCAAGGAGATCCGTCTCACGTGTGAGACCGTCTCATACAAGTTTTTGTCAATGAAATTACGCTTTTTAACGTAGCTATTGTCTTTTTTACACCATGACAACCACCATAAAACAAGAACAACGAAAAATATATAAATATATATTTTTTATGTTGATATTGAGAGGAAATTACTCTTTTTGTTTCAAATTACATATCGTTTTAAAAGTTAATTTTTAATCCAAAATACTAAACATTTTACTGTTATCAAATAATATTTACTCTTGTTTACCTTATACCCTTATTTTTTAATATGGATTATCTTTTGTATAAGTATTTAAACTGCCTAGGAAATTAAATTTTGTTAAGGGCACATACATCATTTTAAATGTATTAATTGTATTTTTAAAATGTGTGAGAAACTCCAAAGAAACATGTATTTTGAACAGGGAGAGTAGCATTTAAGATTTAGATTGTGATAGTTCGTTGATGCCTTTTATCGAGCAAGTCTTTCTTAACGAATCAATTATATAGCAACGAAAGAACGTGTTATTAGGGCTTTAAAATAGTATACAAGTTGTGATATCAATTCATCAGTTCAAATTGTTAGTTTGATGCACATTAGATTGTGGTTTGAATGATATATTGACAATCTGAAAAGATGATCTAATAATTTTAACTCATAAATTGTGATACTCATATTCGGAGGGGCAAAATCTATAAGTTAAATTGTCATATCATCAATTAAAATTGCAAACATGTCATTTAAAATACTTCGTCAGACTTGCATTCGAACTAACCTTTTACTGATGCCTGTCAACTTAAATTAACAAAACGATTTTTTTATTAAAAATAAAATTAAGAGACAAAGTGTCAATTATTATGACAACTCAAAAAGAGTTATCTCGATCAACTTACCTTTTATATCTCTCCCTAGCAACATCCCCTGGCGTCTATTTTGAAGCACTAGCAGCTCTAACATTTTTTGTTCTTGCATATGTTAGGCGAAATTGTTGTAGTGAGAAAATTCTAAAACATACTTAAATGAAGTTTCAACCACAATATAAGTATTTGAGACGATAACTATTTGATTAAGTTTTAACAAACGAGGACAGTTATTTCGGTGCAAGTAAAAAAACACGAACCAATAAAATCTAAGGGTAAAGACCCTCAACGATAAGAGCTTTGAGTTCTTCACCGAAAGCCTCCACATGATGTACAGGAGATTTAGATCAACATATCAACACCACGATTTGCAAGATAGTCCGCGCCTTCCCTAACAGTGTGTTGGGTGGTGTATGTGGTTATAGAGAGAAGAGAAGAGCTTGGATGTTACACATAATAATACCAATGTAATTTTGTAAGAAGTCCTTTTATGAAATTTCAAGAAAATATGTAACCTCTTATAGCATTATAGTTGTGTAACCGGGCCCTAGGGTCACTAAGGAAAAATATCATCCAATCCGTTAAACGATCCGCACAGAAACGAAGAAACCCTAGCTAGGCTAACCCCTCCAACTCCCAGCTTTCAATTCACGCGGCCATGGCAGTCATGGAGAAAAACCCTAATTCCAAAATAGAAGATGATAGCAATGAGAAGAGAAAGAAGAAGAGATACAGAATCAAGAGCAAGAAGAATGAAGCCGCAACACCCTCCAAAGCTTCCGACTCCGAAGTTGAAGAAACCGAAGAGGCCCCCCCGGCAACTGATATAAATGATGGAATTGAAGGTAAAGTCAGCGGGTCCTCGAAGAGAGAGAAGAAGAAGAAGGCGAAAGGGGATAAACGAAAGGCGAGACCTGCTGATTCCGATGACGATGACGGTGGTGATGAAGGAGGAGAAGGTTCGAAAAAGGAGGAGGCGACAGTGGCACTGGAAGAGGAGCTGGAGGAGATAAAGAAGGGGAAGGTGAAACGCGACTCTGGAATCCAGAGCACTCAGTCGTTTGATTCGTTGCCATTATCAGAACGCACAATGATTGCTATTAAGAATTTTGGATTCCCAAGCATGACTGAGGTAAGCCCAGTAGAAGATTCAATTTTTGCGATAAATACTAAATTTGATGGTGTTGGTTGATTTGCCTGAAATTCGATCATATTGGAGTTTTGTGTAGCTTTTCATAATAGTATTTGCAAATTTATTGTGTGAAGGTTGGATTTTCATTCAAGACATTGAAATTCATGGAGGATCCCTAGAGTTTTATGGCTATCACAGAACTGATATGAATAATGTTTTGCTTCCTATTACTGAAAGGAGAAATGTGGATTCATAGACATACTTAGGTTGCGTTTGGTAGATGCTTGATGCTTAATAGAATGTAGGGTAATTTGGAGGTAGGATGCATGATTTAATTTTTCCATTCAACTTGAATATGTCCAACCTCCTCTTAATGATTGAGAATCAAAATCCCTGCATAATCAATAAGAGCCTCACTCAACATTCGACATTTGGCGCTCAATGTTATCAAATGCATCATACCTCCAAATTACCTACTTCCTCTGCCCCACACTTATCGCAACTTTCCGTTGACCCTATTTGAACTTTGACTAACATTTATGCTAATCTATTAATCTCCATAAAAAATACTACCTCCGTCCCAACTCAATGTGCATCTTTACTGTTTGGCACAATATTTAAGGAGAGAGTATTTATATTCAAATAGTAATGTTAGTTGAATAAATTGTGTGGTGGAAAATGAAGAGAGAGAATGAGTGGGGTAAATAGTAGTGTTAGTTGAATAAATTGTGTGGTGGAAAATGAAGAGAGAGAATGAGTGGGGTTAAATAGTGGGGTTAGTTGAATATAAAAATAATAAAAGACTTTCCTTTTTTGGATTGTGCACATATCAACGACACCCACTTAAAAGGCAAGTGTGCACATTGAGCTGGGACGGAGGTAGTAGTTATTAAATCACCAATAGAAACATTATGAATATCCATCTTTGATTTTTTTTTTTTTTTTTTTTTTTTAGAGATTAATAGCTTGGCATAAAATGTTAGTCAAAGTTCAAATGTGGTCAACAAAAAGTAGTGATAAGTATGGGACGGAGGGAGTACATTGTTTTAAGCATCAAGCATCAGCTTGATACTACCAAACGCAACCTTAATCAATTTTGCATTAACTTGGACTAGAAGAGTCGATCATTTTGTCTAATGGCAGCTGTGTGTGTCATGCTCGCCTTTGCTGCTTTGTGTTAACTTAAGTTGCATAACGTTCCCTCACCATGCAATCATTTTAAATATTATTTTCGTGTTTATATAAATTCTTCTTTGAATTGTTAAAATTTTCATAATAATCAAAAAGAAAGAAAATTGCTCACTCATTCTTGAGATCAAAGATGCCATTTGCTTGTCAAATTAATTAGGGGAAAGTTATTGAGGAGTAGAATGTTGATATTTCTACTAGAGGTGATAATTAGGTAAGTTTAAATTCCCTTTCGACCAATGTACTTTACCTCGTCTTTCACTTCAACAACTATACTTTTTTTTTAGCACGAAAAACCACGGATGTTTTGGAAAACTATCATTTAGCGACAAATCCGTGTTTAATCTGTTTCTAATCCGTGGCCTAATCTGCGAATTTGTGGCTAAAATGATAGTTTTCCAAAACATTTTTGGTTTTCGTGCTAACAAAAAGTATGGTGGTTGAAGTGAAAGTCGCGGTGAAGTATAGTGGTTGAAAATGAATTTGAACGATTAGTTAATTAACGAATATTGGTTGCTACAGATCATCATTTGACAGCTACTCTTTGTACGAGCTGCTAAAGCTAAAGTCCGTTATACTTGTTACCTGAGAGATGATCAAGTGAAGAGTCATAGAGTGCTGGCAGTTTTGTGATCAACTTATTTTTAATTTGAGAACCAGCATTTTTCCTATTGAATATTTTCGACGGTTCAAGATGCATTTCATGTTCTTTATTGGAGAACCACCATTATTTCCTATCAAATATTTCCAACAGTTCTAGATGCCTTGGATGTTCTTTTTGTACGTTTCAGCTGTGTTTACCATTTGATTGGAAGACAATTTATTTTCTCATTCTTTCTTTCAATAAAGGCGCCCTTTTTCTATGTTTTTATTTTTATTTTTTTGTGCAATTATACTGTATTGCTATCTGAAAGTACTTACATTAGTCAATATATTATTATGGTTGCAGATTCAAGCCAGAGCAATTCCACCTTTGTTGGAAGGCAAAGATGTCCTTGGAGCTGCAAGAACAGGTTCTGGGAAAACCCTAGCTTTCCTAATACCAGCAGTGGAGTTGTTATTCCAACTTCATTTCGCGCCTCGGAATGGTACCGGTGTGGTTATAATCTGCCCAACAAGGGAGCTTGCCATTCAGGTATTTTAATATATTCCCATGTCTTCCCAAATATAGTCCACTCTTCTCTTTCGGTTTGTCCCAAAATAATCACCTTTTTCAGAATAATTAAGAAATTTTCTATGCAACTTGAAAGAGGTATAAACAAGTAAAACCACAAATTTAATAGCTTAATTTGTTTATTTTGGGAGGAAATTGGGGGGGGGGGGATTATATATTGTCATTGACTAGTCAAAGCTGAAAAGTTACTATTGCCTATAATTTTTTATTTTTCTTTTCACTTTATGTTGTAGTGATCCTCTTGTCCATTTTCCTGTGAATTCACTTCTCTTTAGCAACTCTTCTTTTCCCCAAAATATGAAGGTCTTCAGATGGAAATTTGTATTGTTACTGTTTAGTGCTAAAATCTTCTTGTAAGGACATAATGGGGAGGTATTTTAATTAATCAATGTTAAGCTTAATTTCATATACTAATCGCATCTGAATTATACAGACACATAACGTGGCATCAGAACTTATGGAAAATCATTCTCAGACTCATGCGTTGGCTATTGGTGGTTCAGCCCGAAAAGGAGAGTCAGAACGTCTTGCGAAAGGAGTAAATTTGTTAGTTGCTACTCCTGGACGACTCCTCGATCATCTTCAAAATACCAAAGGCTTCATATATAAAAATCTAAAGGTACCACTAACAGCTCTTAAAATTTATTTACATTTCATGCTTTTAGGGGCTAGCCAAAGACTTGTTTAGTTTAGCTGCTGGTTGCTTAGAGATACTATCATCCGGTTTCATTTTTAACGTCAAACGGTTAAGTTACACGGAACTGCTGAATCGACTTAGTAAGTGGCGTTGAAAGAATCCGATCGGCTTGTGAACTTGAACAAAACCTGAACCTCCTTTCTTACGTCAGTAGCTCTTAATTTTTTTTTATTTTTTTTTTAAAGCTGTCCTCAAACCAAAATTGTCTTTTATTCTAATTTTGTTTTTAGGTGTGCGACTGATTTCTTTAACTCTTTTGTGAACATATGACAGTTTTTCATAATTGATGAAGCTGATAGGATATTGGAAGATAATTTTGAAGAAGAAATGAAGCAAATTCTTAAACTTTTGCCGAAGGTATGGTTCCTTGCTTCATTTAGTTACTCTGGAATATTGGCAGATAATTTTGAAGAAGAAATGAAGCAGCTCTTTTTATCATTCTAATTTTATTTCATTTTAGCGTTGCGTATACTTATTTTCCACTTTTACCATGTCCTCGTCAGCCTGATAGAGCTGTCTTTTTGCATTTTATCATCTTTCCTCCATATGGGTACCTATGAGTGAACTATCCAGGACGGAAAACCCTTTCCTGGGATCATGAGTCATCAGTGTCTTCTTCAATTCTTTTACTTACTCATGGCCACATGTCCTGTTATATATATAGATGAATTCTGTCAACTCGGTTTTTCTTGATATGCAAGTAGCTAGGTAGTATCTCTCATTACTTTTGTGCTAATTTCAAAATTTCTTGATCTGCAGATAAGACAGACAGCTCTTTTCTCTGCTACACAGACCAAGAAGGTACATCTCCTTAAGCTTCTTACGTCCTATTCCACTCTACTCCCTCCTTCCCATAGTAGGGGAATGGGACTTTCTTTGTGTATGCAATTATATTATTTGGGCTAATATATTATATACCCGTGTTTCATATATGGCTTAACATTTTCGTCTTTCCGTAGGTTGAGGATCTTGCACGTTTATCGTTTCAGTCAACTCCCGTCTATATTGATGTGGATGAAGGGAGGACTAGGGTAAACCAACCATTGTGCTTTCTTGTTGAATAAGAGTCTTATGCTTCTTGAATCTCCACCTGATCCGTTTTAAGCTTTTAGAAAATACCCATATGACACCCTGTTTGGAATTATAGGTTACTAATGCAGGACTGGAGCAAGGCTATTGTACTGTGCCAAGTGAAAAGAGATTAATAGCTCTTTATTCCTTCCTGAGTAAGAACAAGGATAAGAAAGTGATGGTTTTCTTCTCCTCGTGTAATTCGGTTAGATTCCACTCGGACCTTTTCAATTATATCAAATTGGATTGTGCGGATATTCATGGAAAACAAAAGCAGCAGAAAAGAACATCTACCTTCTTTGACTTCTGCAAAGCAGAGAAAGGCATCTTGTTATGTACAGATGTTGCTGCTCGTGGTCTTGATATTCCTTCTGTGGTATGCTTCTTTCAAATGCTGATGTATCCTGATTATTGTAATTGATATGCTTGTAACCTATATTATGTCTGTATCTTGTTTTCTAGAGTTAGCTCTTAGATGTTACCCTTCAATATATGTACCATTTCCTATTCATTATATTGATTTATCTTATTTATTGTTAATATAGATGCTGGATTTAGCCTAACTTGTAACTTAACTATTAAACCTTAAAAATAGTTAGAATGGAAAGGCCTCTTGGAGTCTTGGTCTGAAGTGGATGGTTGCCTATTTCAAGTAATGTGGAAACATAACCATAACCAAAAATGAAAAGAAAAGGTGGTCACAAAGTAAAACTTTTTCTTTTGCAAGTAAATATGCGCATTGAAATTTTCGTGTGCTTCTTAGTACGAGCATTTGTGAAGGAGGGAGGCCTACCTAGTACAATCACATAAGGTGTCCTTTATGTGGTCCTATTTATGAACATAATTTTAATATGAAGGGTTTAATCAAACAAATCTGTGTTTTTAATGCCAAATTGTATATTGCGCATTTGGAAGACTTAGGTTTGTCCCTTTTCATGGTATTGACCATATTTTAATAAGTATCAAATTCGTAATGAATAGTTTAGAAGTGTGTAACCCTAAAGTTCCGGTCGTTCATCACCTGTTATGAATGTTGATTTTGTTTCTTTTTTTATTTTTTCCACTTGCAGGACTGGATTGTCCAATATGATCCCCCAGATGAACCCAAGGTGCTAACAATATTCTTGTAAATTGGTTTACCTGTTAAGTTACTGACCCATGTAGTCTGGTTAACTCGCCTTTTTAACCACTTTCAGGAATATATTCACCGAGTTGGTCGAACAGCACGTGGGGAAGGTGCAAAAGGACATGCCCTGCTTTTTCTGATTACAGAAGAAATGAAATTCATTTCATATTTAAAGGTACTCCCTCCGTCCCATAACAATGTGCACAAAATTGGAAGTGCCTTGTAATTAAGAAAGGGAATAGTAGTGGGTAGTTGTTGTGAGTATGAAAAGTAAAGTAAGAGAGAGAAAGAGGGGGTTGGGAATAGAAATGGATAAATGCTGTATGACAAGTGGGTCACAATAATTAAAGAAGTATATAAAATTCCAATTTTTGGAAAGTGTGACTTATCAATGGGACGCCCAAAAGGGAAGTTTGTGCACATTGTTAAGGGACAAACGGAGTATGTATCATAGTTACCAGGAACGCCCTTTCCCCCTCGTCCCACGTCCCGGAACGCGGTACTTTTACGTCCCAATTCGCCATGGAACGCGACTCAGTTCGCCCAAAACTTCGTTCCAGAAAATTAAAGAAAAAGGTTAGAATCTGACCTTTCCATCACCGTCGGTTGATCGATTAGCGTCTAGGTCCTTTCTTGGCTTTCGGTCGTTGTCGATTGTGTCCACTTTGACGTTGAAAACCATGTCGTCGGAATCGAAGTCGGTGTTAGATGAGAAGAGATCAACTTGGAGAAGAACCAGATTTGATAAGGATTTGAGGAGTGGGGTGAATCTGGACTCATGGAGGAAGAAGGATTCAGGATTCGATCGAATAAAGGAGATCGAAAGCCAATATGAAAGTCGCTTTTGTGGGATTGAGCCGCCGATATGAAAGTCGATTTTGTCGATTTTTTGTGATTGTGCGTTTGACTATATCAACAGATTAGATTGAATATTTTCACTCAAGTTATTTAAATTTTAAATACACTCATTAATTTGTACAAATGTTTATATTAATGGTACAACACATTTACAGCAGAAAGTGGTTGTGTTTAAAGGCTATATGAGTGTAAATAACAAAAATCTTAAAAAATACTGTATCTTTTTTTGTGTGTGTGTGATATACGTATTCCCCTTTCTTCACGTTTCCTATTCCTTTTCAAAAACTAGTTTACATTCCTCTGTTAACCAAGATATTATTATTAAAAATTTTAAAGGTTAATTAGTTATTATTTTTGTTATTTATATATATATATATATATATATATATATATATATATATATATATATATATATATATATATATATATATATATATATATATATATATATATATGGTGGCGTTCCCAATAATAGCATATTGCGTTCCCAATAAAAGCGTACCGCGTTCCTAACGGGCGTACCAATTAATCCTACCCCCTACGTACCCAAAAATTTAAAAGTCACGTTCCCCGTCCCCGTCCCCGTCCCGAAACGTCCCACGTTCCTGGTAACTATGGTATGTACTTTGTATATAAACACACACACACACGTCCATGTAGATATGTCTTTTTATCAGTTGGTCCTATTGAACTTGAGACATTGAAAGAACTGCGGCATCTTCCCATCATTGTTGTTTGGATAAACACTGCTCACCATACTGAAATTGAGATCTTATTCATTATTTTATGTGTCAGGCTGCAAAAGTCCCTGTTAAAGCGTTTGAGTTTGATGAACAGAAGCTGAAAAATGTGCAGTCTCATCTGGTAATTCTTTGCTCTAGTATTGTTTCAATCTTGTTTTATTATCAGCTTCTTTGTAGTGTCCACTTGACTAGAAGCAGTTTTTTTTTTTGGGTTGATGCAGGAAAAATTGGTAGAGACAAACTATCATCTGAACAAGGCTGCAAAAGAAGCATATAGATCATATGTATTAGCATATAACTCACATTCTATGAAGGACATTTTTAGTGTTCACCGTCTGGATCTGCAGGTAATTAATTAATTCCTTTCTTTTGATTAATTGCAATTCTTATTTCCCTTGCATATATGTTTGAAACAAGGAAATGATAGTTTCTCGATGCTGCTGAATGGTACCTAAGGCTCAAACATGTCGAGATCGAGATAAATGAATTAAGCGTGCCAAGGAAAATCATGAAATCTATTGATTGCAAGTAACCAATTAGGATGAGGATGAACTGTATTTTCTAAAAATGTATTCCCATCTTTTGCAGTTCGATAACTTATGTAGTACTCATATTTTTTTTATTTTTTTTTAATTTTGCGTTCAAGCACTTGAAACTGCATTTAACTCTGAATATAAATTTACTTGAAATAATTTAATCAAGAAACATGTATTTGGATGGACCAAGATTCCTCCCCAATAAATGAAGTTTGCATTAACTTTGGTCATTCAAACCAATCCCTTATTTTCATTATCATTATCCTGAGGTTTCTGTCTAATTTGCAAAAATTAGATGAATAGGTTTACTGAATTTTCCTGTCTTGGGAAATTTGCTTATTTTGGTTCTTTCTGATGTTTTTTCATATCCAGCAATGCTATAAAACTCTATGCCTTATGTTGACAGGCTGTTGCAGCGTCCTTCTGTTTTTCTAGTCCTCCAAGGGTAAATCTCAACATTGATAGCAACGCGTCCAAGTTCAGGAACAAGAAACGCAAGATTGAAGGAACCCGAACTGGCTTCAGTCAAAGCAATCCTTATGGAAGGAGAGGCAGTGATGGTGGTAATGGCAATACACAAGTTGTAAGATACTAGCAAGTTTGCCGGGGGGGGGGGGGGGGGCGGAGTTGCACAATTTTTGGCTTTTTTTTTTGTTGCTTAGAGAGGTTTTGTAATTTATATTCAAGGAAATTCATTTGTCAGTCATATCATTTTAGGTTGGACAACTGTTCTTGTAACTTTATACTCCCTATTTTGTTTCAATAGAATATGTCACAAAAGAGAATGGAAGAAACTCTCTGCTAGTTACTTGTCGGGTTAAGGAGATATTGGTTCCTCAAGGGATGAGTCATTGGTCTAGTTTACTCCATCCGCCTTCTTTAACTTAAAAAAAAAAAAACTCTTAACTCACAAAAAAACCATTTTGAGCTACTCGCTTTAATTTTTAAAATCTCTGAATGTTTTTTTTTAAAATATTTTTTAAATAATGAGTGCTCAAAATAAATATCCACTATTTCGTACTCTTTTTTTTTCTTTCTTTTTCCTATTATGAAATTATCTGTACGGATGGAGGATTGATCGATGGCCGAAGAATGAAGTATAGTATAAAAAACTTAGGAAATTGGTTACTGCTTTCATCTCAAGCATTTTTTATTTGGGCCAATTGCAATTTGGTTACCTGAGTTTTACAAAATTTTGCAATTGGTTACCAGGTTTGTCAAAGTTGCTATCCGACTCCTCAGTTTACTGAACCGGAGCAATCAGGTGTAAATCCCGTTACCTAGTTAAGAAACTAACGAAATGGAGCCCATGTGCGAATCACGTGTCTTTTAACGAGGGTAGAAATATCAACATAAATGTACTTTTAATGTTTATTTAGTAAATAAATTCCCCCCTCCCTTCATCTCTGCCTAATTACCTCTCTCCACCCTCATTCTCACCCCCTCTCTTTCTCTCACACACACAAACCACTTTCTCTCTCTATCTCTCCGGCCCACCGCCTCTCCCTCCTCTAGCCGGCGATCTTCCCTATTCCCGACGAACTCTCCGGCGAACCTTCTTCCCCGCTCCAACCTCTTTCCTCCGGCGAACACTTTTTCTAATCTAACTTCGGCCGTCTTCTCCTTTCTCCGGCGCCCCATCTTCTCCAACTCCGGCGAAACTCCTTCCGCCCAGATCGGTCCGAAAACCTCATCCAGCATGCTCCAGATCTGTTGCTTTCTTCAGATCCGTCTCTTTTTCTCTTAGATCTGTCGCTAGCTTCCTCTCTCTCTCGAATCTGTCGCCGGATCCCTCTCTCTCCCTTCCTTTCCGGTCATCGACCTCAGATGCCGGCGAGCTTGCCTTCCTCCCTCCCTCTCTCTCTCGAATCTGTCTAGAGCAAACAGAGATGAGTGAAGGCGCAAAAAATATGAAGATGATCGACGGTAGTGACGATTGGTGGTGAGGCTTGACACGCCCCAAGTCCCAGGATTCCCTAATAGAACCTCGAACCTGGTGCGCGTAACTAACAAGAAGCGGAAAAACGGGAATGACACCTGAATAAATCGACTGGTATCATATAATATACTCAAGAGGAACGAGCTAAGATAGCTCAGAACGAGTTCTATACCAAGAAATTTAAACCAAATGTGGTTATATACAAGTACTATACGAGTCTACCCAAGATACTGAGTCTAAACAACTGATACAAAATCGTCCTCACCAAAACTGGAAAGGATAACAATCCCCAACAAGAACAACCTGCCAAGTAGGCCCCTACTAAGTCGAGCCTCACAACGTATTACCACTTACTTTCCTGGGGGGGGGGAACAAATAAACAAGGAACGGGGTGAGATAAATCTTAGTAAGTTACTAGATACAAGTACATAGCATGTTATCATGCAAATGAAGAAGATTATCAAGTAATCACGCTCAAGATGTCATCAAGTAACAAGTATATGAGAGGTTAAGCCAACTAATCAAGTAGCTAGCACATAACGCTAAACTAACAAGCTACAAAGGATATTCCAACCTTATTCCTCCCAAGTAAACCATTGTTGTCGTTGCTTATTGCAGTTGACAAATCACGATCAATCAAGTTGCTGCTGTGCATTACACAAGAGGACCCGGTAACCAGTGTCACACTCGAGAACAAGATTCAAGACAAGAGGTATAGCAGTCACTTTATCAGGCGTATTGCTCTAACAAAGGAGGCTATATGCCCTTACTATGATCGGTAGTAAGGGGTCAAGCGCAGATACATAGATACCCGATTATCACTTAGCCCCAGCACTCGCGATAAGCGTGAACCTATATATCTCCGAACAAGCAAGGACCAGCTGGACTCACACAAGAATGCACAAGTAGGTATTTACTTGAACTACGAGAGTAGAACTAAATCCAAAAGTAATGGACTAGCTCTTCATGGACCATGTAATCATGTGCTCACCAAATACAAGTATACGTACGCAATAATTGCAAATACAAATCAGTATAACAATGGTACATAATGTGTCCACGTAACACAATCAAGCCAAATTAGAGTCTATTAATAACAGACCCCAACCAAGTAGTACGGTAAGTCATTCTATGTCACTTTGTCATATGCCATATTTGCATGTACATATTCATATAATCTTTAACACATTAATGTGTCTATCACGGTACCCTTACTTCCAAGTAGAGCTCAACATCTTAGACTCTAAGCACGTAGTCGAATAGGTCTTATTGTACCTAGTCACAATCATATCTCGCGTATATGTATTGTTAATAATCGAATACATTTTCTAACACATATTGTGTTCTATAATTATTGTTTTATGAATTATCTTCATATTACACTAGTCCCTCTTTCTTTAGGAACTCATCTCAAGAACAAGATATCTTCTTTATACTTTATATACTTCATTGAGTATATACACGATTAAACCAATTACTAGCACATTAGTGCTTGTTCATAGCACTTCAATACACACGTATTAGATTCGAGTATGTAATAGAGTTGATCATTCTCTATCTAGTTCCATATTCTAACTCTTTGGTTATTAATACCAAGTATCAAGTAGTCAACAAGACACATTCTATCATGTAATTATGTGCAAGATTTGCACATACACACCAAGGATAGTTCTAACACGTTAGTGCTTGTTCATAGCACTTTCAAGTTCATTATCATACACATTTATTGGTTTCAAGTCATGTACAAGATGTTATCATCTTACATTCAAGTTCTCAATCCAATTCTTTGGATGTTCAAGACATGTACAAGAATTAATTATCTTATACTCAAGTTATTATTCCAATCTTTGGATATTCAAGTCATGTACAAGATTTAATTGTCTTATACTTCAAATTCAAGCTAAGTAAAAGAGTTACATATCTTATACTTACAAGTTCTTAATCCTATACTTTGGATGTTCAAGCTCAAGACACTGTTCTAGTGCCCCTAAGGTACACAAACATTGGTTTCAAGACACATATAACACATTAGTGCTTGTTCTTAGCACTTTCAAGACAATTAAAAGAGTTCTTACTTTTAGGCTCAAGTTCTCTATATTCAATTCATTGAATATTCAAGTTCAAAACCAAGTTCTGATGCCCCTAAGGTACACAAACATTTGCTAGGACATCTTATACTAAGGCTATATACATTAACTAGGGTTACTTCTAGCTTGATCTCACTTTAAACAAGCTTTTTGGATTTTCAGACAACCGGGCGGGCGCTCACTTTGCACGTTTTATATGGGAAATCTTTCAGTCTTTTTGGGCGGTCGCTCAAGACATTACGTGCGGTCGCACACTACAAATTTCAGCAATTACTCATTTCTTTCCTAGGCTTACAATTGTCCGTCCCAAGCGCAGGAGTATACTTTTACTAATACTTAGACAATACCCAGGACATACAAACAAGTTCAAATAATAGGATAATTTTCCTTTATTCCAATTAAATATTTCACCGTCCCACAAGTATAAGTATAATTATACTAACACCTCTAAGGCATATACTAACATACTTAGATTTTTATTTCAAGTCTATTCATTTCATTTACAAAGTCTGAGAGTATTCCCTTTGTCCCAATTTTACAAGTATCACAAAAATCATTACAATCACGAAATTAACATGCACAAGTACCAAAAATAACATATAGGCATGTTATTACAAGTAATGGGGAGCTAGTGACTTACCTACTCCGAAAATTAGACGGAAAAGATATTTTGCTGATCGGCTAGAAATAATCTACTCGTTGCCCTGATCATTTTGGTGCAATCGGATTTTGGAACGGAGTAAAATTTAAGGCAGAAAGTTAAAGAAATTCTCGTAGAACGGAGGGAGTAAAAATGGAGAAAGAGGGACGGGAGTTGTTTCTCTGCAGAGAAAGAGAAAGAAAGATCAAGAAGTTGGATATATATTAGGCATGTTATATTTAGGCCCCTCAAGTTTCACTTTTGACGAAAATGCATTTTAAGTTTCAATTTGAGCATTTTAGCCTTTAAACTTTATTTTTTACAAATGACCCTAAAGTTTCACTTTGAACACTTAGGTCCTAAACTTGCTCAATTAGTTAAATAATTAACTCAAATAAAATAGCATATAAATATGCAAGTCGAGAATTTAACAGGAATTAGGACGGGCGTTACAAGGCTGGTGGTGTAAGGGTGTTGAAGATGGTGGTGTTAATGTTGTTGGAAATGGTGTTTGAGTAACGAAATTTGTTAAATTTTTAACACATATGGACACATTTGATCAATTTTTTCCCAACCTGGTTAGTTTCGTTAAATTTCCTGATGAAATGGCAAGTTTGCCCTCTTAAAATCTCACATGTTTCGCACATGGGCTCCATTTCGTTAGTTTCTTAACTAGGTAACAGGATTTACACCTGATTGCTCCGGTTCAGTAAACTGAGGAGCCTAATAGCAACTTTGACAAACCTGGTAACCAATTGCAAAATTTTGTAAAACTCAGGTAACCGAATTGCAATTGGCCCTTTTTTTTTTTCCTTTTTCGAATGGAGTAATCATTTGTGACGAGATAGTTGTGTTAATAATCATTTTCTCAATGATTTTGATAAGGAAAATAATAAAGTTACAAAAAATGGCTACAAAATGTGGTCTACAAAATGTAGTGTCATAATTGTGTTGGTATTTTTAATTGAAGTGTACCGAGTTCATTATCAACGTGACCGACGAAATATCGTCACCTCCTTCGTTTTGTAAACTTCTTTTGTAAACCCATCATCGCCGGTTCGTTAATTAATATCCTAACTTAACCCACTCAAACGCTAATACGAGCGAGCTTACCCGTTTCCGTCATTTCCTGACGACATCGGCTTAAGCTACTACGCACTTGGATTGTTCCCTCAGTTCCACCGGAGCTAAGCATTTTAATGGCGATTTGAAACGCATAACACCCCCCCTCCCCTCTCCTCAACTGCGAGCAAAGGACGCTTTATCTAGCTGGGAGGAAACCATACAATGGCGGAAGATTCAGAAAAGCGATTTCACGCGATAATGGACAAACTCTTTCATGCTCCTCCTAAAACTAAACCCAAACCTCCTGCCACTTCTTCTAATAGGTTTTTCTTTCTCCATCTTTCTTCACATTAGGGTTTATCTATTTCTGTCAATTCATCACTTTTGTTATTGGTCGGGTTTAAGTCTTATTTCTCTAAATTTAGTTTTAATTTTTGTATGTTATTGATGTTAAATCTGGTAGCTTGATTTGTGCTTATAGTGATTTAACTTCCCAATTGTCAAGAGGAATGAAACGGCCGAGTATAGCTGCTGCTCTAGCATATGTTCTAGCTGCACCACAGCTGAAATTAAGAGGGGTTGTGATTGAAGAATCGCGCAAATCTTCAGGTGAGATTATGCAAGTTCCCCAGTGCAGACCGTGGGATCGAGAAGATTTGTACAAGAGATTGGCTACATTCAAGTCCATGACATGGTTTGGGAAACCCGAGGTATTTTTGTACTCTGCAGTATTATCTTCCACTGTTATACTCCTTTCATTGCCTTGCTGCTTCATATTTTCATTGATGGTATGGTACCAATGTACCATAGTTTGATTCATTCACAGCAGGGCAGAGCCTACTTATGTATTAATGGGATCAGCTGCCCCCATTAAAAAAATATTTTACAAAATGTACTAGTCTAATGTTTGCCAAATATTTTTAAATTCCGACGGTTTTAGTGCAATAACTGAAAACTGCCCCTGTTACTGTAAAGGAGAGATACGTTATATTTTATGTTGCCCCCTTTAACTAGTGCAATGCTGAAATGATATTACCTCCATTTCAGGAAAGATCCTGGCTCCACCATTGGTTCACAGGCTTAAACTTTGAGGGATTACATCATGGACCATTACTTGTGCCAGTTAATTATGCTCGTAAATGATAAATACCAGTAGTGCGTGCTAGGAGAATGAGAGGACCCATAGTATTAGAGATAGTTAAGAAAGATATATTCCTAGTTAAAGCAGGATTCATATAGCTTTTTGTTCATTTTTGTTTTGGGTGTGCGTGTGAAATATTCTGAACAATTTGTACTCTGCCAATATACAACATTGTTTTTGTTGCTTACAACAATGTGGCATCCAACTTACAAGCTATAGAGTAAATTATTGGTAATTATGGCTTGCTACAAACATGTTATGCATTAGGAGTTAAGAGGAGTCTAGTTGATGAGTCTAATGAAGGAGATGCTTGATTGTTGCAGTACGGTAAAGAAACTGTTATGGTACAAATGAAGGTTTGGTCCTGCCGAAAAGCTAAAATTATCACAATGCACTTTGCGAGGATTAGATTATCAACAATGGCTATGAGCCTATGGCAAGCAAAGTCTATTTGTGTGTCATTCACGTAATGTTTGCTATTGTGTTTGCCATTATTGAAGCATTTTATTGCTAATACTTCAAAAAGTCACCACTCAGATGATTCTTTTGACATACACGTAGTGTTTAGCAGTTCTTTTTCTCCAATGGAACTTCTATGAAGAAATTTCGATTTAATCTTTATACTTGAGGAAATGTATGAATGAACAGGGGTGGCAATTTGTGTCCAATGGTTATACCCTTTAAGATTTTATCATGCTTTGAAGTATTGTACATTATATCATGTACGATAGTTTAAAAGCATGGTTTTTTAATGGATAACAACCATTAAATAACCGAAACACCCATTTTGCCACCCCTATGAATGAATACCGACTAAATAAGCCCCAAGAATGTTCCCCAGCAATGGCATTTTGTAGCAATATTTGTGCTGTAATGTATGTTTGTTTCTAGGGTAATGACCTACATGTGAGACATCAATGTAGCACTTGTCGAGCTTTGAGTTTCCGTAGCCTACTTTCTCTCTTTTATGTTTGGTATTATACATCGCCATTATTGTTTGATGATTAACTGATTGTTGGTACAGTCTCAGAACTTACATTTTATCAATGATCATCCGACTTTTAGTTCTGTTCCACTTTCCACCCCATCCCTCTCATTAGCTTCAGTGATTGAAACTTATACTCCGTATTACTGTATTAGGGAATGGCCTCTTTTTAAGTGATTGAGTAGGTTTACGACTTCAACTTGTGAGGGCTTTTTTTGTCTTTGTATGGCACTTGCTATCTTGTCATGCTCTTATTCATTATCGAGCTTATACTTTTAATTGGTGTATTTCATTTCCGCTATAGATTTTAGTTGGAAGATTATTAACTTTGTTCACCATTGTCAGGTAGTGAATGCATTAAACTGTGCTAGAAGAGGCTGGGTTAACGTAGAGGCGGACATTATTGCTTGTGAATCATGTGGAACTCGTCTCCTCTTTTCTACTCCATCATCTTGGGCTCAACACCAAGGTTGGTCATAATACTCAAATCTCATCACACTTTTCAGTTTTCCGATGCAAGCAGTGAATCTGTCTATTGCTGTTGCAGGCCTGCATATATATTTCGTGTATCTAACCTGGATATTTGTTTCTTGCATGATATCTAGTTGAGAAAGCAGCACTTGTATTCAGCTTGAAGTTGAATAACGGGCACAAGGAACATTGTCCGTGGGTTGACAACGCATGCAATGAAACATTGACACAGTTTCCACCTACATCAATTGTTGATTTGGTTAATTGTTACAAAGAGCGGTTTGAAAGCTTGATGCAACTTGTGGCTCTCCCTGTGATATCATCCACAGCCATTGATTACATCAGAAACCCTCAGCTAGAGAACTTTCTGGATGGATCTTCAACTATAGAGCCTAGCAACAAGTCCACTAATGCTTCCATAACAGAATGCCTTGGAGATGAATGTGAAGCAAATTTCTCCGTTTTGTATTATCAGGTATGAGAATTGTATGGTAAAAATGACTGAATATGATATGCTGCTCGCAATTGGCATTTTTCATTTTGAAATTTAAACGAGCATATATTGTTAGTGCTTGGGCAATAACTCAAGGCAGTTGGTTGTCCTCGGTCTTGTGAATTTACCACTTTTAGTAAATTGGCACTATTAGATAGCATCAAAGATCTTATGGACCTCAACTTTTCAATGCGTCCTTTGCATTTTAGGATGTAAGGAGGCCAAAAAGCTTTTCCATGTTCTAGCAGCCGTTGGTAGGCTTTTTGCAACATATTTAGTTTTGGTGCTGTTTTTGTGTCAGACCTCTTTCTAGTTCTCACCTCATAAAGATATGAGTGAGAATCAACACCCTTGGGACATATTTTGCCATTTATTATTTTCCCAACTAGATAGCAATGGAAGGCCCGAAACTTTCGAGCCTTTCCTTGTTATGTTCATGCTTTTATTAACCGAGCTGGCTGCACTTTTCCTTTATAGTTGTAATGACTGTGTCTATCTGAAAATATTTGCAGGCACAAAAGCTCATTAGTCTATGTGGTTGGGAACCTCGTTTACTACCTTACATTGTTGATCGCAAGGACCGGGAAGTTGAATCCACCAGACAGAGGAATCTATCTGTTCCTTTGCCTAAAGTTCCTAGTGGACAGGCCTCTGGCATTAGTGTCTATTCTTCATGTGCTGCTGACTATTCAGATGAAAATGATGATCGGACTACTTCTGGTATGCAATACGATCCGAGTTCTGTTGTTTTAGATTGCAGGCTTTGTGGAGCAAGTGTGGGATTATGGGTTTTCTGTACTGTTCCACGGCCTGTAGAGTTTATCAGATTAATTGGAGGTTCAGAAATAAATGGTGATGGCAATGCTACTCATCAAGCAGATGATATCCATAATAGTGGCTCAGATCCTTCCGGGACAAATATATCTAGCAATGAAAATCTTGCTGTAGGTAGAGAACACACAAGTACGATACACTCAAATCTACATTTGACAATTGCTGGCGGACCTCCACCAGAGAAGCAGAACTTTTGTCCAATAATTTCTTTGCCTGTAGTTGGACAGAATCTGAGGGCTCAATTTTCTTCGATATCTCATTTAAAGGATCAGCAATCTTTTAACGCTTTGGAAGGAGCAGTTCTTGGTATAAATGAGATTTCTTCTTCCTCCATGGAAAATCCAGTAGAGAACATCAATGGTATGGTACAAAGTACCAGTGCAGTTGTCAAGTCATCGGAAAGCGCATCCAGTGCTGACATAGTTGATCCAGCTGCTGGTAATCTTTGTACTTCTAAGGCTGAAGGCAAATTTACCATCTCCCCAAGTGGTCAGGTTGTCACGGGAAATGGTGAAATGCCTGTGAATGATGCTTCATTAATGGATGCAGCTTTCAGTGGCCATCTGCAACAAAATTCAAGAGCTGTTACATTTTCTGCCAAACAAGGCAATGGCCAAGGAATATTGGCTGTGTACAAAAATATTGATCCAAGTAGCATAGGTTAGTATGAAATCTGAATACTTTACTTTTACTAACTTCATGTGTATGATAACCTGCATTCTCCTTGTGTCTGACCTGTGATGATTATACTATCTAAACTAGAAAATTTGGTATTTTCCCCCCTTATTCTTTTATGTCTTTCAAGAGCAATCATGTGAATACACATTCTTTTATGTCTTTCAAGAGCAATCATGTGAATACGCTATAACTGTGAGCTCAAACGATGTACTACCTCTGTCCCATTCTGGGATGGATTATATTCTCCATGATTTTGTTGATTTGATCGATATAAGTCTTTCTCGTTTTTGAGGTTCTGACCACTGTGTAATATAAACTTTCAGGTAAGGATCTATGGCAAACATCATCAACAAAAGCAATGGAGTTTGATCCAATTAGACAACACAGACATTTTTGCCCCTGGATTGCATCAAATGGCAGTTCCGCACCTGGATGGGAACAAACGCTTAACGCTTTACAACGTCAAAAGGAGTTCTCTTCTCCATTATCCGCGGAACGTCCATCTTCTTCCCTTATTAAGGTAATGTTACTATTCTTTCGTTGTTTAAGGATCAGCAACAAATCTGTTCTCTATATAAAAAGGGGGATCTGGAGAATGCATTAGAGTAGACTGGTGGCGATGAGGGTCCATGATAAAATTATTATTATTATTAGTTTTTCTTAGGGCTTGGGGTTGTGGGGTGGGGTGAGGTGAGGAAGCGGCTGTTTGACTATCTGTGCTGGACTCATAACTGTAGTATCATCTTCAGTAGGAACATTATTACTCTGTTCTAAGATAACATACTGGAATTGAATAAATTGTGATTCAGGCCAATAACTCCTATCAAGGAGTGTAAATTAGTTTCAGTCTTAGGTTGTGAACTTGTGATTGTGATGTGATGTCACTGCTCGACAAAATCTGAAAAATCCTTCACTTGACCTTCATTAGTCTCTTAGACTAGGCTTGCATTGAATACCCCGTACAGTTTTTTGTGCTTCATATTTGGCAGAGAAAAGTGTCCATCCAAAATACTGGGCTACATAGATCCTTGCAGTTTACAGAGATGTGTCTTACTTCTGACAATAACCCAACTAGGGAATTACAAGACTCATTATTATGCTAGCATAATAAATTGAATTTGGGGCACATTTGTTTGACGCTTGTCCATAGTGTCGGTTCCTAAATTGTTGAAAACATGTTTTTTTTTTTTTTTCCTTTGCAGGTGGATGACCCTGTTGGTTCTGTCAAAAAGCTCTTCACACCCCCATCTTCTAAACGAAAGAAGTTCACTCACGGTTCTAGCTGAACTAAAACAGCCCACCACCGATCATGCTGTACCCATTGGTATCTGTAAGCATATCGTAACCATATATACGGTCGACATTAATTTATGGACACAAGATTTTGCTTGAAGTTATACTATATATATATATATATATATATATATATATGTGTGTGTGTGTGCTCAAATGAGAACCTAAATATCGTGAGAACCGTGAGAACTTAATGTATCCAATGATGTATCCAAGTGCACATTGGATACATTAGTTTTTACCTAATGTATCCAAGTAATGTATCCAATGATGTATCCAAGTGAACCATTGGAAACATTAGTTTTTTTTACTTAATGTATCCAAGTTCTCACGGTTCTCACGATATTTAGGTTCTCACAAGAGCATGACCCTATATATATATACATTGTACCATTTTTGATACTTGAGGTCATAGGCGTCACCCTCGTTTCACAAAAAAAAAGTAAATTATCTGTACTTTTTGGTTTTACATTGTTGAGGATTCTCAAGATTTTCATTAAGAAACATCAGTCGAAGTACTTTTCTATGGCAGAAATTTGTTCTCATTATAAAAAATTGCTGAACAGATCAAAATTTGTTAAAACACCCTTTGTTCATTACATTAGTCCACAATTGGTGACAACCACCTTTGAGTATGGACGATTGAATCCTCTCTCTGCAACAACAGCCCGTTTATCTCCAATCAACTTTGCCACCCTGTTTGCCAAGCAATCAAATAAATATTTACACTATTTTTTTTTTCTCTGTGTGTGATTTTTGTGTGTTTAGATGCTAGGTAAAAAGCCAAAAAAATCAGAATCTTGTTAGTACCTGAAATAGGGGGAGCCCGTGTTGTCGTTGACAGTTTTGACCTGACTTATCTTCTGCACAACCTCCATTCCTTCCACTACCTTCCCAATCACCAATGTTGATGCATCTAATTCCGGTGAATCCTTTGTTGCAATCACAAACTCGGTCCCATTGGGATCCGTCCCCACTTGTTCTTCATCGACTTCAAGCTTCCCTTTCCGAGCAACCAGCTTCAACTTTGGCGGTGGCTTCGTGGGGTCCCTCACAACAATACCGACACTTCCAGCCACGTTCTTTATACCTGACCCACTTTCATTTTCTCTCTCCCATTCAGTAATGAGGTTGTCAGCTTCCAAACTCCTTCCGGTTCTCTTTGCAAGTTCAGCGTCCACCCCATATGATCTGACTCCTCCGTGCTGCACATAGTTAGGTGTAATCTTAATGAATTCTTTCCTCCTGTAACTTATACCAGCTGCTCCACTAACAAGACCACTGAACCTGGCAACCCCTGCAGGTGCACTGTCGGTATTTAGCTCAATAACGATTCTCCCGATTGGCTCCCCATTTATGGATAGATCAAGAAACGCTTGCTTTGTAGGAATCTTTTCGACAGTAGTTTCTGCTGGTATCTCTTTATCTTCTACCCCTTGTACTGATATCTCCCCATCCGTAGTGGTTGTAGTAGCAGTTGTTTGTGTTGGGAGGTCTCCGCCTTGTACAGTGGTGGCATTAGTTTCTGTTGGGATGTCTTTTTGTTCCACGGTTGGGGCCACCCCATCTTCTGCAGCAGTAGCTTCTGATGGGATCTTTTGGGTTTCTTCTGCAAATGCCGCCTTGGAGAGGTGAAAGGGGTCTATAACCTGAGAGCCTAAGAGTAGGAGGAAGGATGATAATTTGGTGGAGATTACGAGGTCCCGGCGTGATAATTTGATGGATTGCTTGAGGTTTTGAGGAGATGGGGAATTGGGTGTGTTGTGAATTGTTGTTTGCAGATGGGAATATTTGGCAGTTTTTTGCACAGCTTTTGGATTCTGCAACATCTTTGTTTTGCTCAAGATTTCTGCTTGGGTCGCCCAAGTGGAGAAGAGTTGTTTTTGTGGATGAGAAAGACAGACAGAAAGCCAATCCTTATTGATTAGGCATCTCAATATATAGGCCACACTTTTGCTCAACAATTATCTTTCCCTATCTCATACTCCACTCTCTTTTCATTTCAATTTATTTACTCCCTCCATCCCAAAATAATGATATTCACACTTTTTTCGATGTTACTACGAAGAATCTTTGAACAATAATTTTAAGTTGACTCAATCACACTAATAAAAATCTAAAGCTTGTTATTGACACACCATCAACGATGCTATCAATATTAAGTTTTAGATTTTCATTAGGAGAATTATATCAACCTAAAATCATTGCTCAAAGTTTCTTCGTAGTAACGTTAAAAAAAACGTGAAGATCATTTTAGGAAGGAGGGAGTATTTTTCACTTAAAAATAACTAAATGAATTTCATTTCCAGAAATGCAAGGGTGAGCACTTCCACAAGAAAACTTTTAATGGAAACTTCAAACACAAGGGAAGAAAAGTAAGGACTAATTTTCATCACTTCAACTCTCCAACCCTCCCCCCAGAAGGCAGAACAGAAACAGCACAAAACAAGAAAAAGCAAAAAAAAAAAAAAAAAAAAAAAGAAAGAGAATGCCTAGATCAATGATAATGAAATGGTAGTTATTACATATACAGTCAGTCATGAGCAAGATCAATTCTCATATTCGAGTTTCAGTAATCAGTAATAGACAACCCCTTTCAGGTCTGCTTGAGACGATCGTTGCACATCACCTCCATTTCCAAGAAACACCATGCGACTTGCAACACCCCATCAGCAGAAACTCGTAAGACAAGACGGAACACTTTGCCCTTTGGAACCAATATATCAACCTCAAGAGTCTAACACAGTCAATTTCGCCCCTACAACTCAGTAAACTACTTGAGAAACTTATTGAGACATCTCTTGGCTAAATTACACAACTGAGGCAGAAACTAAAAGACAACGTACAAGATTCTATCGCAGATACATTTCCCAATCTGTCAATAAGGCAATGTAGTAGATTCTATAACAGGTAAAAAAGCATTATTGTGCATCTTGAACATATTTCAAACAAGCAAAGCAAGGAGGAGAATAAAATATACCATTTCTACGTACGGCAACCTCTCTTACACGTCGGTGAAGATCTTAGTTTCTAGATTTCCCTCCAAATACAAGATAGTCCTACAAGTGGAAAATGAGATAATTAGTAGAAAGCAATATTTTGGAATATAAACTATACATCAAACCTACAAGGCTAAGAAATATAATACCTGTATTTAAAAAATGAATATTCACAGAAATCGGCAATGACTGTAACTTTCAGGTAGTGTGATCAAACAGTGCTCTTAAAAGAATTACCACCACACTGCCCATTTCAATTCTCAATAATTGTAGGGAAAGAGCTAAACCGAAAGAGAATGCAAGTGTCAGTAGAGTTAACAAAAATCTAATCAATAACCTAACATAAGCCACGAATCAATATTGGGCCCAAGATTCAACTATAACAATTATCCAGGCTTGAAACTTAACATATTTACCCGCAATGTTACATCAATGACGAAAGTACACAACTTCAAATTTCGATTAAACCAATTATGCAGGTTTGGAACAGACCAATTTATTAAATTAATGGTAATTGTACTAAACTTTTGTCATTTTCTCTTAACATATTTCTTTTGAAAATCATTCATATTTATGTGAAGGAATTGTGTAAAAAAATAACCTGAATACATGGAAAAGAAGCATACCCTGGCACAACATGCTTCACGGCAAGAGCTCCCAGCCTCTCAGGGTAAATGGAGACACGATGCCACTGAACTAGGTGTGTCAATGGTTCGGTCCAGACCGTGGTTTGAGACCGAACCAAACCAAACCATACGGTCTGGTTCGGTTTTCAAGCACGAGTGGTTCGGTTCAGTCTCAAAAATTGGTAAACCGAACCGAACCAAACCAAACCACCAAACCGAACCATCAGACCAAACCGCCAGACCGAACCATCAGACCGCATATATTAGTCATATTTTTGTATCTTAAGTAACATCCACCTTTGAAATATTAAAAAAAAAGACTACATTACATTAAACCATTCTTAAATCTCATTTTGCATCTTATTCAATATTCATTTCATCAAGTGTTATATTTGTTAAGGCACATAGTTAACAAAAATCTGAGGTGTGTTCACTTCATTCAAATTATTTATTCGTTAAATATTCTTCTTCCTCCATATTTTCTCTTTTCGACAAAGTCTAAACCATGATTTGAATTGTCATTTGAACCTCGTCTGAATCACGGTCTAGACCACAGTCTGAATCACGGTCTAAACCGCAGTCTGAACCACATCATTGAACCGCGGTCTGAACCAAACCGAACCAAACCACGGCGGTTTAGTTTGGTTCGGTTTGAACTTTTTCGTGGTTCGGTTCGGTCTGAAATTTTCCCAAACCGATGACGGGTGGTTCGGTCTCTAAAATGGCCGAGACCGAAGCAAACCGAACCATTTACACCCCTACTGGCCCTACACTGAACCATACTTCTATTCGCATACGCCTTGGGATCCCACTTGCCCTACCATTATTGCCTAGCTTTCCCCCAAAATCCCAACACAACAAACAATATCAACACAAACCAAAAGAAAGCCCTACTAAATTCTATCCCAATTATTCTGTCACATTTTTTTTTTAAAAAAAAGCGTAAATGATAAAAGAAATACTAGTACATTCTACTGCACCCTCATCATCACTTGTTTGAATCTTCAAAATCAAAATTCAATCATTTTTACTCGCACATTTGACGGTTTAGGAATAGTAACAAACAAATTCATATCTGTAAAAATTAAATTTGAGGAAAGGACCTTGTAAATGCCCAAGTCTAGACCATCCTGGGGGGTGCGATCAAAGACTTGGTGTTGATTGTTATTGTCCGGTGATGATGAGGAAGGAGGAGGCGGGTCAGTGTCGGGGTGTTCGAGATCAAGACTGGAATCGTCGGAGGAGGTATCGGAATCGGAATCGGAGCCGGAGATTTTTGTACAGAAACGGTAGGAAATGTGAGATGGGTTGATGGGTTTATTGATTAGGATTTGACACAATCTCTTTGCGAGTGAAGAAGCCATTCAAATGTCACCTGAATTGCCAACGACGTTTAACACTTAACTTTATTCAAAGATATCAAATTAAGATATTATTTTGGCCCCAAGTAAAATCTGATTTGTTTTCTTTAGATCCTGAATACGTATTTGGTTATCAAATCTTGATTTCCAACCTTCACTAGTATTTGAGATAGATAGATCAAATGTGCTATGTTTGAGGTTGTGTTATTGTCAGCCATGGTGGTGGATATTGAGGGGGTGATATGATATGGGTTTTTTCACAGTTAATGGCAAGTAAAGGCAAATTAAATTATGTTAACTAGTCAGTTGGGTAGGAGGGTTAACTTGTTAACGTCTTCTTGTTAGCATCATTAAATAAAATTCGTTAAATACTTAACGAGTATTATCGATTTTGGCGACATTTGCTATTAAATTAATAGTACAAATGTGACATTTGTAAACTTAAAAGTTCGATGGTCAAATTGATGACGCCCAAATAGTACGATGGTCATAAATACTATAGATTACTCTAATTTTTTACACTGAAGGTGTTCAAGAGTTACAGATTTCCCACTCAGGGCTACCTACTTAGCATGGATATAATTTTTATTTATTATTTTTTTTTTAACAAAAGAAGCTCAGAGGTTGGAAATTTCCTAACAACAAAATTTAGCATAATAAAACACTCCTTCCGTGTCCCAACTTGGGTCGGAGTGACAAGAAGAAAATAATTCAAGAGTTTGAGATAATTCTACCAATGTACTGCTAGTTTGTAGTTTTATACTACTGTACTGTACTTATTATAGTATACTCTATCGAGAAACTTTTATTACACAAATCTAATCGGTTGAGATGTTTTCTGAAATATATGGAATTTTCGACCGTGAAACAATTCTATTTTGGGTTAATTGCAATTTGGTTCCTGACTTTTTCCAAAATTTGCAATGTTGATACTGTTGTTTCAATTTCGCCAATTTGTATACTCACTTTGTCATTTTGTTGCAATCCGACTATAAAAGTAACTGAGTGTTAGTTTTCTAACAGATTTTATGTCACGTGACTAGCACATGACGTTTTAAAGGGCATTTTAAGATATTTTCGGAGCTACACATATCCGATTGATATGATTCTTTTTTTAAATTGAAAATAATATTTAAATTTACAACATATATTTTTTGGCAATTTTTCAGGTGACTGAATTATTTTATATTAAATATTAACTTTAAATATAAAAAAAAAACACGTGAAATAATAATCTAAAAAAGATATTAGCCCCAAATATGTTTCATATGAAGTAAATGCCATATGTGGATTATCAATTCATAAAAATATTTGATAGGCAAAAATGAGAGAGGAAGAGGAAGATGAATCAGGGGAAGAGTGTATGTGGAAGGGGTGATGCGGGAACGTGACAGAGGGGTGGAGGAAAGTAAAAGTTAGAAAATAAGGTATATCATGGTGGAAAGTAGTAATTTTTCAGATTATTTTTCCCACGTCCTCTATTTTTTTTAAAATATTTTCATTAAATTAAATTATAAATTAATATAATATAATTATTCACCAAAAAATATACTATGTTGTAGATTAAATATTAGCTTCTGTTTAAAAAAAGAATCATACCAATTGGGTATGTGTAGCTTCACAAACATCTTAAAACATCATTTGCTAGTCACATGACATAAAATCTGTTAGAAAACTAATACCCAGTTACTTTTGTAGTCGGATTGTAACAAAATGACAAAGTGGGTATACCAATTGGTGAAATTGAAAAGACAGCATCAATATTGCAAATTTTGGGGAAAGTCAGGAACCAAATTGCAATTAACCCTTTTATTTTTGAAATAGAAAAGAGTTAAACATAATTTCATTAAGGGACAAGCAAGTAAAGCTACATCGCTATAAAGTACGCATTGTACAAACACAACGAATGATAATAAATTGAACCAAAATCTTTAACATACATATTTTATTAAAGTTCAATTAAGTTGATTAAAAATTTAAATACGACACTTTTTTTGGACAAGTGAATATGACGTATCTATATCTGATGGCATTTGTTCCTCCAAAAAATTCTACTATTTCGCAAGCAGCAGATGTTATGAGCGATATTCTGTCAAGATTATGCGCCATTTTGCAAGAAAGTTCAGAGAATTCGCCTGAACCTCTATGGAGTTTGGAACCTTGGGTTCCATATATCATCCTTCCACCGAATGCAAAAATCTTGACGGCCTCAACATATTAGAGGATTTGTTGGACCCGTAATGATCTCCTGTGGTGATATGCCCATACATATATGCTTCAGCATCCGATCATTGGAGTCCACAACATCATGTGAAGGTAATGTAAAGCCTATGAGCGCTTGATGATAGGACAATATCACTTGAGATATTCTGATATAGCACGAACAACGATCATATTTCAAATAGAATGAAATATGTTGAATTGCGTATTTATGGTCGCAATCCATTGTTGGATCATCTTCAATTCCTAACGACAACTTTGTATAAGAATCGGATAATACTGAAATTAGAGAAGGAAAGAAGGAATGGCTAGTGGCTTTGAGAAAGCATATTAGCTTCTGGGATTAGGAGGAAGGAAGAGTTCTTCCTCTTTTATACTGCTCAGTTTATATCTATATGTTTCTTTTCTTTCATTACTGATCTACCTATTTATACTAGTATAGTTTTCAAATTTGTAACCACAAAAAGAGTTCAAGCCTTAACGGCTAGTTTGTAACGGATAGATTTTTATTTAAACGAGTCCAAAAGTGAGTTAATTCTGCTCCCAAAAGCTAGTTTTTAACATATACTCTCAATGCCCCCACAAGAATGATCATTTCCAACAAAATTTTGTCCTAAAATAAATGATTTTTTCTAAAAAAAAAAAAAAAACATTGTCTCTAAACAATATTTTACCAAAAAAAAAATAAATGAATCACATAATTACAAAACAAAAAGTTTGAAAGTGGATAATAAGGATATATGTGCATTTTTTTTTAATTTTTTTTTGTACAAAAAATTGCATAGTGAGTTAATTCTTCACTCAACGGCCTTTTTTTTTTGTTTTTTTTACATATACTTTATATTTGTTAAATTATATAATTTTTTTAATTAACATATACTAGTCGTTACAAGTAAAAGTAGTATTGCCAACGGGTATCAAATTTACTTAAGATAATTAGTAGGAATACATATGTTTAACTTCAATTGGATCATCAAATGCCAATTTGTAAAAATTATTAATTGCAATCAGTCTTAGTAAATAAGAATACAATATTTCCAAATAGGAGTAGTTTTGTATAGACTACGTATTAAAAACAGAGAGATAATTAGTTAATTTAGCTGACTTTTGGGAAACATGATTACTTGTAACTTGTATCAAAGTACTCTTTCCATCACACTCAAAAAACTTGTCCTTTTTATTTGTTTGTAAAAAGTGCACCATTGATCACAGGATTTTGGAATTTTTATAATTTTATTTTATAATAATGGTATTAAATGGTAAGAAATAGAAGAACAGGAAAAAAAAAAAAGACCATTAAAAAATAAAAAGGAAATAAACGAGACATGTTTCTGGAGGGCTTTAATAGGTTTGTCAATTGTACATTTATATCGGAGGAAATATGATATGTTAGAACAATTTTAATCCCTGAATGCCACACTCATATTTAAGTAAGAGAAAGAGGAAAAGATGAAGCGGAAGCATGAAATAAATGTATACCTGTTGAATCCATTATTGTGTCTTGAAGGGAGATTAAGGATGATGAAGATGTAGGGAGATGATCTTCTAAATGAAAGTGTCTTCTTCAATTTCTCAATTTCTTCTAGGCAATAATGAAGAGAGTATTTAGAGAGAAAAGTAAGAATCAAAAGTATGTTTAAGGCTTGATGGAGGGGCCTTAATATAGTAAACATGGTGACACTTCAAATAGGGACCATACCTATTCATTTCCAAAGCAATGTTGATTTACCATCTTGCCCATCAAAGATAGATAAATAACATTTCAGGGATTCTACACATTGACTATTTTGGCCATACTTTATATTAATGTCATAGTCATGATTTTATTTATGGAAGGTGCCTATTAACTTGTGTTGCAAGCCATAATGATCTACCTTAAAATAGGCCTTTGTACTACCTTAAAATTAGGGGAATTCACGCCATTTTTAACTTTCCGTTTAAATTTTAACAAAATTGTTAACGAGACGAGTTGTTTTGCAAAATTTACAAATGCATGCGTCAAAAAGTACATATAAACGTGCTTAAGTATGCAAATAGAAAATTAAGTTATTTTTATAACTGAACAATATCATTCACACACACACATATGTGTATATATATATATAACTAAATAAATAATATATCTTAACAATTATTTAGTACTCCACAGTTAAAAAATCATTACACTAAAATAATTTTATTCATTATAAATACATTTTTTTTAATTATTAGCTCTTATTGTTTTAGTCCCAAGTAAATTTTATATATAAGAATATTATATCCATATAGTGAACCAAAATAGATTTTATAATTTTGACTACTAAAAAAAACTAAATCTTCCAATGGAAAATGTGATTTTAGATATTAAATACTATTGGTCAAAAATATTAATGAATGCTTAATATATATATATATATATATATATATATATATATATATATAGATGATGGAAAGCAGTTTTTAAGAACATATGTATGTGTATATATAAATTTGTTTGCATTTATTAAGCATTCATTTAATTATTTTTTACCAATATTATTTATTATTAAAATCACTATTCATAACTTAATTTTCTATTTTCATACTTAAGCATGTTCATATGACTAATTTATGCCGCATGTATTTGTAAATATTGCAAACCAACGCGTCTCGATAACAATTTTGCTAAAATTTGAACGGAAAGTTAATGATGGCCCGACTTCCCCTAATTTTAAGGTAGCACAAGGGCATATCTGCGGAAAATTGACTTCAGTGGTATATTACATCTAATCCCTAAGTAGAGGCCTACATGGCTGTATATATCATATTTCCCTTTAATTTGGTGTTGAAGTCGATGAAGATATGATTAAACACTTTTTGTCCCGAAAAGTTTGTCTCATTTTATCTTTTTATGGCCAGATGATGATCACGGTGATTGTTATTAATGATTTGTCAGTTACAATTTTAAGAATTTCACTAGAATGATTAGATAGACATCAATATTTGCTCAAATTTTATTTATGTTTACCATAAAAAGATAAGACAAGTTTTCTGAGACAAAGGGAGTATCACTTTTTTTCTTTTGAGAAGACGACAATATCAATTGCATTTACAATAAAAAAAAACGAGGTGACACTCCACAAAGCTCGGAAGCTCACCCCAAATATCAATAAGTATTCCATTTCTTAAGAATTCGAGTTGACAAGGAAAACGCTCACTAGACATCTCAAAAACACGAAAAATCCATGCACAATAAGACTAACAACATTCTCTTCCTCGTGAAAAAATGTGAAATTTGTCGCAATTGCAGATGACAATCTTAATAATTCTTAAATGTGAAATCCATAATAAACTGAATATGAACTCAAAAGTCATAACTGATATGGAGATTTATTTATTTTTTCCTCGAGCTTTTGGCATGAACAAAATGTTATTGGAGTTGATTGATTGGTGAAAATGAAATAGTGCTCCACATGATGGAAAAATTTATTAAAAAAATCTGACCACACCAAGAGAATTAAAGGACTTCAGGTCAACGGGAATGACAGATGATTGAAGCGGGGGACAACAAATCAGCTGTTGATGCAACAAATATAGTTTTAAATTATGGAAAATCAGTAATTTAGTTAGTCAGTGTTAAGAAATATAAATTCACCGTTGCAAGAAAAAAGATAGATTCAATACTTATTAATATTGCTTAAAAAAATACTTATTAATATTAATAGTTGAATATTATTCCTTTCGCGCCAAAGTAAGAGTTTTATTTTAGTTGTGCACACTTATTAATAACACAATAAAAAATAAATAAACTTTGCAAGTGATGAGTTGAAGATATAATTATCCAAAACACCATTCACTTCACTGTGCAAGTGAGCAAACAGTAAAGTGTTGGTTCTTCTGTTATTATAAAAGCACTAGAAAGATAAATGTGTCAAAAATACTATTCACCATTTCTCATCTTGGGAAAAGAACTCTTACTTACCCGGGAAAAAGTATCCAAATAAAAAATAAAACTTTTACTTGGAGGGATTATAAAAAATATTTTTTTATGATTAAATAAATTGTCATAATTAACTAAAATTTAATCTAGTTGACTAAAACAGTTTAATTAGAATATTTCCTTAAAAAATTGAGTAAAGAAATTGATATTTTTTTCGAATAAAGAGATTAAAAAAATATTATTTTGCTTTTTTTTTTTTAGCAAAGATTAATTATTATTTTTTAAGAACAGAATTAAAAAAAAAAAGGTAGCATGCAAACCAGGCCCAGCATAAAGAAAAACATATGGCAAGAAAGAGAACCGCACGACTCGACGACGACAAATAAAAAGATCCAAAATAACAATAACAATAACAATAACAATAGTAGTATGACCACGTCTTGTGCTGTTGTGGTTTATGACAACGCACCCACTTTTCTCGCTTCAGTTGCAGATGATTACTTTTTTTTTTTCATGCTGACGACATTTTCACAATTTTCTCAGCTAACTCCTCATCTACACCCTCCACGTGTCAAACACAATCGTCATATATTTTGGGCATACTTCCATTCAATTAAAATGCCCATCTTAAGTCAGATATTCTATTATTTTACGTGCGATTCACCGTAGAGGGTGTCTCCTGTACAACTGCCGCACAGCGTGCGATGGGCTAGGTCATTTTCCACCCCCAATTTTTTTTCCTTCCAACAAAAGTAACACTTGTTATAACGAAATGTAACACTTTTTTCTTCCAAATGTAACATTTTTTTAAAAAAAAATATATATCACAATTTTGCTGCAATAGATTAAAGATAACATAAAGATTGACAACCAAACTAATGTCACACTCTTTTAAAAGGAATGTAACACTCTTTTTTCAAATGTAACATTTTTTTTTTCAAAATTAACATAAGATTGACAAACTAAACTAATGTTACATTTTATAAAAAATGAATGTAACATTTTATTTTTCTCAATTGTAACAGTTTATATTCTTAAATGTAACATTATATCTGAAATGTAACAATTTTTTATTGAGAAAGTAACAATTGAAATGCAAACCCATTTTTTTTTTTTTTTTTTTTTGTAAAATTGATGTTACATTTAACTGTAAAAAGTGTTACTTTTTAATATAAAACTGTTATTTCCTCCATCCCAATTTATTGTTCTGAGTTGACTTTACACGGGAATTAAGAAAACAGTCAAACAATAAATAAACAAAGCAAAGTGGGGGAAAATTAGGGTAATATTAAATACAAGGCACATTACATACAAGGCATGAGTAAATTACTTAACTACCCTCATATATATACTCCAAACCCTCATTTGTTTTCATTTTAAACAAACACTCCATCTCTCCCTCCCTCCAAACAGCGACCAAGCGACCAAGACGCCGACTTCCGCCACCACTTCACCATTCGCCGGCAACAATGAACAATTGCTGAAATTTTCAAAACACACTAACAAAGAAGTTCAACAATAGTGTTTCTAAACAAGAACCCAAGATTGCTCAAAAAAAAAAAGAACCCAGAACATACTTTTATGAACGAGAAATTGAAACCAAATTCAAAAAATTAAAGCCAAAATCCGGAAATTAAAACCCTATATTTCAAAGGTTGAAGCCCCATATCAAAAACTGAAAACACACATCCGAAATCGAATCCATATCGAGCCCAGATTTGTTTGTAAAGGGCTAGGTTTTACCTTTGCTTCATGTTGATTTCTAGGGTTTTCGACTGATTCGATTGAATAAATCAATTGTTAAAAACTATTTATTTCGTGTCTATTTAGGTGAAATACATGTTGTTATTTCGTTTAAAAGTTGGTGAAATGCACTATTATATTTCGTGTACAATTGGGTGAAACTCAGTGCATGATTTCGTGTAAAACCATATGAAACAAACAACTTCAACATTTTCCATATTTCGTGTAAACCTGTGCGAAATAATCAAATTATTTCGTAAGCGCGTACACGAAACACGCGTATCCGGGTAAGGGCATTTTTGGCATTATTGTGCCTTGTACACAATGGTGCCTTGTATTTAGAATTCGCCGGAAAATTAGAAGAGAGAGAAAAAATTAACCAAAAAGTTAATTTTTCTACTTTTTCCCTGGAAGAAGTTGTCCCCCACTCTCACCCACTTGCAAATATCACATCCCAGTGCCAACTCCCGTCATCTTGTTGTACTGGGAGAGGGAAACTTAAAAAAACCCACCAAATTTAACCTCATTTGAACACACCAGAAATCCTTTGATACAAACTGGCATATTATAGCTGGATGAACACAACGGAAAACGAACACGTACAAACAGCAGCATAGAGATAGACATGACAAAAATTAAAATGAGTAACTGAGATAGTACCTGTACTTCAAAATAATTTGGATAGACCATTTTCACCGACGGAACCCGCCACGCAAGAATGCGAATCCAGGTCTTGTGGCTTTCTTCAATCCAATTCGGGGGCATCAACGGCCCAGTTGGAGTATCAATTTTGACCGGAGCCTCAAGGTCGACCACATCCTTAACCCGCAACCCATAAGCTGATGCCCATTTCAGTCGAGGCAGATCTACTTGATGGAATCGAACTCTACCTCATCTACGAACAAGGAATCGATGTCAGTTTCCTCCACAAACAAAAGATTTAGGGCTTCTGAAATTAGGGATACCTCCGAATAAAACGAATCAACTTCTAGGTTCATTGAAGAGGGAATTTTTTGGGGTTTCAGAAATTAGGGTTTCTAGATAGTGGGTTGACGAGGGAGACATGTGTTTGATGAAGGTGAATTGGCGAAATCAGGCTTTCCAAAACTATTTTCCGACTGGTTTTTGATTTGGTTTGCCGGAGTTCATGGAGACGACGTGGGAGGGGAACGGCGTGGAAGAGGAACGGAGAAAGAAGAGGGATTAAGAGGGAAGCGATGTACCAAGAAGGGGAAGTGAAACGACGGGGGAGCGGAACGGCATGGAAGAGGAACGACGGGATGATGATGTTCGTCGGGGCATTTCATCGCTCGAGAGAGAGAGAGAGGAGAGAGCGTGAGATTGGGAAAGATAAGATCCAGATCTTTTGATTTTGGAATAGGCAATGAGATTAATTAGGGTGGATTTGTTAGATTAGAATTAATTAGTTAATTAATCAAAATTAAAAGAGTTAATGGAGTGCATTTACTTATGATAATGGCTGGTTTTTTTGTAATTACAAAAAATATGTAGGGGCATATAAGTCCAAAACACTGTTCATTTTTTGCCAAAAAAAGAATAAAGCAAACTAAGAACAATAATCTGGGACGGACCAAAAAGAAAAGTAAGAACAATAATCTGGGACGGAGGGAGTACTTTTATTAGAACAGGGTGTTACATCTCAGCTGACAAGCAACTCAAACTTTTTGTGTGTAAAAAAATGTTTTTTTTAAAAAAAATAAAAATCAAACCATATCATGACCTATGTAGTTTTATTCGTCTCGTCGAGACGAACACAACGGTATTTTTAAATTTTTTTCTGAGTTATAAATCTCAAGATATAGCATTTTAAAGTTAATGGGGTTTTTTTTAAAAAAAATGGACACGTGTCACAACGGGAGAGGGGGAAGGAGCTGGAGCCGGGCGGGCCGACCCGTGGGCATACCCGCCGCACGGGGTGCGGCCGCCGCATTTAAGAATTTTCCTTCACCATATATCACCATTTATTCTTAATGTAATTGAAGTTGTTGTTTTAAAAAAAAAATCTGTGTGCCGTTATAAAAACAAAAGTTGTGTCACAAAATTTTGATCTATTAATAATCGTCCCACATTAAACAAAATTTATCAAATACTTAGTAATTGCACAATGCATCATGTGAGTTGTTGGGATTGGAGTCCTAAACTACGAGGAAGCAAATGGGAGAAGGAGTCTAAGTCGTGGGTGTCGGTGGAGATCAAGAATGAGTTCAAAACGGAGGAGAATCCCTAAGCGGAGAGGCAGGCGGGCGCCTGGCCATGACTAGGCGGGCGCTCGAACCTGGCAGAGTGTTTTACTCGAATTTCAGGCGGGCGCTCGCATAGACCCAGGCGGGCGCTTGGTCAGTCGGCTAGAATTTTCTGTTTCCTATTTTAATGCAATCTCTACCAAATCGACCTAGGGCTTCCTTGTACTGCTATATAAGCATATATACCACCTAAAACACATTGCAACAACATATTAAAAGGTGTTTAATAATATATTGGCTTGGCAATTGCCCCCGGACGTAGTTCATGTGTTGAACGAACCGGGTAAACAATTCTTGTGTTCTTGTGTGTGTGATTCTCTCATAATTGTGCTTGTGGGTTTATTGTGTTCTTGATCTAGATTGTAACGGGGTACCACTAAATTCCCAACAACTGGTATCAAGAGCTTTGGTTAGGAGGATTCAAAGTTTCATTCGTTGATTATTTTGAATTACGTTCTTAGGGACTTTGTGAAGCAATTAAGATGAAGAACTCAATCGAAAAATTCAACGGTGTGAATTTCACGTTTTGGAGGACAAGGGTTGAGGATTACCTTTATTGTAAGGATCTTCATAAACCCTTAGGTGAGAAACCCGAAGATATGTCACAAGGGGATTGAGAGACGTTGGATCGTAAGGCGTTAGGAGCGGTGAGGAGTGCTCTAACCGACGATGTTGCACGGAACGCGATGGAGGCCAAGACAACAGTGGGGTTGCTACAGATGCTGTCAGACATGTATGAGAAGCCGTCTAATATCAATAAGGTGCATTTGATAAAGAGGTTTGCGAATACGAAGATGTTGGAGGGGCAGACATCAGCGAGTCATATCGGCAGTTTTAAAGGTATGGTGGACCAATTAAAAAGTGTCGATATACTTTCTCTGATGAAGTGCTAGCATATTTTCTACTAAAATCGTTGCCAGATAGTTGGGAGGAAACTGTCACAACGATTAGTACGTCGAAAACACCATTAGTGTATACGGAAGTTAGAGATCTCATCCTTCAAGAGGAGTTGAGAAGGAAAGAGAAAAGGGGAGAATCTTCCGTATATGGGGCTGCACTTAGGGTGGAGAGAGAACAAGGGGAAGGGGAGGACCGAAAAAGGGAAAAAATAAATCGGTCAAGTGCTACAATTGTGGCGCGCTAGGTCATATTAGTTATGACTGTCCGGATAAGGATGGTGATGCACACATGGTGGATGATGCGGATGTATTAATCCAAGGAGAGGAGCAGTCAGGTGAAGATTGGGTGTTGAATTCTGGAGCTTCTTGTCATGCTAGTGGGGATGCAGAATCAATGAAGCGGTACAAACCGGGAGATTTTGGGGTTGTTTATCTTGGTGATGATCAACCATTGAAGATCAAATGTAAATGGGATGTGATGATGAAGACACCTAATGGGGCTGTTTTACAATTGCACGATGTGATGCATGTTCCGGACTTAAGAAGGAGGGTGATTTCCGTTGGACAACTTGATGATGAAGGGTATGGTGTAACCTTCATGGGTGGGTCTTGGGAAGTCACAAAAGAAGCTAAAGTGATAGCTCATGGGGTTAAGGAGAAGATGTTGTACTCTACCTAGAATGTCGATGTTCGCTCGGGTAGGAGCAAGAGGCGAAAGAACCGGCCTATTGGTGTAGAAATGAGAGACATCATGAAACGGTATGTTAGGGGGGAGAAGGACACAAAGTTGATTAACGCGGTATGGAAGTCCAAGTTCCCTAACAGAGAGCGTATTCAGACCAAGAGAAGACGATGTAAGAAACAAGGTATGTCCAAGTTTCAAGGGGAAGCATTGCGAGGAAGGTGGGTCTGGAGGGAGAAGGCGAAGTTAGACTTGCAGAGAGAGAGATCAAGGTAGAAGCTGATCTGGGGAGGCAAGAACTATCTAACACTGAGGGGTTGAAACGTCGCTTGGTTTCAACTCGCCTTAGTACTTGAGCGGGAAGCTCGGTAATGTCAAGTCAATATGGGAGTAAAATGTGTTCGAAGGTGTTCATTCCGTGGTGGGAGTTGATCGGTGTTTCTGTGCTTATGAGTTTAGTCTCCAGGTGGGAGATTGTTGGGATTGGAGTCCTAAACTACGAGGAAGCAAAGGGGAAAAGGAGTCTAAGTTGTGGGTGTCGGTGGAGATCAAGAAGGAGTTCAAAACGGAGGAGAATCCCTGGGCGGAGAGGCAGGCGGGCGCCTGGCCATGACCAGGCGGGCGCTCGAACCTGGCAGAGTGTTTTACTCGAATTGCAGGCGGGCGCTCACATAGACCCAAGCGGGCGCTTGGTCAGTTGGCCAGAATTTTTTGTTTCCTATTTTAATGCAATCTCTACCAAATCAACCTAGGGCTTCCTTGTACTGCTATATAAGCATAGATACGACCTAGAACACATTGCAGCAGCATATTAAAAGGTGTTTAATAATATATTGGCTTGGCAATTGCCCCCGGACGTAGTTCATGTGTTGAACGAACAGGGTAAACAATTCTTGTGTTCTTGTGTGTGTGATTCCCTCATAATTGTGCTTGTGGGTTTATTGTGTTCTTGATCTAGATTGCAACGGGGTACCACTAAATTCCCAACATGAGTTATGATCACTCTATTTGAAATAATCTGGAGTGCCAGATCGTAATGTGGATATATGAATTTAGAATCAGTATAGTCTGGTTATATAAAACTTTAAAAACTGAATATCATATTACATAATTACACTCCTCAATTTTGAAAGAAGTCATCAATGGTAAAGCCAAGCGTCACTCTCGGTGAGTGCTAGGGTTTGATCTCTCTCCCCGGCTCATTCTGACGTGGACATGGTAAAAAAATACAGTACATTGTAAAAGTACCTTGTATAAGACATTATGATAATGGTCCTTTCACCTAATCATCATCCCATTAGTGTGACATAAACATCCATGCTCCCCCTCGCTTTTTCTCTCACCCTCTCTCTTTCTCTCCTAATATGTTTATAGGAAAAGAGACCACAAATTATGTGTGATTTGGAACAAACTTTTAGAAGTTAGGACAAAAAGGCTAATTCCTTTGTTCTTCATCATTACTTAGAAAGTGACACAAAAAATGGAAGTATCAAACAAAATAGTAGTGATCGTGGAAGATGTAGAAGTAGCAAGAACAGCTCTCCGGTGGGCTCTCCATAACATTCTCCGGTACGGCGATTTAATCACTCTTCTCCATGTTTATCCGACCACCAGATCCCGGAGCAAGAAGAAGCTCCGCCTCCTCCGCCTCAATGGCTTCCAATTAGCCCTCTCGTTCCAACATATCTGCATCACCGATTTCCCCCACGTAAGTCGGTAATTGATTGATGAATTTGTGGAAATTTATGTATATCCTGTGTGTATATATATATAGTTCAATATGTATTGATTAAATTACAGACGAAAACAGAGATTGTAGTGATGGAAGGGGATGAAGATGGAGAGAAGATTTCTGAATTGGTTAGACAGATTGGGGCTTCTACTCTTGTTGTTGGTCTCCATGATCAAAGCTTCCTTTACAGGTATATCAATTTTTCTCTATCCACTTTTCAATTTGAGATATTCGCATTACAAAATGAATGTCCATTTTTGTTTCTGATGAGTGTGAAAATTAACATTCATTTTTGCTGGATCAAAACAAATTAGTGCTTGTTTGGTATGTCGCATGATGAAATTTAGTCTACAATTTTAAATTTTTGGTAAGGGATTTTTTTTTTTTGGAACGACTGGTAAGGGAATTTAATCAAAGCTTATTTGAAAGTGGAAGAAGGTTTCAACAGGGTGCTTCATTTTTCTTTCCTTTTTCCCTTAAATTTAATGTTGTTTTAACGTACTGTAAATTGAATGGTCATAAGAAGAAAGCAAGAAATGTTCAAAATTAATGAATTAATTTGTAAATGATGCAATAATTACTCCCTCCGGACACAAATATAATAAAAAAAAAAAACTTTTTTTTTACCTAAATATAAGCAAAAAAGTTGGATTTCAATTCAAAACTCATTAAATGTAATTGTATTTAATACTCTTTTACCAAAAATATCCCTAATTAATTACTCATTTTCAAATACAAGTGTACATTTATTACGCATTTAATATGTGGATATATTAGTAATTTTAATATATTTTTATTATAAAATCAAGACAATTAACTAAATTTAACTACTTTCTTAATAAGTGTGATATTAGTACTTTTGCTTATATTTGTGACCGGAGGGAGTATGCTTGAACCCGAGGTACGGAGGGAGGGGCCATACTTGACTACGGCCCGAGTTAGATCAATACTCCATCCGTTCCATTTTAAACTTCAAAGTCAATGTGTAAATTGTCAACTTCATTACACTTTGACTAAGAATTTGCAGAAAATTTGATTAATCTAGAGAAAACTAAAAATTGTTTATGAAAGTATTATTAATGGTGGATCAATGATAATTTTTAATATTCCAACAAGATAATTAACTCTTTTGTAAGTTTTTAGTCAAATTAAAATTAAGTGAAATTTTTTGCTTTGATTTTAAAGTTTAAGATGGGACAGGGAGTATTCAACTTTAGGAAGCAAGACTATTTCAATGAGCCTTTTTTTTTCCCTTCTCTCAAAGAACCAAATTAATCTATTCCCCAAATTTTATCCAAGACTTTCCAATTTATTTTCAATTAATTTGGATACTTTTTGCTGAAAATGGTCCAAATTTATTATCTCATTGATAATATGAATATTTGACAATAATATGTATCCTCAATAATTAATTGCATTATCCTTCAACTTGATGAGTATTGAATAATAGATCAAATTCATTTTGGCCTCATCAAACAAACAGGGGAGTATTTGCAGTATTCCTTTCAGCTTGTGCCAGTGCGACCCACCATCATCAACATTCAATGTTCCCACATAAAATTTGACATTTCTTGGCATTTTCCAGCAAATACTAAAATTATTTCTGGTGGACATTTGTACTCTTTACCATTTTTACTCCTAAACATGTCAGGTTTATTTTATTTTTTTTAAAAATATGTAGGAATCAAAACACAAGAAGAAGATTTCTTCTTTTGTCTCGATATTCCATCCTTCCAGAATAAATGTCTATTTTTACTCTTGATTAAGAGTAAAAACAAACTTTTTGGGGGGACGGGATAGTACAATAATAAGTTCAGACGATTTACGCGTGATTGACATTCATTCCTAATCTTTTGTAGAATTATTCATGATCTAGTAACTATATAGTATAGAGTATAGACACACTAACAAGTCCAGCTGGTAAGGCCTCCTATGTCTCTCATACTCTTAAATGAATCTCTCTGTCAGTAATTGCAATGTATTCTGTAACTATGTCAGAATTATTTTTGGGTTTGTGTTAATTTTGTTGTTGTGTGGAAAATAGGTTGGCTATGGCCCACCATAATATAGTCAACAACTTCAATTGCAAAGTTCTTGCCATCAAGCAACCAAGACCATTGACAACAAGACCTAATTTATTACCACAAAGTTCAACCAACATGGACTTTTCCCAGATTGAAATAGCTGCATTAAGGTACAGTATTATCTTTCTTAAAAACACTGACAAGTCAACTACGACATTTATTTTGTGACGGAGATAATGCTTTGATTTTACCATGCTAAAAATTTAATTTTGCAGTGTCCCGGATATGCCTCCACCAAAAATCCGGTATCAAATTTGTCCAGATCCTACTGCGATCATATGGAGATGTAGGAGGAGGAGGAGAAGAAGATATGTGAACTCTTGATCAAAGGATCAGATTCTAGCGCGCATTGACGGAGGCCTGTCCATAAAATTGGATCAGTCTTTTCAGATTTTCGCTCATACTTGCAAATATGGAAAGTGTAATTGACATCATATAGCTGATCATTTAATCACAAATTTCTATTTTTACATTGTTATACATAAATAACAAGTTTAATGGAATTTTTTTCACAAAAAGTGGAACAGAACATTTTCTTTCACAAAAAACTAATCAACTGCAACTACTACATGTGGGAATATATGTTGACTTGCCAATTTTTCTATAGAATATTGCATTTAAATATGGATTCAGCAGTAGACCTAACTCCATACTTTTGAAGCTTTATGTTTGAAATAAATTAGTGCATATAATAAAACTAAAGATTAGGTATCATGTCGTTAATAACAAAGAGTTAAATCTGCAACATGTCAATTAACAAATTCAAATATTAGTAAAGAGATCTGTAAATCTATATACTACCTCTGTCCCTAAATGAGTGTCCAAATTTCATTTTGAGGGACATAACTTTTTATACAATTTGGTGACAAAATTCATTTATAATCTTGTAATTCTCTTTACAAACATTTAGTTTTTGCAAGAATAAAGAGACCGGTGAAAAAAAAATCGAAAAAAAAAAAACATTTAGGGACAAAGTTATGATCAAAATGGACACTCATTTTGGGATAAAATTTTCCTAGGAATTGACACTCATTTAGGGACAGATGGAGTATATTAAAAGTCAAGGTAGAATCCTTGGGGTGTGACACGTGGACAAATTTTGACGAACTCTTGCATTTCGTGAAGCCACGTAGGCGATGACTAATCAACAAGGTGACTTTTCACATTTTTTGTATTAGCTAATAACACTAGATTATCATAATAGTTATTCTATGAGTTAACTTTTAATAGTTAACTTTTTATTCTACTAATACTAGATAATCATAATAGTTATTCTATGAGTTAACTTTTAATAGGTAACTTTTTATTTTACTATACAAGTTAACTTGATGTTTCTACACATAGAAGAAGATATAAACTTCTTCAATTAGTGTCTTCTAATAGCTACCATACACTATATATACTACTAGACAAGAGTCTTGGCAACTCAAGAGTCTAAAATGCATTCAATTTATATCATAACAATAAATAGCTATCAAATAATGATACAAATTTAATTTAATTCAAATTTAATATTAAAAATGTTACAATGATCATGATTAGTGGAGAATAGGAAAAGTCATCAAATAATTATTTGTGAAAATTAATACAAATTTAATTTAATGATAAATTTTCTTTTTCTTTTTTTTTAAAATAATGATAAATAAATTTAAACCAAGGAGAGTTGGTATTAAAGTGAATGTTAAGAAGAATACCGAAAGGTAAGAATTCATAGTCATCATCATGTATAAAACATTCTCCATTCTTATGAGGGGAAGTTTACCCTTATTGTGCCTATGTTTTAGAAACGTTTCTCACTTAAGCAAATTTTAGGTATTCACTTTGTAAGTGTATTTATTATCTTTCTTATGAATTTAGTTTGAATTTGATAATTGATTAAAAATATTCAATCAGTATTTTCTTCATTCCTGTTATGAATCTCAATTAGTGCCTAAGTAACACTATTTGTGTCCCTCTTTGTATATAAACCATATTTGTAATTTTTTCCTTATTCTTTTCCTTTTTTCCTTTCTTATTTTATATTTTAACAATTATTTTTTATTGATAAAGATGAAATTTTATTTATGTTATTTTAAGTTTATTTATTTGGTTTTCAATGACTTACTTCGTGTATGTGTGTATGCAGGTCTCTAAGTTTATTGTGGCAACCAAATGTAGAGCTATTTGCTTACAACAATATTCAATAATTGAAGTTGGAAATAGAAGCATACTTTGAACAATGTCTTAAATTTGAGCTTATGTATTATAAAGTTTAAGGTAGCACCGACTTCATATCTACATACCAGCACATCCTAAAACAATCTTTCCAAGTTCATTTGAAGAAATCTCATATCAAAGATACATAAGAAAAATAGATGATAAAACCTCAATCATTTATTGAGTGATACAAGATTCCTGTACTTTATTTTTTACTCTCATTCAAATTTGTATTAGAAATTTATAGTGCGATTAATTTTATTTCATGTTTTATTTTACTTTGTGTTATGAATTTATTATACGTTTGTATAATTATACTAAATTTAAAATTATTACATTAATTATTATGAGTGTATTAATACTATAGCTTTGCATCAATATAAAATTTCTATGTAGAATCATTTGTGAAAAAATTAACTATATGCATTTATTTAAGTGCAACTATTACTGAAATATACATTAATAATAATTATGATAAAGTAACTTTAACTTCTCTGGTATAAGAAATGAAAAGTCATAATTTAAAATATATGTCACAAAAAAAAAATATTTGATTTGTCTCTTGAAACAAATGAAAAGTCTTTAAAGAGTTTAATTGGTTTAACTAAGAAATCTATACAGTATATATTAAAAGTCAAGGTAGAGTTTTTAGGTGGTGCCATGTGGCCAAGTTTTAGGTAACTCATACTTTTGGTGGTGCCACATCATCCATAACATTTTAATTAGGTGACTTTTTATTTTTCTCTTATTAGCTAATAATATTAATTAATTGTAATAGTTACTATATTAGCTAACTGTTACTATTAATAGTATATTAGTTTATTATAATAGTTAACTATATAAGATAACTATTACTATTAATAGTATTAGTTAACTATATAAGATAACTATTACTATTAATAGTATTAGTTAAATGTAAAAGTTATTATATAATATAACTATTACTATTAATTTTATTAGTTAACTATAATAGTTAACTATATAAGATAACTATTACTATTAGTAATATTAGTTAAGTGTAATAGTTACTATATAAAGTAACTATTATTAACAATAATATTAACTAATTAGAATAGTTACAATATATTGTAACTATTACTATTATTAGTATTTTTTTGAAAAAAAAAAACTATTATTAGTATTAGTTACTATCTATAGTAAGTATTACATTTAACTTATTATTTACGATAAAATTTATTCCCGTATCAGGGAATCATACTTTTTATTTTGGGACAAACGAAGTAATTTTTTTTAAAATTTATAAAGTTGTTCATAACCAATACTATTAACCAATCTTAATATATATTTTATACTATAATAACTATTTTCACTATTATTAAAAAATCACAAGTAGATTTATATATATCTTTAAATTTATTTATATTTATTTAAAATATTTAATACTATATAATGTAATTATAAATATCCACGCACAAAAGAAAACACATGTGCAAAGCACGGGTTAATCCCTAGTCTTACTAATAATCTGTCACTATGCAAGTATCTCTTTCTCTCCCTCTCTCTTTTTTTTTTTTACAATGCACATTGTTGTGTTCGGGGGAGGGGTCAATATAGTAAATTTGAACTCGTAATAGGAATCACATGCTGACATGCATTTGTACTCCTACATTTGCAATTCTATTGTGCATTCCACAAAATATAATTGCCAAAATTTCAGATAAAAAGTTGACTGTGGTTAAATATGTCGCGGAACCACTCATAGTGTATTGGGGACAACTGTCCCATAGTGTATTGAGTACTAGTTTAAATTTTATATTTTTTTCTAAAGGGATCTTAATGCATTAAATGTTTTTCCCTTGTTTATGTATAAAAAATATTTGACGCCTTTTCAAAAATTTCTTGCTTTGCAACTGAAATGCTCCCTCGGTTTTTATCATTTTGATTTTTTATGGTCAACATAAATGAACTTTGACCAAACATTTGTGTCGATATAATGATCACAATAAAATCTTAAAAACTGTTATTGATAAATCATTTAATTATAATTTTTAGAATTTAACTAGAATGATTAGATAGACATCAATGTTTGGTCGAAGTTTATTTATATTGATCGTAAAAAGTCAAAATGGGACAATCTTTCCGAAGTGCGAGTATATTCCTATTTAGTGTGAGTTTGGAGGTAAAATTGTCAATAATACTCCCTCCATCCAATTTTAAACTTTAAAAATTTTAATTTCAATTTTAATTATTCCATTTTAAATTTCAAAACTTAAAAAAAAAGTTTCATACTCACAACAATTATCCACCGACTATTCTCTACCTCACTTTTTCTCTTCTACCAAACCATCTACACTCACAACACCACTTTTTCACCTTTTTTTTTTGTTTATTTTTATTTTTGTACCTAACCATTTTTTGAATGGGACGGAGGGAGTAAATGTTAAGACATATCTACGGACGATTGCGATGTCTAAGTATGAACCGTGTTTTGGATAATCTTCTCCTCATAAAGTTCATATATTTCCAAAAAAACATCACTTAAGTTTCTACTTGTAACTCACTTGCTTTATAAATGGATAATAATATATTTCTCACACTATTATTGTTGACTCAAGTTTGTCTTAGTTCTTTAATAAACGTGTAAAATCAAATTAAAAACCTTAAACAGAGACATAATGAAGTATTTCCCAATAGCATTGAGTATTGAAAGGAGTAATTTAGAATAAAATACCATGAAATAAATAAATGTCAAAAATCCCACTAGAACGTTTTATTTGAAAAACCAAAGCTGGCTCAAGTACCACAAGAGGCTCGACGACATTATCGAGCCTCACTTTCAAATAAAATCGGCTCAAAACCTGCTCAACTGAGTATGAGTCTCAGTCTAATTTCACACGTCCCGAGCCACCACCCGCTCAAGCGGCCCGGGTGCATCCTTTCGCGCACCAGCCGAGCCGGCCCCTCTCTCTCTCTCTCTCTCTCTCTCTCTCTCTCATCATCAAGTGGCGTCTGTCAAATTTAAGTGCGTCGTTTAAGCCGTCCAAACAGAAGGGGGTGAAGTGTAAATATCCGATCTGCAAGTCGTCCTCTCACTCAACACGGCTCACCTGCTCCGCTCGACTCTCCAAAATCTCATCCCTCTTTCTCTCTCTAAAATCTCTGTGTCTGAACTTCGCATTTCTCGCTCGGCTCAGATCCGGCTCAGATCCAGCGCCGATCATAAACTTGTTCCTCTAGCTTTGCTTCGATCTCCATTTTCCCTCCATTTTTCTCCAGTTCTCTCTTTTTCCAATCTGTACAAAAATATGTATATACATCCATGCCGCTACAAATGTTGTATAATCATATGTTGAAATCGGTTATTAGTCTGAGTAAGTCATTTTATTTCCTGAAACCCTAATTTCTTTGTTTTTTTTCAGCTTTTGATTTTTTAGCTTACTTAATTTTAAGCTCAATCAACTATCATAATCTGTTCCCTTTCAGGATCTGGGACTTTGGAGAGAGAAATAGGAGTTTGATTTTGTGCTGACTGCTAAGTCTCAGACACGACCTGTTCTCATGAATTTTGGGGTAAGGTTTTCAGTTTTCTGTGATTAATTCGTGTTAAGATGAATGATGCGAGTTTTTACCATTTTATTTGCTCGTGATCATGCTATCTTTTTTTGGGCTACAAGTTACTTTCATTTTCATTATGGAGCTAAACAAATTGTCCATGGCAAAACAACTTGTAATTTATTTGACTCAGTGGCAGAGTCAGATTTTTTTTTTGTTTTTGTTAGAGGGGCAAAAATTGGGGGAAATAAAATTTGGTAATTTTTATTTTTTTTCTCCATGTAAGGTGGGGCAAGATTCAATAAATTGCACTAAAACCTCCGAATCCTAAAAAAAAAATGCACTAGTGAAACAAAGAAATTTTAAACCAAAAGGGGCAATTGCCCCCTTAGACTAGTGATAGATCCGCCAGTGATTTGATTCATGCTTAATACTGGCGGATAAGTGAACTTGGTGTGCGTGTGCAAGTTATTGTATTGGATAGCAATTAGTAAGGTATTAGGGAGAGTGCATGAGTATTTGAATACCGTGCATGGCAAATAAAACTAACATCCTGTCTAGTATTGGACAAATGAAACTATTTCATTTCCAATTAGAATAACTAAAGCTCTTATTAGAGTAAGAAGACATAACTGTTGAATATTGCAGCAGGTGATTTTTTGTTCTTCATGTGCTAAAACCAGCTCTAGAGCGAGCATAGTTGTCTAAAATCTATATTGTGTAGCTGTACTTCGTAATTTCGTATAATAGACTGAAGATCATGTTTTGGTGGGAAATGTATTTCTTCTTCCAAGCAAGTGTATAACTGACAGTTTAGTTGTTAATTGACTCCGCAAAGTAATTGACAAAAATGTGCCAAGAAGCTATCATTTTTTGGTTGCATGTTTTTGCTGGAAATTTAGCAACTTACAGAGTTTCAATCATGTGTAAACCAGACAGGAGTAGTCAGTGGCAAAGCAGGGAACATAATGGAATGGGGTGTAAGCAGTGCGTATAAAAACTTAAAAGGTATTGGCCTGCTTCTCGTTCTTGCATCTATACCTTTAAGCCAGTGTTTTGTCTTGTTGTACATTGACAGAGCATACTAGAACTAAGTATGAAAGCTTTTTCAGGGTTAACCATCAGTAAGTGAGTTCCGAATTCCTCGTTTGTACTTCATCTAAATGGACATTTAGAACTCAAACAGATTTAGTTGTAACTTATAAAGGCTAAACCTTTGTAATTGGCTAAAGAAGAAGACTGGCTTCAGAGGTTCATTTGTTGTAAATGTAACTTTCTTTTTGTTGATATTTAAGATTTACAAAATGAGTTTTGACTTTAGAGAGATGCTATAATTGACTTGCCCATTTTAGCACCATTATAATCTTCTTTATGATACTATTCTCATTTGAATTTTCTTGGAATAGATATGGAACCAAAACCTGTGTTGGATGTGGCACTCATTCCAAACATTGACCCAGCAGATATTGGATTGGGTTCTTCAGAAAAAGGAAATGCAGTTTCTACTGGAAAACCCAGAAAGAAGACAATGACATCTGTTTATCTCAAGTTCTTTGAAACAGCTTCAGATGGGAAGAGTCGCAGATGCAAGTTTTGTGGGCAGAGCTATTCAATTGCTACCGCTACTGGTAAAATATCTCTAGCTCTTGATTCAATTTTCTTCTAGTTTTAGTCGTCTAACCAGTCAAAGTACTTCTTCATCATACTCTTTACCTTTTCTCCCTAAAGGCAATTTGGGAAGGCACCTCAGCAATCGCCATCCAGGATATGATAAATCGGGTGATGCTGTTGTGAATCCATCTCCACAGCCCATCACAGTCGTTAAGAAACCTCAAGCTCAAGTTAAAACACCTCACGTGGAACTTGACCACTTGAATTGGTTGCTTATCAAATGGCTCATTTCGGCATCCCTCCCTCCTTCTGCCTTAGAGGAAACATGGCTAACCAACTCATTTAAGTTCATCAGTCCTTCGGTACAATTATGGCCAGGTGAGAAATTTCAAGCAGTAATTCGTGAAGTTTTCAGAAGCATGCGTGAAGAAGTACGGGTGACTTTGGAGCAAGTTCCTTCAAAGGTCTCAATTACTCTTGATTTCTGGACTTCGTATGATCAAATCTTCTACATGGGTGTAACATGTCACTGGATTGATGAAAATTGGTCCTTTCAGAAAGTTCTTCTGGATATTTGTCACATTCCTTGCCCTTGTGGTGGTTCTGAGATCTATCTATCCCTCGTGAAAGTCCTCAAACTGTACAACTTAGAAAACAGAGTCCTCTCTTGTACCCATGATAACAGCCCAAATGCTGTGCATGCATGTCATACTTTAAAAGAGGATCTTGATAGCCAGAAAGTGACTCCCTTCTGCTATGTTCCATGTGCGGCTCGGACCTTGAACTTGATTATAAATGATGGATTACGAACAACAAAATCAGTAGTATCTAAAATCAGGGAGTTCGTGTTAGAGCTGAATTCATCCTTCGAAATTGCAGAGGATTTTAATCAAGTTACTACAACTTACCATGAAGGTAACTGGAAATTTCCCCTTGATGCTTCGGCCCGGTGGAGTGGCAATTACCAGATGCTTGATATTGTTCGTAAGGTATTTCCTTGATCCATGCATCATGGCCCTTCTTTTCTTGTTAAGTCAGGACCGTTTCGTAAATTTTCTTGTTATGGATATGATATTGTGCAGGCTAGTAAATCCATGGAAACCATCATAAGGAAATACGAAGACACATTTGGGAGTAGGCTGCTGCTTAACAATGCAGAGAAGAATGCAGTTAATATCATGCATGCATATCTTGAACCTTTCTATAAAACCACAAATAACATATGCACGAACAAAGTGCCCACGATTGGACTTGTCCTATTCTTCATGGATCACATTTCCGAGAGGATTACAGCCTGCAGAGAATCCCGTCACCACCCAGACTGGCTCAAGAACGCAGCTGATGACATGGCAGCCAAGGCCCGCAGTTACAACGACCAGGTTTGCAACATATTCACATACATGACTGCCATTCTTGACCCCCGTATAAAAGTTGAGCTGATCCCTGAAAATCTCAACTTAGAAAACTACCTAGAGGAAGCAAGAAGTCACTTTGTGAGAAATTACGTAAGTAACCATTTCTCCTCTATGACAAGTGTGTATGGAGGGTTAGAGATGGAAGATGGTGGGACCGTTTCTTTTGCAGAGGAAATCGCTCGTAAAAAACGGAGAGCAAGTTTGAGCTCTTCAACTGATGAGCTCACACAGTATCTTTCTGAGGCTCCGGCCCCAATTCCCACTGATGTTTTTGAGTGGTGGAGGGTAAACAGCACTCGTTACCCTCGTTTATCTATAATGGCTAGGGATTTTTTAGCTGTGCAGGCAAGTTCTGTAGCACCGGAAGAATTATTTTGCAGTAAAGGTGATGAGGTTGAGAAGCAAAGATACTGTCTCCCTCATGGGATTATGCAAGCGGTACTTTGTATCAAGTCGTGGACTGAAGGCGGGATGATGGTCAAATACAAGTCAACTGAGATTGACTACGAGAGGCTCATGGAGTTGGCTGCAGGTGTATCTGACCATAACAGCATGGTGGGTTTCGAGAAGAAACACAAGTGATGGTATGGCACTAATGCTTACCCGACTCATATCGTCAATATTTATGCAGAAAATGAGCATTTTACGCGTCCCTTTCTGGGTTGGGCTTATTATGTTGTATGTAGAGCTCAGTAGATGTAACAATGTAGAGACTGAAATGAAGAGAAATTTTTAACATATGTAGTCTTTGTTAGAAATTGCTAAATACTCGTAGTAGGAATCAGATTTTGGGAACCGGAACTGCTCCTGCGCTGTTGCTAGCCTTTGAACTTGGTCAAATATGTTCATTTGGTCCTTGTAAAAACAATTATTCATATGGTGCCTAAACTTTGGTCAAATATGTTCATTTGGGAAGAACTTTTTGGGACAACGAGAAATGACAAATGAGAAAATCATTTGGGACGGGACGGATGGACGTGTTACTCTCAGTTAACATCTAAAACTTGGTTAAATTTTTGTTCCTTGTCAAAATAAATAAATAAATAAATAATGTATGTGGTCCCTGAATTTGGTCTCTATTTCCAGTTTCACCCTTCCTTGAGTTCCTACTAAGGCAACTATTATCCCTGGTTTCTTTTCTTTGTCATATTTTAAAAATACCCGTAATGCCCTAAATATTCTTGTCTGTTCCAAATTAACCATTGAACTCGTATTGTATAAAATACTAGTATATTAATTTATTTATTTTTTACGATGTCCACGCCAGAAAGAGTTGAGGAGAGGGATCGAACCCTAGCGCTCACTGTGGGTGAGGTTTGGCTTGGCTTTACCACTATGATAGGGGAATTAAATTCCAACTTTGAATTGAACTACTTTTTTTTTGTAAAAAGATTGTACTAATATGTTATAGATAAACTGATGAGAGGATTTTTTTTTTAATCTGATTCTTGAACTTTATAGACAGAAATAAATGCATTATATAAACTAGCCGTTAAAAAGAGAACTTAATTTCCTACTAAGTATTTTTTTTATAAAAATCTATACGTTATAATATAGTCGTTGAGAGGGAAATTAATTTCCTAATCTTGATATTTTTCATGTATAAATCTATATACGCTATAAACTAGCCGTTGACAGAGAAATCTCCAACGGCTGAATCATTATTTAAATTACAAATTAGAGAAAAGAGAATCATTTTTCAAATTACAAATTATAAAATGTAGTATAAATAGGTGGCCTAGTGATGAAAGAACAGGAACAATCAGATGAGCAATACAAAAGAGGAAGAAATCCTTTTTCTCCCTCCTAAAATCTTATAGCTAGTATGCTTTCTCTAAGCCCCTAGCCATTCCTTGTTCCTTCTTTTCGTTTGCTTTTTGTTTTGATATGAAGTCGGTGCTAGAAATGGAAGATGATTTGCTACCAAAAAGGGTTGCTAATGCTATCATAAATGTGCATGTCGATATGCTCAACTTATTAAATTTGATCGTTGTTTATTGCATTTCAGAACATGAGCAATTCGTTAAATATGTCTATGGATCCAACAGATAATTACTAGTGATTGACAGATGAGCTACTAGCTATATATCATAATTTTAACTAGAAGGAGAATTCGACGCTATTTCCAAGCACTTACGATGGGAGACTTCTGTGAGGCCTAACGACACCAACCCATCAAAAGCGGCATTCTCGTGCGTTTTATGTTCTATAATTGTTGCAATTGATATGGGAAAATTACTCTGAAAAGCTTTATTTACATTAATTTGATTCGAAAGCGGCGCAGCAGAAATGACAATATAAGACATAAATTGAGTCAAATAACGGGAAAAAAAAAAAAAAAACCAAGAATTTACGTGGTTCGGGAAAATTCGATTACATACATGGAGAAATTACACCACACAAATGTAATTTGATATTTACATTAGGTTGATATAATTTGATCGTTGTTTATTGCATTTCTGGGGAAATTACACCACGCAAATGTAATCACTCATGTTAGTACTTCTTGATTCATGTCATTAATTATTTTATCATATCTATCAAATATACTACCTATGCCCCGAAATAAATGTTGCCATTTTTTAAACGTTAGCACATTTTTTAAACTTTTAAGTACAAAGAAACTTTGAAACAAATTTAGGTTGATATAATTATCTTAAAGAAATTATAAAACTTGTTATTAATACACCAACATAATTGCTCAAAGTTGTTTCGTACTAACGTTCAAATATCAAGTATATTCATTTCATAGAACTTACTCACTCCGGTCATAAATATAAGCAAAAGTAACTAAAATCACACTTATTAAGAAAGTAGTTAAATTTAGTTAATACTCTTGATTTTATAATAAAAATATATTAAAATTACTAATATATTCTCATATTAAATGTGTAATAAATGTACACTTGTATTTGAAAACAAGTAATTAATTAAGAGTATTTTTGGTAAAAAGGTATTAAATACAATTACATTTAATGTGTTTTGTATTGAAACCCAACTTTTTTGCTTATATTTAAGTCCAAAAAAAGCCTAACTTTTTTGCTTATATTTGTGTCCGGAGGGAGTACCTAAGGTTCTGAACTAGTATAAACAAAGCGTAACGTGACATAATGTCGCTCTTAGTATCTGTTGCTGAACTAGCAAGAGGATTTTATCAGTGCAATAGTATACTGGGGAAAAAAAAAAAAAAAAAAAACTGTCCAACAATGACTTTCCTGGTTTGTTACTTATATACAAGCTGCAATGCCTGAGTAAATTCCATCAAGTTTCACCTGTAAAGTGTTGGTACGAAATTTGTTGCATCAACTGCTACCTTGTCCCATACACAGCGGAAGTCAAAACCAGATACGACTACTGATAAAGAAATTTAGTCAACCGTGCAACTTTCAAGCCTAGAATACCCACATAAATATAAAATAGAAAAAATAATAATAATAAATTGACGCAGGGCCGTAAAATTCAGGATTTTTTAAACAATAGGCAAATAATCAAAGCAATTGTTCAAAATTTAAATTTGTGTAAACCGTAAATTATGCATCCACCAAGCAAGCGGGTTGTAAGAGCTTTTATTCCAAACCGGTTATACAGTAGCCCACGTCCACCTTTAAATAAACAAGTGCTCTCTCCCATACTCGCGCACAATTACAGGGACGCTCGTGGTTGGTATCTGCATATTCACCAGAACCATAAAAATGAATTAGCATGATATATACTTCAGTGATGTACATGCTCATCAAAGAGGCTGTGACCACTACACATAAATGAGTCGCAATTACCACGCAAATGTACATCAAAGGCAAGTAAAATATCACTAGCCTCGGTATGGTATGTATGACTGAACAAAATTTCAAGTGATTTTCTAACAACATAAAAAGCGCACAAGAAACAATTCCAGCAAGAATTTTTATCAACAAGATAACTATGCTGTCCTACTATGAAATGAGTTCCCTTATTTTATTACTACTAAATTGAACTCCCTTCTTTTTCAGAGACTACAAAAACAATCAATGCCTTACTCAAAACGTGAAACTTCAACTCCCCGAGTATTTTTGTAAAGCCTCTTAATGAAAACTAAGAGATAACTGTTGGGATTAGGGAAATGAAACTGTGCTGCCCCTGATCTATAGGTGAAGTTTTTGCCCAACATGGGCAAGCAGCTGTGGTAATGTGGTTGATCTGCTGTTCCAGACATCTTAAGTATATATTCACACCACCCCTAATAGGTCTCTTTAAAAAATTCCCCTAAACGAGTGGACATTTCGCAGAAGTTGGTAATTCACCTTTACCAAATAATTTACTCCAAAATACCCTTTCAATACTATTAAGTCCACAAGTGAAGTTGATAACAAACAAATTTATGTACGTGCTACTAAATTTGCTTAAGATTAGCCATACATGTTACACGCTCACCTTTTTATTTATTGTCGTCTCTGATGGTTGTAAGAAAGGAACTTTTCAATAGTTTATAAACATTCTAAAATCACATACTGGTGAAAACCAAATGGTAACTTTGTCCTTTTGCTTAAAGTAAGAAATATTATAAACATCAGCTGCCCCGAATATCACATCAAGATCAAGTGTAAGCATATAATAATGATGGCCACAGGAATCATCCGAGAACCTAGAAAATCAATGTACGCTAAACACAATAATATGATATGTCAGGATGTTTTCATTGTTCACCAAAGCAATAAGAAAGAAAATTCTTATATTTAACACTTTTAACATTTCTATGACAGTATCACAATGTGGAAACAACATAAATTAGACATAATTCAAAATAAACAGAGATGCACGATACTGTTTTTATAAGCAGTATTCCCATTAAAAAGTAGGTAAAACTAACCATGCCGTAGTCCGTGATTATCATACTGACATAATCTGAAGGAGTCACATCGTAACTGTTACAGTTGCAGCCAAAGATATTCTCAGAACCAGGATAAAAAGACGGGTTTATTAATTTATTAAAAAGTTTCTGGAAAACTTACAGCAAATTCAGAAGTTGCAAATTTTCCTTGCTAGCCCAACCATCCAAATATTTATGATTGATACTTCTGGGAACCTTTGATAGAGCATCTGGATCACCTAAAGATAGTTTAACATAAAAGTGAGTGTCTTAAACAAATTCATGTGAAGGAAAGAAAGAAACAAATTGAGCTTTATTACTACGTAACACGCGTACCAAGTTCGTTGGAACAGATAGAATCAAGTTGTACCCTTTCGTGAAATTTATATGCTTCACAGCAAATCAAAACAGGAACACGGAGTGAATGAGCTACCATAGCAACAGAAGCAGTGCCCACCCTCGAGTATACAGTACCATTAGACAATACGGATGCAGCCCCCAAAAACACTCTTGTGACTTCATGCATGATATAAGAAACAGCATTTATATGAGTATAAGTGCAATTCAGGCCCTTCCCCACCAATCTACGAAGTAGTGCTTGACCTTCAAGCTTAGGTCGCGAGTCAACCACCACAACACGAAACTGTTTCCGAAGTTCATGAGCATATACCAGAATCCTTTCAACCAGAGAGGATGATCCATACGTGAGAAGAACATCCCCATCCCTGATCTTTGTGACAGCGTGTCTGACTATTCCCTTGCCTGCAAGTACTATTTTCTCATTTATAAAACGATCAATATCCAAACACAGAGAGGCTTTAGCTTCTGTCTCAGAAAGAGTCAAAGGTAACTTGGCAATACGAGCCTTCAGAAACCGAATTGCATTCCCCATGCTAATTGAAAGGGGCCTGCATTCTATCAAAAATGAAACATAGCTATTGATTTTTGCAGTTAGATCTCTGACAAGAATTTTTTCTGGAGGTGTAGAGTAGGATTCAATGGCTTCATGAAATGCGCAAAGCATTGCAATACAACGAGCATTGCTCCCTGTCATATCTCCAGCCAAATATTGTAATCCAACCTGGTAAAAAGTTGACAATTAATTAGTAAGAAATAGCATGCTCTGCCGTTATTGGCTCATGATTGATTCCACATATGTAAGTTACCCCACACAACTATAACATAGCTACTTGCGAGCTTTGAGCAAGGAAACATGAGCTAAATAAAAAGAAAAAATGATGCGTTGGAACATTGACATTCAAGATGCCCATATGTCTAAACGGAAATGTGGAAAGTAGCTAATGATACACATACCACCAATGATAAAGAGCAGAATACCTGATTACCTTGTAAACAGCAGGATGCATAGGATCAAGCTGGAAAATTTTTGACTCAAGATCAGGAAGCTGAGTTGCACGTTCATATTGAGGCAAATGCCTAAACAGTTCTACTCTGCTTCTAGCTTCAGTTTGTTTGACAACTGATCGCCTTTTAGCTTTTCCCACACGAGTCTCATCATCAAACTGCATCCTTGGAGGTGGGGCATCTTTCTTTTTATCTTTATCTGGATGACGTTCGCCTCCTTTCTTCTCAGACATTACCGTAGAAGATGTAACTGGAGGAGCATCTTTCTTCTGTGTAGCTTGCTTTACAGATTTACCAGGCTGTCCTTGCACCGAAGCCGTCACCCCAGAAGCAGCAACAGATTTATTGCCCTCAGCTGTAACATTAATATGATAATGAGACAGAGACACGTCCACAAATTTTCAAATAGCACGTGAAAATTGTATACGGCCTCAAAGACAATCATTTTAAAACACATAAAAAACAGAACAGCAACACCCGCCCCCTTTTCTCCCAAACAACAAAAAAAGGAGCACGCTTATTACTTAACAGAGTTAATGACAGCAATACAAAGACATGAAACATGTAAAATAACATAACACAGTGCTATAAAACAAAAAGAGCCAGAATATGATGATTGATTCATTCTCATCTAAACTCATACTCAAGTTATGTACACAAAATTGCAGAAGCAAATCTATGAATCATCATTATATTTGCATGATAACAATGGCGCAAATGGAGAGAAAGGATTAATAGACGGTCAAGTTCTTGGATTTGGGAAGGAAAAAAGAGTTGGTGTCTAACAGAAGTAGCTATGTGTGTAGATTGCATAGGCATTCATATGCATCATAACTATTGTTGACACCACTTGGGGTAATCTATCACTCCCTCCGTCCCTAAGTGCATTTTAAATTTCCAAGTAAGAAAAATGTCCCTAGACAAATGTCCAATTTCTTTATTAAAAAAAAAAGTCTTTAAATAAAGTTTATATAAATAACAATAACATGCTCCACCGTATACTTGCTAAACTAATATTTTATAACATGGATACTAAGGACGATTATGCATCTTCGCTGCTAAATTTTCTTACAAGTCAACCTTTCAGAATGTGTCTTAACTGAAAATAGACATTAATTTAAGGATGGAAGGAGTAACAGACAAGATCTTGTACTCAAATTTTAGTTTCTCAAGGGAAGCTCCACCTAGAACATACTTAATGTCATATGTGATACAGTCAAGCCGAAGGCCAGAACATGAGGGTTTAGTTCAGTAGAAAAAAACTGACAGACCACCATTAATATTGCCTCTCCATCCTTGAGATATGCTTTGGCTGAGTGTAAAATATAAGCAGAGCTACCCAAGTGTAGAAGTAGAAGCACATGCATAGACTTTTAACATTAATACTTTTAGTTTTTTATCAAAGAAACAAAAATAACAAAACTGATATTCTGTGGCAACAATGAACCCTACTCATGAAATGTGCTTTACCATACGAGACATAATGTGAGGTGTATTTTTATTTTATTTTTTGTCTGTTGTCGTCGCTGTGTTAAATGAAGTAACTTAATTCATCATGTTATGCCTAAACTTTCTTGTAGTCTAAGAAATAATTGCCGAGCCATTGCATCAGATGATTTCCTTTTAGTAGCTGGACCGATCAACTGACTGACTGATGGATAACTGCATGCATGTCAACCCTCTTGGTGAAATTGGATCTGTCTAGCATGCAATCGGTGAAATGAACGTTGCTAGAGAATTGCTCTGAATAATAATATCATTCTTTAGTAGCTACAAATATGATTTTATCAAGAGAATACCTAAGAAGCTAGAATACAGAAATTTAAAAGGATTATTCCATATGCAAATGATTTGACCACTATTTGCAGGTGTGGCAAACTTCAAGAAGACAATGTAACCTGCCACTTGCAACCTAATAACAAGAATTTTGCAACATGTTGCGAGTTGCAGAAAATCAAAAGGTGAAAAATGGTAGATGATCATATAGTAGTCCTGTATTTTGATCAAATATTGCAAAATATAATTTGGGAGTTGAGAAATGACATGGGTGGAGATCAAAGGCGTGACTGGCTGGAGTGTAGCCCATTAATAACGCAGTCTTCTCTGTTGCAAACAATTTACTGGTAGCAATTGGATGAATCAAAATCCGCCTACAAATGAACAGCTGATGCTGCCACATATCTTTAGCAAAATTGCCCAGCCTCCTCTTCCCAAATAATCACCCAGAGAGAGATAGAGATGAGTTCCTTCCAACAAAATCTTGGTACAACTTTTTCAGAATACAAAACGCAAAATAAAATCCTTACAAACTTAATTCAACACTGAAGAGGAGAAAAGTTCAAAAATAAAAGGTGTACCCTGCACATGAATTAAAGCAGTCTTGAAGCTACCAATGCCAGATGCAGTGCATAATATATGACTCAAGGAGGGTAAAACAAAAGGTGAAAGTAATATACATGTGAATCAGAACTATGCCATAAACGCAAAACAAAGGATATACTGTAATTAAGATTCTGAGACAGGAAGCATACTTTTGGAGCCTTTTGCAGCAGCTTTTGCAGCTCGCTGAGCCTCCTGCATAGCGCGCCTTTCAGCTTTTGTAGTTTTATCTTTCAATGGCTTTGAGCCTGCTAGCGCTGGCTCCTTTTCTGATGGGCCTCCACCCTTCTCTGCAAAATGAATACTAGGATTTTCAGTATATTGCAACTGAAAGAGAGCCAGGAAAGAAAAAACCATCTCAAAACCATAAGATGGCATTCTCAACACAGAAAGAAAAAAAAAATCGAAATCAGCAATCCTTTCTGGCACTCTCACGATGTTTTCTTGATGGAAGCAGCACATTAGCATGACATATCACTATGTTTTCTAGATGGAAGCAGGACAATAGCATGACATTTTCACCATTGCAGCTGAATGTCATCACGAACACACATCAATAATTTACAGCACATAACAAGTCCAATTAAGTTTTCCACATAGGGACATGTAGGAGGGCTCCACTTACACCTATAACAGAGCAAAGGGATTCTAACTCAAACTCCATACCGTATATAACGTGAATGCAACTGCCAGATCAAGCACGGGACAGTGCTTGCTAAGGTGCACCAAATCACCATAATCTAACAATGTATAATACAATCCGCATCATGCTTCCATTTTCATATTAACTACACAAGTTTTATTGCATAGAGCTAGTTCGATGCATGTATTGGTTAGGTCTCTAATTACTTAAATTTATCTTAAGCAATTTAAATTTATCTTAAGCAATAGACTAGCGGTCCATTTGGTAGGATCGACAGCAAGATGGAGGGAGTGAAAATGTGAAGGATTCGATTTCTATCCCCAGTGGATGGAAAGACATTTTCCCTCAGGTTGTTAGGTATGAGGGATCAAGAAGTGAGGGAAAATAAATTCTATTTTACTACTACCCTTTAATGTTACTATGAACTCCTTAGAGACAAGGTAAGATGGTCTTTTTAAAGTTCGTTGCCATTTATCACATTTTCCCTCCACTTTTCTCCACAATTTTGGGAGGAAATATTTTGTGAATGAAGTGATTTCATATCTCTCCATTTTCCCTACCTACACTTTTCCCTTAACCGAACAACAACAAAAAAAGGTCAATCCATTCCCTCTCCCTCCCTCCGTCCTACCCACCCCCACCCCCCCCCCAACCCCACCCCAAAAAAAAAATTAAAAAAAAAAATTGTAAAGGATAAGGTATTCAATCAGCTTAGGTCTTCCCTTATATTTGTTTGTAGAATCTTGGAATGTGAAGCATTTGGAAAATATAGGGAGCTGCATAGCACCATACAAGAACTCTTGAGATCTTCAGTACTAATTCAGTTCTACAAAAATTCTCCTAAGAAGCCCTGAAATTCTAGCACAAATCACAATGTGCTTACCACTCAAGAAAATCATGTCATTTACAAGCAAAACAGCTACGTATGATAATGTAACAAGTAATCAACCTCGTTCATTACTACAAAAGAGAAGAGTAATACAGGAAACCCTTTTTTTAGCATCGGTCAACAGGTCAATATTTTCGTAGTTGATTTTTGAAGCAAGAAACCATGGTTAGTGATTCACCCAGTTTCAAAGTAAGTTAGACGATTAGGATGATTTGCATACTAATTTCTACTGTCACCGCTTGACACTAGCAACCATGGTTAGTGATTCACCGGTTACTTAGAGACTCAATACAACTGAGTAGATAAATATAATACACCAGATTTTATTTTATGTTTTTTTCCAAAGTACTTAACTCCACTTCGGCCTAACTGTAGGGATGATAACCATGTTGAGTCGTAGCCGTAATGTTAAACCTTCCTAGAAAGTATATGCTTCAATGATCATTGTGAACCAAATACTCTCGACTCGTTACCAATGGTTTCCGAGAAATATTATTTAAATTTCCAACTAAAAATGAAACATCAGTTACTTAACACACCACACTATCTTTCTTTTTGATTTTTATTGTAACACGCAACTACTTATTAACAATTAACTAAGTATGCTACCTAAACTGCAAAACGCTGTGCACCCTGTTCGCGAGATGCAACCAATTATCCACTTCAGTGGACTGCTATAGGAATACTCACTCTGCCTCCACTTGAGTACCTATAAGCTATTTCATACTCACCTGAGAAAGGAACATAGGATCTACCACAAAGTTCTTCCTCTTCCATACTCTGGATCAGGAAATTTGCAACTTTCAAGCCAAACAACCATTAGCTTTATCATGCAATTTTATATAACAAGCCTACTAATCAAACACAGTTCTCCCACCCACAAGAGAGGAGGTGGGGATGGGGGACAAATATTCTTTTAACAACAAATTCTTTAAATCCTAGGTAAACTAGAAATCCACGTGGAAATTGATGCTCAAATTAGTTGAATTGGGAGAAAAAATCTGCAACAAATGAAATGGTTGTTTTGATCAAGACGGATGATCATTAAGTAGAAATATAAGAGCATAGTCTTACCATCAACAAAAACTCCATGAACTTTCTTCGATTCCGATGGTTGCGTCATTTCAAATCCACCATTAGGAAGAGACGACGCAATCTTCCCCGAATTGCTCCTCCGAATCCAATTGACCGAGTCCTCCGAAAACTCTCCATCACCAATCCGACTCGACGGCGACCGCAGCGGCGAAGTACCAAGCACCGAATCAGGTGGATTATAGCTCCCAACTTGCAAATTATCAATCGACTGCCGCCTAAATTGCGATAAAGGAACAGGCACGCCGACGGCACGAGACAAATTATCAGAAGCATGACGAGGTGGAGGAATCATGACGGGAGAGAGAGAGTTGCCGGCGGGGGATATGGAAGAGACTGGGGGAGAGGATGAAGGAACGACGGGACTGGATTGAGTGCGGTCAGGTGGAGGACCGGGAGCGAAGAAGCCGACCTTCCGGACCATGGGGTCGATAACGCGGGAGGTCCGACGGGAGTCCATGGAGAAGTCGGAGATTAGTCGGTGGGGTAACGACGGTGATGGTAATGATGGTGGTGATTGTTGTGATCGTAATTTCGGTGGAGGATTAGGGTTTTGACAATTTTGGCCATGGGAATTGGAAAGCGGATTCAGATTTGGTGGGCGAAGGGAAGGGTTTCCATTTTGGGGAAAAAGGTTTTGGTGGGTTTTCTTTCAACCGTCAAAAAAAAAAAAAAATAATGACTACTTTGGTTCCGTGGGTGAATATATTTAGGCGTAATGACAATTCAAGGTCCAAAGTTTGGAGGTGTGCTAATAGGGGTTTGATGTATCAATTTTATTAATTTAGGGTCCAAAGTTGATAATATTAGTCAATTAAGGGTTTTTGAACTAAGTTGCAAAGAAAATCCAGTTAGGTAACGGAGGCACTTAACTGGAGCTTGTTTTGGATGTTCGCCTGGGCTTTGTGTCATTTCACACACCCTTTATACAATGACCTTAAATTGTCATTTACTCTTATTATTATATTTTCAAATAATTTTAATTAATTTAAAAATTACTAATAAATATAAAAAAAAAGCAAATAAAAAATAAAATGGTTTTTTTTTTTGGAACCTCAAAAAATGAAGATAAACAAGGGAAGTTATTAATAAAAATTAAAAAATAATTTTATGAAAAAAATAAAATAATTAAAATACTAATATTAATAATGAAACAATACTAACCACCACCACCACCCTCCCCACAAAAAAAAAATGTCCAGTTCCCCACTTTCATCTTTTTTAAAAAAAAAAGTAGTTTTTTTTTTAAATATAATTTTTTAAACTTTCTTCTTTTAAAAATTATACTTTTTATTTTATAGTGGTTCTAAATGAAAAAAAATATTTTATTTCTTGAAAATATATTTTCGGTAAATGACGTTTTATTAATATAATATAAGAAAATAAAATTTTAATATTTTAAAAAATTATTGTTAATTTTCTTCATCTGAAATGACGATATGCTCATACAAATAATCAAAACAAACTTCAGTTAAGTCAATGTGCAAAGCACGTGTGATTTAACTGGATTTTGTTAAAAAAATCGTTAAAAAACCCTAACATGCACAACTTTTGCAACTTTGAACCCTAAATTAACAAAATTGATACATCAAATCTCTATTGGCACACACGCCTTAAACTTTGGACCCTAAATTGTCATTTCCCCATATATTTATCTCCTTTTGTTTATTGTTCTTTTTTATTTTGTTCATCCACAATCAATGCACTTAAATTAGAATATTGTCTTTAATGTGGCCCTTTATAAAAAAAAAAAAATACCATTAAATCTATTTATTATATAATGGCACAAGAGATTATAGCGCAGCTTTCTTACATAGTTTTCCCGCTCAAGCTACTTTTATTACATGGTAAGTTTAATTTCCTTGAAAATCTCACACTTTATTTTTTTATCTTAACTGACATTTCATTTTTTTTTTCCCTAAAACTCTTCAAATTTTATCCCAGCAATTTTGAACCTTTTTTCTCTCTCCAATTTTCATTTTCCTTTAAAATCCTCCCACCCACAACGGGAAACAAAATGAAAAAATAAATTCTTCTTCATCACTTTACTCAATAAAATGGAGTGACCACACCATTTTATGAGCCAATTTTTTTGAGATTTTTTTGTGACTTTATATTTACCCTGTAAATTTGCAGTATAGTAAATCAAATATAAAATTTGTATTTTTGTTTAGTCACATTATGATTCTTATGCTACCAAGAAATAAGTAAATATAAAAATAAAACTCTAATAGAATTACCTAGAACATATTCTTTTATTTTGTTAGGATAGAGGAAAACCCGTAATAGACAGGGTAAATATAAAGTCACAAAAAAATCTCATAAAATTTGGCTCATAAAATGATGTGTCAAGATTTTATTGGTGCTTTTAATTAGAGTGTGGCGGGTCCACAATCGATGCAAACAATAAAATATTGTCACCTCATTTTGTATCCATCATTTTTTTGACTTCTTTTGTGCCCCTAGCATTACCCAAATCTACATGGTATAGAGTTTGTCGCAATTCACATTTTAAGGTTTTGACATTCTTAAATTTCAATCTATGTTTTGAGTGACGCAAATTTAGGTTTATTTTTATCTTGCAAAAGATTTCTATCATTAAATATGAAGATAGTACAATTTAATTTAATGAGATGGGGTGAAATTTTGGAAATTTACTACTCCCTTCGTCCCACTATAAGGTTCTTACTTTGACTTTGCACAGAGATTAAAAAAAATGTTGTGAGTGTAAAAAGTAAAGTAAGAGAGAGAAAGTGAGTAGAGAGTTTTTGTTGTGAGAATGACAAGTGGGTCACATTTTCCATTTTAGGTAATAAAGTAAAGTAAGAACCTTAAATTGGGACAAACTAAAAAGGAAAGTGAGAACCTTAAATCAGGACATAGGGAGTAATATATGTTTTGAAATGATATTCTCCCGCCGTCTCTCTTTAATTTAGAAAAAAAAAATCCTTAACACAAGAATTGAAAAAATAATTGAAAAAGTGATGTGTTTTGAGTGTAGATAGTTGAATGAGAGAGAGAAATTGGGGTAGAGAATAGTATGTGGATAGTGGTTGTGAATATTACAAGTGTGTCTCACTATTTAAGAAAGAATTAAAACATTTCCGTTTTGAGATTTTATACATTAAATCGAGACAACTAAAATGACAATTTTTGTATATTAAAAGAAAACAGGGGAAATATTGTAAAGCCAACGGACATTTGAAATCGAGCACATCTTGGGGTTGTGGGAGGATTTTCGGGCTACAAAATTGGGAGCTACTTTTGCATTTCCCTCTATAACGTCCATTTTTTAGTAGAAGTTCCATCTTGAATATCAAGGTGAAAGCTCATCTTGAATTTCAAGGTTAAAGCGAATTTTTTTAATTTCTACTTTGACTAAAAAAATACAAAATATTAATTATCCAAATATTTATTATTATTATTTTAGAAGTTACTATTTATAATAATTTTAATAATAATATTTAATCTTTCATTTTGATAATCAAGTTTTCACAAATTTTAGGTCAAAGCGCGATGAAGTTTATAGTTTGACTTTGACTTTGAAGTTTAAGATGAGACGTGGGAGTATTAAAATTTCTCTAACACTATAACCTTCTTTAGAAATAGACTATTTTTAATAGTTTAAATATATTCGGTGTGTGACATTAGTATTTTTATTTTTTTTCTTGAGGAAGGGGGATCAAATTTGTTGGTCCCAGAGGGAAACAAGGGTATAGAACCGCTAGAGGGGGGTGAATAGCGGTTACAACTTTTTCAAAAATACACTTAAAAATCAACCGAGTACTTATCAGTTTGATCAACTGCGGTTCAAAGCACTATAACTTAACTGATAAATTGCACGGCGGAGTTTGCGGTTTGGCCAAAGTGGATAGATAAAGAGTTAGGCGGTTTGACTGGGTTGAAAAACATAATGATGCACAAGATAATTAAAGCTTAAAGATCAAAGAAAAACACAATTCATTTTTCTGATCATATCATAGATGAACTTAGTGAGAAACCACAAACATGAAAATTTGAAGAGGTTCGTTCTTGAATGAACTACGTCCTCTACCTAGACGGTTAGTCTAGGATTTTCTAATAGCTACTAGACTTGTATTAATTTAGAGGAGCTTTTACAAGATTACAATGAAAAATTTGAACTCTAAACAAACAATCTGACCTGTCAAAGCTATTATAACAACCGGTGTATCCGAAGTATATAATCTATATGACCATACAAATCGGGTGTGGGTGTGGAAAGAAATCAAATGCTCTAATGGTCTAAATGATGTCGAGCAAGTGAAAACTTTCGGTGTACAAGGCTGAGTATGAATGGGTGAATGACTGAAGCTTTGATGAAGAATTCTGGGTTTGCTAAGGAGATCTTTGAAGGTTAGAATATATGGGTAAAATCTTCAAAGCAAACTTTGAACACTTGAGAAATTTCTCTCTTAAAGATTAGCAACTTTCATTGTTGAAAAATGAAGGCTATTTATAGGCAGTGCACCCTTGTGACAGTTGGACAAAGATTTGAATCAAATCTTGATGGTACATCTATTGCTGAAATCTCATTGGTTGAGCTGTCATTTTCGTCATTGGTTTTGTCTTGTAGTCTTAGGTAGTTGTAGCACCACTACATGACATTGTCCTTTGTTGCAGAGAAAGGACTAACGGTAAACATTTGAATTTACTGGACAAAACTGACATTCCTTGCAGAAACTCCAAGTTAACTCGGAGTAATTTGTCAAGTCATGAATCATTCATTTATGGTTGTAAGGGGAATGTTTGTCTCAAGGAATGAACGACAGCACCTGAATTCTTCATTCAATGATCTGCGGTTCCACCTAAGTAGCATGAGTGATTCCATGAATGAACTTGAAGTGCGGTTTCATCAAAACTGCAACACGCAGTTATGATGAAGACTTGCGGCTCCATGTTGGCGGTTCGAGTAGCAACGAATGCGGTTTGAAGAACCAAGCCGTTGAGGTCAAACTGAATCAAAACTCAGCCTTTGACAAATAAAAATCTAGAAATGGACTTATCTAAAATTGAAGTATAGCTTCATTACTGTTGGTGTTGGTGCCCTAGGCACGTTTGTTGAACGTTGTAAGTTATCATGATAATAAAGAGATAATAGGATTATTATTATGGCTCGTGTTTGCTTATAATAATCTCCGTCCCTAGAGCTTCTTAAGCACTAGTATAAAGGCTAAATGATCATGGGATGATCATGTTAGATTTATGGGTACTTGTTTGGAACAAGGTACTGGACATGACCCGCGGTATGAGATTTATGTCATGGTCGATGTCATATATAAATCTCATATTAGTTATGTCATTTGAATCCTTAGACATGAAGTTATTATAGTCTTCCACTTAATGAACATTATGTTTGACATATTCAAACGCTGCCTTAACACGGTAGTTATAAAGGGTATGATTGGCATGATTGGATTCACGTAGGGAAGAATAATAAGCCAAATGGATTTGTCCCTCTTCGGAGAGATGTCAAGCTTGGGCCCCTCGAAGGAATGATGTTGGTGAAATGTTTGGCCAAACTCAAATGGATTGATTGGATTAATGTCATTTGGATTATCAACATATTCGGGATCGAGAAAAGTATTGAACAATACAAGTTGACTTGTTGACCATGACTTGTGTTCAATGACATTGTGGACAAAGGGATTATGACATGTTCTAAAAGGAATGCGAACTTGTATCTAGTTACACTATTTGGGTAGGTATGATGGTTTGCTAGAACCTAATCATATCTTATGGGTTCATGTTTGAACCCATTGCCAACTTAGTGTAATCCTAGAGGGTCACACACAAATAGAACGAATCGTAAAGGACTAAATGGGAATTATGGAAAAATATCATTGTTTGGCTCTGGCACGGTCGTGCGCCTTAAAATGGCACGGTTGTGCCATAAATCCAAACCAAGGCAAACCTGTCGACATGATTGGCACGACCGTGCCAAATTACCAAGCACGACCGTGCCGAAAATGGGCGGCTGGGAAATTCGCGCGGACTAGATGGCACGACCGTGCCAGATTGTAGGGCACGACCGTTCCAGTCAAGTCGGCCAGAATTCCTTGTTGCCTAATTTGGTGACGGGATTTAGGTTTCCTATGTCCTTAAGGGTTAAGGATTAGGACCTATTTAAGGATCCTTTTTACAGCCATTAGACATGTTGTTGTGAGTGTCTCCATAAGGTTTTGAGAGGTTATTTTCTTGTTCTAAGATCCCAAAAGTAAAGAACAAGAATATTCATAATTCCATATAGTTCTTACAATTGTGAAAGCGTGTTTCATAATTTGGTCTAGCAACCAAGATCAAGTGTTCTTGATATTCGTTCGTGGTGTGGATACCGCTAGAGGGTGAAACTTATCATCTTCATAGTTCGTGATTCTTGCTTTGTTCGTGATCAAGATTTCAAGCCTCCATCGAATTCAAGGTTGCAAAATCAAAGGCATCAAGGGTTAGTATTCTAGTATTCATTATGTTGTATTTGACTTAATCATATGAATGGATCTATGGGCTTTGGGTTTCATAAATTTTAAATGCTTAATTCCGCTGCGCATGTTACTACGAAACCCAACAATTACATGATTCCTAAAGTCCATAAAAAGACACGTAACATTGATCAATCAAATCAAGATGGTGTACTAACAAAGAATCCTAACAAAACTCTTGACTTCCGTATAGAATGCAAAGACTTATGCATTGTGAGATAAAACTCAGTAAAATTATGTTTATTACAAATAAATATTTTTTAGTTATATTATTACAATTTATTTGAATAAAATTGTGTCCAACAAAATGCTTGCATATTAATATTAGGCTAATGATATTTGGTTAATTTCACTTATCAAATTCAAAATAGTAATACAATAATGAACTGTCATTATATCAATAAAATTATTATTATTATTAGGTTTTATTAATGCTATTTGATTTCGTTTCTCTTATTTGTTAAGGATTTTTTGTCGTGCGTTTAACACACGGGTGTTACTCTAGTTACATGCAAAATCATAAGAGTTTGAGTAGGCTCTCCACATATTTTAGAGGCTCAACCTAAATATTATTAATCATTCCATTGACAATTTGAAATACATAAAAGTAAACAGATGGATGACAAACGAGGGTGTTCGTGCATAAAACTACAATGCCACCAAATGCACTAGTACCATTGTGAAGCGATGTATCACCCATGAAGCAATTTTTATGACCATTCACAATCATCGACCTTGTAACTCTCTTCATAATATCTTGGGACACGCAGCTGCCTTTCCAAGCGTAGCTCGGACACTGCCAATCTTGGCATTTACAAAATCCCCATTTGGAAAAAAAATAGCTTTGAAAACACAATATTTTGGGCATTAGCTAACCGCCAACCGAGGTTCCCAAACACTGCTAGATTGAACAAACAACAACAATCGCAAAAAAACCAAGGCTCCCAACAAAAGGAGAATACAAAGATTCAAAGGCTCCCAACAATGAGAGAAGACAATAAACTCAAACACGAATTAACCATCATTTCTCTTAAATTATTCAAATCGAAGATGAAAAAGAAAAACAAAATTCAGATTTTTGCTTAGAGTTATATAAATAGGAAATCCCAAAATGAAATCTGAGATTGAATTTAGAGAGAGGGTTCAAAATTTATATACCACCATAATCGATAAAATTTGAATCAGAAACAAAGAAATACCAAAGGAAAGAAATTGAAACTAGTTTTCAAACAAAAGGAAATCCTAATTAAGAACTAGAATTGAAGAAATAAAACAAATCTAAAAACAAAATCGCTAATTATACATTTATTAATTGGCAATACGATAATTAATAAATGTGGCCTTTTGAATTAGTTTTTTCTTTATATTTACAACATTCAAGTATGTCAAATTTAACATACAAGAGAAAAGTATGTGCTGAAATTGAAATTTTAAAGTGTGACATGTTTATAATCAAAGGAGGGCAGCTGGTCTCTGGTGATGTATGTGGCTCCGCCAGTTATGAAAGATTGAAATTTTGGTCAATTACCCAACTTGATCCTAGTTAATGTACTATGGCTTAAGTTGGTAGCCTTGCACAAATACGAAACGTCTCTTAACTTGAAGTCGGACATATAATTAAATCAATTTAGGCACAATCGATCAAGTCATGTCTCTATGTTGATGGATAATTGGAATTTCATTCAATCCTCGCATAAATGACGTTGATTGTAGTTAGTTAATCTACCATATCTTGACTTCATAGCGTGCCCCAAATTTGAGAAAGAGTGATAGAAGATCATTATTAAATAAATTAAACTTTAACCACAATTTTATGAAAATTTAGATATTTATACTATTAATTTTTAAAAGTTGTTATTGGTTCGTCATTGAGAATACTACCAATAGCGATTTTTAATATTGCTAAAAAATAATTAAGCTTTATAAAATTATGTTCAAAATTCGATTGAGTTGACCATAAAAATGTGAGACTCTCTTTTTGAGACATAATGAACATTATAAAGTGAGTATAAAGGTAATTTGGTAGTTCATTATACGTTTGGTATCATTAGTTATAGACATTGCTGTAAAATTTTCAACTTTGTTAATATGTATTTAAAAACATAAAGAGCGGTGTTAAAGTAGACATAATTGAATATTATGGGTAGCAATGCAATTTTCAAAGAAACTCTTTAAATTTCTAATTCGCTTTGTTAACTTCTGTCCATATATTTAACAACCATTCAAAAATGTCTCACTTTGTCACAAACTGACAACATAACGAATGAAATTGTAGCAAATGATAAATTGAGAGTTACATTACAATTTAAGTGAAATTTTAGTGTGGTAATGTATTGTTTGCCCTTTATTTTTGTAAGAAAATTTTACCATAATTCTTAAGAAAAATATTACAATGACTCTAAAAATATATTTGTTTCTTCCCAAAATACTAATTTATTTAATTTTGGTGGTCAACGTAAGTCAATTTTGACTAAAAATTAATGTCATTCTAGTCATTTCAACAAAATTATAAAATAAATAGTAATAAAGCACTTAATGATTGATCATAAACAATTTTAAGAATATTCTTATAATAATTAATTAGCATTTATATATAATTAAAAGTTACATGTATTGAGTATCAAAATCTAAATGAGATTTATTTTTTCAGTGTGGGAGGATAGAGTAACTAGTTTACCATTAAATACCTATGTCTTTGGTACTAAATGATTTATAAAATTTTAGTATTTGCTTCAAATATAATGGACTATTAGTATATAAAAGTATAAATTTCACATTAGTCCAATGTTTCAGTTAATCTATTTATTATCTAAAATGAATACTTTATAGGGCTTTTTCTAATCTAAAATGTATACTCTCTCCGTCTTTCTTTAATCTATAAAAACAAGAAAAAATTATTAATTTCATCGCACTTTGACCAAGAAGTTGCAGAAAATTTAAGGGAAAAATACCCAAAACCCCCCTTTAACATAATTTAATATCCAAAAGACCCACAATTTTTTTCTTAAATCTAAAAAGTCCTATATTTATATTATCAATACCAAAAAATCCAAACTTTAACTATTTAACTAACGCCGTTAAGTTTGAACATTCGTAATATTAAAAACTTAACTTTCTTTTCATTTAATGACATGTTAGGAATAATAAAAAAATTACAACGCGAAATAGCTATAGTAGTAGTAGTAGTAGTAGTAATAATAATAATAATAATAATAATAATAATAATAATAATAATAATAATAATAATAATTATAGCAATAACAAAATTAATCATTATTTTCATTATTATTTAATTACCTAATATTTAATAATAAAAATATTACATTCTTTATTTTTTCATTCTTGTTACTTTTATTATTAACTTTATTATTAAAAAATATTAATTAACTAAAATAGTAATAATAATTAAATATATTTGTTGTTGTTATAACTATTATTATTGTTATTATATCTAAGAAAATTATAATTAAATAATTTTGCATTGTAAAAAGCTTTTGTATTTGTAATACATCATTAATTGAAAGGAAAATTGATTTTTTATTAATATGAATATTCAAACCTAACCGCGTTAGTCAATTCGTTAATGTTTGGGCTTTTTGGTATCGATAATTTAATTTTAGGACCTTTTAGACTGAAGAAATATTTTGTTGTGTTTTTGGATATGAAATTTCTCTCTCTCTCTCTCTCTTTCTCTTTCTCTTTCTCTCTCTCTCTTCCTTTTATCACGTTGACATATGAGGATTCTTGTTAGCCGACCCCAAATTATTTTGGGACTAAGGCTTTGTTGTTGTTGTTGTTGTTTGGATATGAAATTTTTTAGAGGGTTTTTTTGGTATTTTTCTTATAATTTAATTATCTTTTTGAATAACTAAAAAATATTAATGAGTACATTAATAATGGTGAATCAATAAAAAAAAATCAATTTTTAGGATAATAAATATTTTTTAATAGTTTTAATCAAAGTATTTCTAAGTTGGCAATTTTTGTTTTGACTTTGTAGATTAAAGATGGACGGAATGAGTACATTATTATTCAAAATGTATTTAATTTCATGCATGCAAAAACAAATCTATCAAAATTTAAAGCTGCACCGTCAGATCGCATAATAGCCAAAGTAACTTAATAGTATATTACAAATAACTCATTTATCTCAACATATAAGTGAAAATCTCGAGAAAAACTTGTTTTACACTGGTTTTAAGGTAAAAATTGTTTTCATCCCTTAATCTTAATGTAAAACAATTTTTTTTAATGCAAAACAAGTTTTACACATTTCTTAGTGTAAAACAGTTTTTTTATAAGACTGACTCAACATATAATTAAATGTTTATAATAATAATTCGCTTTACAATTAGGGTTAATGACAGATTAGGGCCTGAACTCCAGGGGTGCGTCTAAACGGGGCCTGGGTTTTTTTTTCCCGCTAGATCAGGGCTCAATATCTAAATTTTTCTGCAGTTAAGGGCTTTTTGACGGAAATCGTTAGAAAAGTCAGTTAATTGCCATGTGCATGGCACGTGATCATAAATCTGGATGAAATTGAAATGAAAGTTGTCAAAAAGGGTCAAACTGTAAATTTTAAAATTTGAAAGGTTAAATCCAAAACAAAACCCAATTTCATAAACCCTAAAAAATATCCCCCCCCTCATCTTCATTTCTCCGCATCTCCCTCCTTACCAGCCGCCATCAAGAAAAAAAAAATGGCGATTTCTTCATCTTTTTCCACCATCTCCAAAACACTGAAATCCAAAAACCACCCCAAAATCCCGATCTTTAACCACCTCAAATCCCCACCTTCCCAAACCAATCTCAACAAATTCACCACCACTCTAAAACCACCGTCATTCTCCTCACAATTCTCCACTCACCCTCTCAAACCCATTCCCAATTTCAAACGCCCCTAGTCCCAAAGCCGCAACCAAATCCGAGCCCTATTCACCGGCATCGTGGAAGAAATGGGCCAAATCAAGAAACTGGGTTATGCTCAAGATGGCGGTTTCGACATGACCATCACCGCCAAAACCGTCCTCGGTGGCGTCAACCTCGGAGACAGCATCGCCGTCAACGGCACATGCTTAACGGTAACCCATTTTGACCACGAATTATCCCAATTCACCGTCGGAATAGCACCATAAACGCTCAGGTTAACTTCGTTACTTGATCTAGAGCAAGGATCTGTAGCTTTTGATTTGGGGTTGGTACACACAGGATACACACACATGAGAAGCCTATTTCTTTTTCCCTCTCTAGCTCTGTCCACCATGAAATTCCACGAGGAAGGAGCATATGAAATCCAGATTTGATTTCAAATTAGATCTGGGATAATTTGTTTTTGTAGCTGACAATGATTTTGGGGAACTGTGGTTGTGCGGAGGTAGAGATGGGGGCTTAGGGCTGATGACGGTGGTCCGATGGCGGCGGCGGTGGGCTGATGACGGCGGTCCGATGGCGGTGGTCCGATGGCGGTGGTAACTTTAAATGAACTGTAAAGCTGAGTTTGATTTTCATTGTAATGAAATTTAATTTATGGCTGCTTTTTGTAAATGATTAGTGATTATTCAAAAAAGGTTAAATCTTTTAATTCAAAGACATTATCCCTTTTTGTAATAGAATACTATTATTCCTTAATCCCGTACCAATGGTGAAAATCCTAATTCGGATGGGACGGAGGGAGTATATGATAATTACTTATTTTATTATATACTCCTTCTGTCCTGCTTTAAGGTTTTTTATTTTGTTTTATGACTTAAAATGGAAAGTGGAACCCACTTGTCATTCTCACAGCAAAAACACCCTACCCAATTTCTCTCTCCAAATTTTCTTTTCATATTCACAACATTTATTTTTTCTTAATCTCCGTGTAAAGTAAAACTAGGAACTTTAAATTGAGACGGAGAGAGTATTTTTTTAGAAAAAATATTTATTTCGTTTTTAAATCTTTGAGTTTCAAAAATTTCACTAAAGCCCTTACTAACTAATATCATTACAAATACATCCAATTTGATGATCACGTGCGAGGCACATGGCACTTAACTGACTTTTCTAACGATTTCCGTCGAAAAGCCCTTAACTGCCGAAAAATTTGGATATTGAGCCCTGATCTAGCGGAAAAAAAAACCAGGCCCCGTTTAGACGCACCCCCCTGGAGTTCAGGCCCTAATCTGTCATTAACTCTTACAATTATTTAAAACATTTTTATTTCACTCGTATTTATTCTACTGGTTTATACTCTCTTCGTTTCATGTCACTTGAGATAAAAAAAATTGGCACACAAATTAAGGAAAAGTAAGAGAGAAATAGTGGGAGGAGGTGTTTGTGAGTATGAAAAATTAAATATGAGAGAGAATGAGTGGGAGGAATAATAAAAATTCTTTACCATTTTAGGTAGTCTCAAGTCACATAGAACGGACGAAAAAGGATATAAGTCAAGTGACGTGAAACCGAGGGAGTATTCAAGCCCCCTCCCAACACTACCAGAGTAGCAATGATGGGGGCACAAAATAAGCTCACAATATCTTGTTCACAAAATGATGTGGCGATATTTTATTGGTTGCATCGATAATGGATCGGCCACACTCTACTTAAAAACACCAATAAAATCAGAATAATACTAGGGGCACAAAAAAGTCACAAAAACTTGCTCACAAAATCCTAGGTGTAATGATGTTATTGGTGTTTTTAATTAGAGTGTGGCGAGTTCATTATCGATGCAACAAATAAAATATAGTCACCTCATTTTGTGAGCAAGATTTTGTGACCTTATTTTGTGCCCCTAGCATTGCTCATAAAATCATGACACCTATGATTTTGTGAATAAGATTTTATGAAATTTTTGTGCCCCAAATATTATTTCAAGGTTAATGGTTAATTTTGATGCAACCAAGTGTCCACAAAAAGAAAAGGTCATGGCCTTAACAAAAACAGAGCATATCTAGGAGTGCTCTACTCAACGAACCACACCACCACCCTCCTTAATCTACACACGTGTGCTCTTGCATGTTTTCTTCCACAGTGCTCTCCCTACATCTGTCCTCTCTCTCTCTCTCTCCCTCCCATCTCATCAGCTCATCCTTCCTTCCCCAACCCTCTCTCTCTCTCTCAAACATACAATTTGTAACAATGGCCAATCGTCAGGCCGCCGGCCAAACCCAGATGCAACCACCACCAAGGCCCAACTTCACCACCGGTCCCGGCGGAACATTTCTCCGCAGACTCCATGACCACTCCCCTAACTCCGCCCAACTCATGGGTTTCCTCACCCTCGTCGTCTCCGGCGGCATCTTGCTCGTTCTCACCGGATTAACCATTACAGCCACCGTTCTGGGTCTCATCTTCTTCACTCCCTTGATACTCATCACTAGCCCCATCTGGGTCCCAGTGGGGACCATCCTCTTCGTTGCAATCGCCGGGATCTTGTCTGTTTGTGGGTCCGGGGTGGCGGCTGTGGCCGCCTTGTCTTGGTTGTACCGGTACTACAAGGGGTTCCATCCGGTGGGTTCAGACCGGTTTGATTATGCGAGGAGCCGGATTGTGGATACGGCGAGTCATGTGAAGGACTACGCGAGGGAGTATGGTGGGTATTTGCATGGTAAGACCAAGGACGCCGCTCCGGGAGCCTGAATGCCGGATTTCCTGAACTGTGTTTCTTGGGATGGGACCCACTGTGACTCACTCCGTGTATGTTTTTGTGTGTGAATTAAGGTATTTTCTTCTTGTGATCGGAACCAGTTTACGGAATTGGAATATTACTGATCCATTTAATGAATTCACATGAATATTTAACATTTATTTTAAATTTTAGTACATCCTCCGTATAGAATTGGAATGCTTCCATTTGTCACGGAAAAACTAATTTTACGAGGGGTAAATATAAATTCACTAAAAATTTCACAAAATTTGCTTACAAAAAATGAGGTGTCATTATTTTTATTGGTCTTTTAAACAAGATTGTGCCGGGTCCATTAAATAGGGAAAATGTCAAAATTTCTTGTTCTATATCACACCTTGCACCATTCAACTCCAACGGCAAACCGTTGAATCATGAGGGATAGATAAATATTGTTCCCACATAGATTTCAAGTCGAGAATTTTAATTCCCAATACCTAAGTTTTAAAATTAAATTGGCCTATTGACATTTTTAACCTTCGTACTTTAGTTAAGCTTCGGTTTTAACATCTCTTGTAATTTCTTAGCAGTTTTAACCTTTGTAGTTAAAACCAAAGCTTACGCAAAGTAATGGGTTAAAAATGTCGATTGGCCAATTAAATTTTAGACTTGGAAAGGACGAATTGGATTTCAAGGCTTTGACATATGAATCCTCATTGGTCGAGCGGTAGAATGCTCATCTCAGATTAACAACTCCATTAGCATGGCTTGTGATGCTACTTGAAGACAAATGCTAGCGTCATGAATCCAACCAATATTAATACCGGTTGGACCACAAGCATTTCAATCGTATTGAATTTTCCTCTTTACCAGTAGGTAACCCTAGATAACCGCCGAGCTCCACACAGGAATCTATTCCGTTAATGTTTTTGTATTTTTTTTTATGTTTTTAATTGATAAATTAACATAATAATTTTATTTGAAAATATATGTATATTTTAAATTAATCAAAACATTTTCATAGCTTTGAACATTTTCATAGCTTTGGTTGTACCTAGTTGTAATAAATACTCCATCCGTCCCAAAATGATCTTCTTATTTGTCATTTTTCATTGTCCCAAAAAGTTTTTATCATTTCCACAATTTATGCTTAAAAGTTCATAAACATAGCATGGACCGTGTATGGACCATGTAGCAAGTGTTATATCCTTAAAATGTTTGAATAGTCAAATGCGAAAATCATTTTGGGACGGAGGGAGTATGTTTTTTAATGCGTAGCAAGTGTTATATCCTTAAAATGTTTGAATAGTTAAATGCGAATATCATTTTGGGACGGAGGGAGTATGTTTTTTAATTAATTTAGAAGTACATTTAAGTTTGTTGTATGAATATTTCAAAAAACTTAATGGTATTAATAGTAATAGTTAACATATATAGTAACAATTATGATTAACTAATACTATTAATAATAATAATTAACTTATATAGTAACTAAAGAAAATATTTAACAATTATATTTAACTATTATAATTAACTAATACTATTAATAGTATTAGTTAGTTATATTATAATAGTTAAATATTACTTCCTCTGTCCCGGAGTAAGAGTCTTACCTCTCACATTTGCATGGAGATTAAGAAATGATGGAAGTAAGTAAGTGTTGTGAGTGTAAAAGTAAATTAGGAGAGAGAATGAGTGGGAGGGAATAATAAGTTGATTAGTTTTGTGAGTATAAAAGTAAAGTAAGAGAGAGAATGAGTGAGATGAATAGTAAATATTCTTTGCTATTTTTAGAAAAAGACTTTTACTCTGGATGTACCAAAATTGAAAGTATAACTCTTACTTTGGGACGTAGGGAGTAATAGTTAACTATAATAGTTAACTATTAATAGTTAACAATTATAGTTACCTATTATATTAATAGTTAACAATTATAGTTACCTATTATAGTAAGTATTAGTTACTATAGTAGTTAACTATAATAGTTACCTATTATAGTAACTATTAGTATTATAAGTATTAGTTACTATAGCAGTTAACTATAATAGTTACCCTATATAGTAACTAATACTATTAGCTAAGAAAAAGAATTTGAAAAGTCTCTTATTTATAAGAGTGGTAATGATGTGGCAACACCAAATGCAACATTTCTCTAAGATTTGCCTTTTCTCTAAGAATTGTCTATGTGACAACACCATGACTCTCCTCACCAACTTTAATATGAGGTGGACTTCTGTGCGACGGCGCCAGCAAGCCGTTCCTTTTTTTTATTTTTTTTTTTTCCACGCCAACAAAAGTAACATTTTTTATAAGGAAATGTAACAATTTTTTCTCATATGCAACACTTTTTTCCCCCAAAAAATTTACCACAATTTTACTGAAATAAATTAAAAATAACATAAGATTGACAACTAAACTAATGTAACATTTTATAATAAATGAATGTAACTTTTTTTTTCTCAATTGTAACACTTTTTTAGGGTTTTACATTCAATTGAATTGCAAAAACGATTATATACATGATTTTTTACTCTCTTTTTTTTTTTTAAAAAAAATGTAACATTTAACCTATAAACTGTTACATTCATCTATATAACATATTACAATCATATATGCAATGTATTACATTCAATTATTACTTTTTCTAATCACAAAAAATATTTATATTATTTGCGAAACTGCTGTTACATCTTACAATAAAAGTGTAACTTTTTTAAGACCAAACTGTTACTTTCTTCATAAGAAAGTGTTACATTTTATTATGACGAGCAACTCAATTTTTTGTGTGTTAAAAATTATATATAAAAAAAAAAATCAAACCATATCATGACTTATGTAGTTTTGTTCGTCTCGTCGAGACGAACACACCGGTATTTTTTTTTAAAAAAAAATCGACTTCAAAATCTCAAGATATAGCATTTTAAAATTATTGGAGTGTGTTTTTTTTTTTTTTTTTTAACAGACACGTGGATTTTGGGAAGGGGGGGATCCGTCTCACGTGAGTCGGTCGCATAGAAGTATTTGCCCTTTAATATATACTCCCTCCGTTTCATGTGAATTGAGACAAAAAAAGGGCATAATAATTAAGAGAAAGTAGTGAATATGTGGTGGAAAATGAAGAGAGAGAATGAGTAGGGTAAATAATAGTATTGGTTGGATAAAATGAGTGAAGGAAAATGAAGAATGAGAATTAGTGGGGTTAAATGGGTTGGGTTGAGTGAATATAAAATATTAAAAAGTTTACCATTTTGGGCAGTCTCAATTGAGGTGAAACGGACGAAAGGGGAAATAAGTCTCAATTCACATGAAACAGATGGAGTATATATATATATATATATATATATATATAGAGAGAGAGAGAGAGAGAGAGAGAGAGAGAGAGAGAGAGCTTTTTATTTAATTTACTAATATTTCTCATCAATTCCGCACACATTTCCAAATTAAAAGTACTAATTACATCATTTGAGGTGGAATGAAAAATCAACAGTCACATATAGACATGACCATTCACGGTTAACCGCCGGTTGACAAAACCGGTTTGGTCTAACCGTAAACTAACCGGCTAACCGTTCTACCCGGTTACGGTTTCCCGGTTAACCGGTTTATCAGGTTGAACCGGTTACTTCTTTTTTTTTTTTTTAAAACAGTGCTTTTAACGGGGTTTTTTTTGTTTGAAAAAAAAAAAAAAAACTTCAGTTTTTTAACAGTGTTTTATTAAGTAAAAAACCTTCTGAAACTGTCAAAAAACTAACTAAAACTGTCAAAAAACTAACTAAAACTGTCAAAAACCAACTGAAACTGCCAAAAAACTGACTGGAATTCTAAATAACACAATTTTTTTAGTAAAAAAAGGGACGGTACCCTTAAATTTTATTAATTAAAATTAAAATTAAACCAATCCTTGCCCTTTTATAATTTAAGGGAGGGAAAAATGGAGCCTTACCTCAACTAAACTATTACAATTAAATAAAAATAAACCTATTCTAAAAATTAAAATAAAAACTATCTAAATTCCGTCCCCTTCCGAACTTCCCGTAGGGTCTTCCAAGTCGTATTGATATTGTGGATCTACATTTACTAAATCCTCTTCATAAGGCATATCTTGCTCCATCTTTTCCGCTCTAACCCAATCACCACGTAAGAGTTGATTTTCCAAATTTACACAAGTTAGTTGGGAACGTCTTGCATCCAAAACATTTCTTCCCACACTAAATGCCGATTCGACCGCCACGGTTGAAGCGGGAGAAACTAAGACTTCTTTTGCAATTAAAGAGAGTATGGGATATGTTTCTTGCCTTTGTGACCACCACCTCAAAATATCAAAAGTAGTTGGATTTGAAGTGTTTTGTATAACCTCATGTCTAGTAGAGAAATATGCTTCCAACTCGTACGGAATGCTAGAGGTAGAAGAAGAAGAAGAAGGAGACGTTCTAGCACGTTTTTGGGAATAAATTTCATTAACAAAACTATATGGATCGTTATTCTCCTCATATTGTGTATCAATACCAATATCTTCTTCATTAGGACTTGAGCCATATTGAGAAAGATTTCCATGAATTGCACTATACTCATTATAAAGAGTCACCAAATCTTGTTTTGTATTTTCAACAATAATCGCCGAGTTTCGTAGAATCCGTCCCCATAGGGGTATAAATTTGCATAATAAAACGTTATTATGCGGACTAGATATTTCAATTTAATACGGGGATCCAACATCTTTACAAGCAAAAATAGAGACGGAATGTTATCAAAATATTTGACCCACTTTTGCCTCATAGAAGCAATGCTTTGGTTTAAAATGGTGCAATTTTGCAAATTTTTAAAACTTCGAACTATTGCAATACATTGTTCAAGTACCAAAACGGAAGTTGGATAATAAACTCCCGACAAAGCCAAAGTAGCGGTATTGGAAATCTTTAATAATTGACATAAATTAGTGCAAGCCTTCCATTGATAAGCAAATAAAGGAAATTCATAGCCCATAGTAATAAAAAAAAAATCCATGAGATGCTCTTTATACTCAAAACCATCAATTAACATTTTGTAGGTAGAATTCCACTTAGTCGGAACATCCACAGAAATTTTTTTTTCGGGAAGACCCTTATTTAGTAAATATTTTATCCATTTTCTTGTAATTTTATTTTTTTTTGCAATAAAATAAAGAGCATCTCTAATGAGTTTAACATATTGATCTAAAGCATCCAAACCATCTTTAACACAAAAATATTTTTCGGGATGTTTGCTATTGAGGTGGGTGTTCAATGATCCATGCCCTCCACCTTTTGTGAACGCGTAACTTTTGGTACAATAGTTGCATTCCGCTCGAAAATGTGCAAAGTCGTTGGGGTCAATTTGTACTTTTCGGAAATGGATCGTAAAAGTGTCGGATTTGGATTCTCGTGGTTGACGTTGCCCCCGACCACCTCTTCCCACGCCCCGAGCTCGGCCTCGGCCGGCCCTACCACTTTGAGAAAGATTTTCTTCAACATTTTGCTCACTTTCCTCAAAATGTGACTCAAATTGTGGGTTAAGTGAGGAAGAATCAACACGTTCCTTGCCGCTCCTTCGAGATGAGGCCATTTGTTAAAAAACTAACTGAAACTGTTTCAAAACTGACTGAAAATCGCTAAAAAACTGACTGAAAATGATGAAAAACACAGATTTTGTCAAAAAACTAACTGAAACCGTCAAAAAAAACTAACTGAAACTATAAAAAACTGACTGGAATTCGAAAAAACTAACTGGAAAATGTTGTGAAAGTGAAACTGACTGGAAATCACTAAAAACTGACTGAAACTGATGAAAAAGACAGATTTTGTTAAAAAACTAACTGAAACAGTCAAAAAAATGACTGGAATTCGAAAAACTAACTGGAAAATGTTTTGAAACTGACTGGAAATGGTTAAAAAACTGACTGGAATTTTCAAAATAAATTACAAAAGTTATTTTGTTAGAAAACTAACTGGAAATTGTTAGAAAACTGACTGAAATTCTGCAAACTAACTGGAAATATGAGAGATTGTGAGAGACTTTGGAATTAGTAGAGAGAGAAAGAGTAGAGAGAAGGTGTGGAAATAAAATGCTAGGAGGGAGGGGGTATTTATATCTTGCAATGTTTGACAATTTTTTTTTTCATTTTTGGCCGCCCAGTTAAGTGAACTAACGGCTAGTTTGAAAACTAGCCGTTTTTGGACAGTGTCAGACCTGGGGAAGTGTGGGGGGCCCAGGTGTAAAAGCTGATAAATAGCCGTTAGGCGGTTAAACCGCCGGTTCATGGTTCACGGTTACAAACCGGCGGTTCACCGGTTTTGGAAAATTCTAACCTTAACCGGACCGGCTAACCGACGGTTCACGGTTGAGCCGGTCGCCGGTTGGCCGGTTTTGACCGGTTACAAACCGGCGGTTAGCCGGTTTCCGGTTTTTTATGGTCACGTCTAGCTCACGTATTAGTCAAAACCAATCACCCATTGAAACACAATTTACAATGCCTATTGCCTAAGGTACTTCGTAATAGGCCTTATTTTATGGGCCTTACTTTGTGGGCCGATTCGGATTGTTTCAGTTGAATTGAATCTCACTTACTCCGTTGGGCCGATTCCCATTTCCCATTTCCCATTTCGTCTCTAAAAATGTCAACATTTTTTTTTTGATATTCCCTAATTTGCCCCCAATTTATATTAGAAAGATCCTAAACACCCTCACACTGTCTACGTTGGGCTTCATACGACGAGCCCTTTATTGGAAAAGAAAGGGTAAACTTGGGGAGATTACTCTACTTTTTAATCTATTTTTAGATGCAACTCGAAATAAAAATAGAAAGTGTGATATTTATTTTAGAATATTTTAGGACGGAGAGTGTGTTATTTATTACCCAAGCTAATCACCGGTGCAATTCATGAGAGACAATTTTCCATTCATAGTTGCAAATGGCATTCTACTTGCTCCTCTTTTTTATGACTTCTATTCTTATCTTGTGCACCATCTATCTTCTACCATTATCCCGGGAAAGAATCCCTATTTTAAATGCATGCTTTCCATTATTGAGCCCACTGCCATTGACATACCATCCATACATTTACGATTTACGGGTCGTTTACCTTCGTGCATATAAACTCCTATCGTATCGTATCTATTACAGATTTGCCGCATATAAACTCCTATCGTATCTATTATAGATTTGTGCACTCTCTTGTGATTTTCAACATATTAAATCCCAAAACGATCAAATGTTAAATTATAAACTGTCCCCAATAAATTAAAAGGTTGGTTATTTTGGAAGAATGTAACTCTTAAATCTGGTTAGTATCTAATTAATTCATTATCTTCCTTCCTTTTCTTTTCCTCCAGAGAAAGGCTGAAAGAAAGATTAGACCGTAAAATGGTGTTTTTTTTTTTCTCGGATTTCATATCCTCATATGAAAGAGCAAAATCAATACACACAGCACTCTTCACTTGAATCGCTAATCAAAACAAAACTTGATTTCTCATTTTGCATTGATCTGCTGACTTTCGCTTGAACACATCATATGAAACCCGAAATTAATTTTGTGGATTTTCGATGTTGCCTTTCTACAATCTACACTTATATAATATCATGGTGCCTCTAATTTTTCAAGCTGCAAATCATGTTGACCAACACCAAGTACCCAACTGGAATGATATACTACCTCCACCAACATCCCCATAGTCAAAGTGAGTGCAGAAAGTATGAACTTCTGCAAAATTTGAATAGATCAGTCCATACGCTACGGGTAGACTTATATAAATAAAGCCAGGATTCTTGCCTTGTACTCCTTTCCAAGTCAAATTGCCTTGTGATTTTATCCAAGTTCAGTGCAGCAGAATGATTAATCAGTATTCTGTCCTTTTTTTTTTTTTTTAATCATTTGCATCACTTTAAAAAAAAAATGGTAGCCAGTCAGCCAGATTATGAAGCTTGTTGAGACAACAATCTTTTATCTTTTGCTAATGTAATAATGATTCCAGATGCAAGAAAAAATATCATTGGAGCTTCTCTGCTAGCATTAAGATTGCTGGGTATTTCTTTGGACAAATTCTCCCGTACAACCGTCGCACACTGTCCGACGGGTTCTTCCATGGGTCTTCGGTTTTATCCAACGGTTAATACCCGGCACCTTTTATCCAGCGGTTATTATCCAGCTGACGCGTCAGCTTCTGCCCCTTTCAGCTCGCGACACGTGTCGCTAAAAAAAAAAAACCCTACCATAACTTTAAAATGCTATATCTTGAGATTTATAACTCAGTTTTTTTTTTAAAAAAAATACCGTTGTGTTCGTCTCGACGAGACGAATAAAACTACATAGGTCATGATATGGTTTGATTTTTTTAAAAAAAAATTACACAAAAAAAGTTTGAGTTGCTTTGTCAGCTGAGATGTAACACTCTGTTTTGATAAAAGTAACAGTTTCATATTCAAAAAGTAATACTTTTTACAGTCAAATATAACAGCAATTTTACAAAAAAAAAAAAAAAATTGGGTTTGCATATCAATTGTTACTTTCTCAATAAAAAATTGTTACATTTCAGATATAATGTTACATTTAAGAATATAAACTGTTACAATTGAGAAAAAAAATATTACATTCATTTTTTTATAAAATGTAACACTAGTTTAGTTTGTCAATCTTATGTTAATTTTAAAAAAAAAAGTGTTACATTTGAAAAAAATAGTGTTACATTCCTTTATAAAAAGTGTGACATTAGTTTAGTTGTCATTCTTTATGTTATCTTTAATCTATTGCAGTAAAATTGTGGTACATTTTGGAAAAAAATTGTTACATTTGAAAAGAAAAAAGTGTTACATTTCGTTATAATAAGTGTTACTTTTGTTGTGAGGAAAAAAAGGGTTGGGAGTGGTTGAAAAAAAAGAATAAAAAAATATCAGCAAAAAAAAAAAAAAAAAGAAAAAAAAAAGCAAATATTTTTGGGGGAAACGTGTTCCCCCCTAATGTTAAAAAAAGACCTGTTTTAAAACGCGTTTCCCCTAATGTTAAAAAAAGACGTGTTTTAAATATACGGACGACCTATTTTAAAACGCGTTTCCCCCTAATGTTAAAAAAAGACGTGTTTTAAATATACGGACTTGGTGTTTTAAGGCCTAAACTCACTGTTTTAAAGCCTAAACTTGCTATTTTATTTTCTTGGTGTTTTAATGTCTAAACTTGCTATTTTAATGCCTAAACTTGCTATTTTATTTTCTAGGTGTTTTGAGGCCTAAACGCAATATTTTAAGGCCTAAACTCGCTGTTTTAAGGGTGAAACCATATTAAAAAACAGGTATTTTTTTAATATTAGGGGGAAACGCGTTTTAAAACAAGTCTTTTTTTTTTAACATTAGGGGGAAACTTTCCCCCAAAATCAACTCAAAAAAAAGAGGGGGAAGGTCGGCCGTCTCCTGTTGCACGGTACAACCGGTGCACAGGAGACCGGCTCATTTCTTTGTAGGAGAAGATGAAGAAATCAGAGTAGGAGAAAATCTCTCTTTCTTTCCTTTCCCTACGTTTCTCTGGGTGAATAATAAGAAAGGGAAAGGAGATATCGACTTAATTAGAATTAACCAGAGTTAAAGAGTTATCATACTTCTAAAATAACTCCTTCCTAACTTAACGCTATATTGCTGATGTGGTGCATTTCGATTGGTGGCTGCAAAACCCCTATTTGCAGTGACACCTAACCAAATTTTTTCTCTTATAATCATAGTTGTCAATCCCGTTCCGTTCCGGTCTGTACCAGCCGGTACGCACCGTTCCGGTCAAAAACTGGTGCGAGATATAGTATGCACCGTTCCATTTTTTGTACCGCTCTGAACCGGTCCGTACCAGTCCATACCGGCCTAAACCGGTCCGTACCGGCCGGTATACACCGTCCCGGCGGAACGCAACTTAATTTTTTTAAAAAAAAATTTAAATGAACATTTATTTTTAAAAAATTATTTCTTCAGATTTATTATACTTATTAATGTTGTTTTACCAAATATACATAAAATATTTATTTTTTATAGGATTTGAAAAGTTATGTTATGTAATTGTCAAAAAAATATACGATATTATACATTATTAAAAAAAGTGCGGTACATCCGGAACGGTGCACCGGTGTGCTCCGGTACCGGTAGGTACCGTTCCAGTGAGCAAACCGGTGCGTTCGCCGGTACGGGATTGACAACTATGCTTATAATTATCGTCCCAAGAAGACAGGTCAATCACAAAGACATGAATGGCGTGAATGGGATTTCAAACACAATTTTATAGTATCTTCCTGCACACATAATCTATTTATGTACAACGACATATTTTTTTTTTAAAACAAAAATATGTTTATTACCCAAAAAACCTCATATTTATTTATTTGTTTATCACCTAAATTTTACCCACTTTCTAACATATTTCCGGAGACTACTTTTGTTAGAAGTTATGATAGTTCAACCTCGTAACTTTTTGCTCAATCAAAAGAATATTAAACCCCTAAATATTTAAAATAGAAGTGTGTATACTCTTAATATCAAATATTTGTATTTTTATTTTTATTTTTATTTTTCATCGTTGAAAGGCTTAGATGGGTTACATAGCTTGAGATAATGTCAAAACTTACCTACTCAAATAATCAAATTTACGTTTACCACACACACACACATCAAAAAATAAAATAAAAAAATACATGTATTAAAAATAAAAAAAATAACAAATAAAAAAAATCACATTGCCTTCATCCTCTTCTCCACTTATATTACTACTTCCGGACTTCCGGTCACCGGCGGACCTACCCTTTGGGGTAAGGGGGCCGCGCCCCCGTTTGTCAATTTTTTATTTTTATTTTTACTAGTGTATTTCTTGTAAATTTAAATTAATTAGTGGAATAAATTAATATTTACCCCCATTCAGTGAAGGTAAAATATACTAATTTTTTTTCTTGCCCCCTTACACTAACAAAAATAATTTTGCCCCCTTCAAAAAAAAGATCCTGAATCCGCCACTGCTTCCGGTCAAAATAAACGTCCGAAAAAAATTCAAACTCTTACCCAAAGTAAATTTGAATTTTTATACTCCCTCTGTCCCTGAAAGAAAGTCTCATATTGACTTTTTATGGTCAATAAAAATAAAATTTGAGCAAACATTAGTGTTAATTTAATGATCACAATGAAATTCTAAAAATTGTTATTGATAAATCCTTTAATGATTTATCAATTACAAATTTTAGAATTTCACTAGAATGATAAGATCGTCACCAATGGTTGGTCAACGTTCATTTTTATTGACCATAAAAAGTCAAAATGAGAATATCTTTCTGATACAGAGGGTTTCTGATACAGAGGGAGTATTAACATTAACTTGGAGTTTCGGGTGGTTTGCATTAAATGTGCATTCTATATATTTGTTCTTATTTCTTCCCATACGGTCACGGTCATAGGTCGTTTCCGGCACCTTTTTAAATAATGCAAATGGAATATAACCTATACAAGGAAGAATACTTGACTTTGGGCTGTGGAATTTTAGTCAAATTTAATTGCAATTTTTTAGAATCGATATAGCCACAGGTTTGACGTGAGAATCCTTTTGACCAACTATCATTTCTTTACACGAGGAAAATGAATGGAAAATATCGTTACCTCTTTGTATCCATTATTTTGTAAACTTCTTTTGTGCATCCTAGCATTGCCCTTATAATAAGTTAAGAGATTTTTTTTTTTAAAGTCCTATTATATTACTATATAAGTTAAGAGTAATTTTAAGAGGTTTGACTTGTTTTCCAGCATATAATAGTCATATAAAATAATGTCATTTAAATATGAAAATTAGACTTTTATTAAATAAAAATTAAGCTTTCTCTTTTCTTTCACCTGAAATGGTGTGTAAATCATAACATAACCTGTAAGGCTTATTTATATTTTTGAGGATTTATCTCCGATAGATTTTATTTGTTGATTGTTCCGCTGCATCGAGTATAATCATGGGATCACTTTTTTTTAACTACTACTCCCTCTCTACTTAAAAGGAATGACAATTTCAAAAAAACAAAATCCATTTTTTTTTATTTTTATTTTTTTGATAAAAACATTATCCTTCATCTTTTTTTACGTTTTCTTTTTCCACTTAGCATTTTATACTTGCAAAATTAAATATTTAAAAAAAAATACAAAAAATATACTCCTTCCGTTTCAAGAAAGTTGCAACATTTTGCCATTTAAGATATTTCACAAAAGTTGCAACAATCAAAAAATGGAAGTTTTATTACTTTTATAATCCTCCACTCATTCCATCTCTTCCTCCCAACCACTCATTATTCTCCACTCATTCTATTTTCACCCCCACTAATTCTATCTCTTCCTCTCTACATTTCATTCTTAATATAATATTATATCCTTAATTTCCTAACTCCAAAGTAAATGTTTCAACTTTTCTGGAACGGAGGGAGTATATATAAATCTTTACCATTAAATTATCTACAAGGTAGAAATTTCTAAAATGATTTACATAAGAGAAATCCGTAAGTTGTTTTACGGAAAACTTACCTTATTTCCATTGACAATAAAATATTTTACATTGACTTTTTTGTTGGAACAATTTTAATCCCTGAATGCCACACTCACTTTAGAATAGGATTGAGGAAGAGATGAAGCGGAAGCGTTTAAGAACAATACCTGTTGAATCCATGGATGATGTAGGGAGAAATGAATAAGAAGAAGATGTAAGGAGAATGCTCTTCTAAATGATAAATGTCTTTCCTCTTTACTTCTTTAACACTTAATGAAGATTTATGGAGAGAGTACTAATGAATAATGGAGTAGTCTTTAAGGGTTGATGGAATGCCCTTTATATAGTAGACTTGGTGACATTTCATTTAGGGACCACACCCTTTCAAGCTTTATGATAATAAATTACCCTTTTGCCCATCACAATTAGGTAATATATATCCAGAAATTCTACACATTTTATTATCAACTATACTTTATAATTTAATATTATAATCATAACTTTATGAATGGAAGTCTAAATGACTTGTGTTGCAAGCCATGTCCTTACAATCTCCCACTTGGGTTACAAAACAAAGCCCTTCCTTTAAATTATGATCATAACACAAATGACAACCCTTATGTGTGCATTTTATTGTCATTTATAACAATCTCGTCCATTAGCCATACAAGTATAGGACTAAAGGGGCAGTCGTTGTAATTGATTCGCAACTAAACCCACAATAATCACGTATACAAATCCAACTAAATGACATAGATCAAAAGTATAGATGTGTAGCATGGAATCATAATGAATATATACATATTCTTCCAACTAGTCCAACTTAACCAAATGAGATCAAAACTTTAAATAATAGAACAATTAATGAAAGAACAACACAAACTCCCACTATACTAAATGTTATCAAAAGTTGTTACACCCATATGAGCAACATGCTCGTGAAACACTGAAGATGATAAATCTTTCATAAATGGATCCTTTAAATAGAGTTTGTTTCTATAAGTTGTATCTCTTTCGTTCATTTTGTACTCTTTTCTTTATAACAAGATAATTAATGTCTAAATCCATAAACTCTTGTTAGAGTACAGAACTGCTACCTGATAGTCATATCTTAATTGGTCTTTCGACACTTGTTTTGACAAATCACAGTCCATTAAAACATATGCAGCCATATATTTAACTAATGTCGGAATACCTAATGATCTCAAGATGATCCGACTTCAAAACATAGGCATGTAGTTCTTTAGTGTTTTGTAAATACTTCTATCATTCTTTTGGCTGCTACTTAATGTCCTTTCCGGATTGCTTTGGTATTGACAAAGCATCCCAACGTTAAATGTAAGATTTACGTATACATTAAGCTTCCTACTGCTGATGCAAAGAGGGAATTTTCCATATACTTGGATTCAAAATTTACCTTTAGGACACTGTTTGAGACTAAGAATGTCTCCTTTAAAATTAGGGGTGTCATGTGGTTTACAGTTTTGCATGCTAAACCTTTTGTAATACCTTTCCATATGGCCTTTTGTGATAATCCTAAAACATCTCGTGAGCGATCACGGTGAATTTTGATTCTTAATACAAAGATGCCTTACCAAGATCTTTCATTTCAAATAAGAAATTTCTTAGTTTCCTTAATAAGGTTCATATCATTACTAGCAAGCAAAATATCATCCACATATAAGACCAAAATTATAAATTTACTCCCACTGAACTTATGGTATACTTAATATTTACCAAGATTCATTTCAAAACAAATGAAAGAATAACTTGGTTAAATTCTAAATACCATTAATGAGAAGTTTTACTTAAGTTCATAAATGAATTTCTCCATATAGATAGTTTCCTTAATGTCTCCATTAAGAAAAGTTTTCTCTAATATCCATTTAATGAAGCTTAAGATAAAATGTGCTATTAGTGCCATAATGATCCTAATGAGCTTTTAGAAGATACCGGAAAAGTGTTTCTTTCTTTATAATCAATACCTTTCTTATGAGTTAAAATCTTTAGCAACTGATGGGCTTTATATCTTTCAACATTACTTTGTGAATTCTTTTAGGTCTTAGAGACCCATTTTGACACGCCCCAAGTCCCGGGATTCCCTAATAGAACCTCGAACCTGGTGCGCGTAACTAACAAGAAACAAGAATCTAACGGGAAACAGGAACAATACCTGTTAAAAACAAACTGACATGATATATATACTCAAGAGTAGGGAGCTAAGATAGCTCACACGAGTTCTAGACCAAGAAAATTTAAACCAAAATGGTTATATACAGCGGAAGACATGCCTAGCAAATAAGCTAGCAACAAGAACTGTCTAAGGACAACAAATACTACCCCAATACAAGCCCAGAGTTTAATTAACTCATACAAGATCGTCCTTACCAAAATATAAAAGGACACTAACTTCGAACAAGAATATCCTGCTGAGTAAGTTCCCAGCTAAGTCGAGCCTCACTGCGTACTATCCCCTGCTTTCCGGGGGGGGGGGAAACAATTAAACAAATAAAGGGTGAGATAAATCTCAGTAAGCTATTAACATGCAACTATATGTCATGTTATCGTGTAATACAAGTAGATACTCAACTAAACATATATCAAGTATCATCGAGTAACAAGTATAGGAGAGGCTAAGCCAACTTAACAAGTAATCAAGCTCAGGAAAGGTTCAGGTAACAAGTAGTCAAGTAGAGTGAGAGGCTAAACCAGCTCACCAAGATGCACATAGGCCTATCACGCATTGTACCTGAATCCTTCCTTATTTCTCCCAAGAATACCATTTGTTGTCGATGCTTTTCTAGCTGAGGACAACCAAGAACAGGAACAAGAACTGCTGTGCAGTATATAAGAAGACCTGGTAATCAGTGTCATCCACAAGATACAAAATCCACGTGGTGAACAAGACGGGAATTAGCATTCACTTAGGTCAGGCTTATTGCTCCAACCAAGGAAGCTATGCCCTTACTATGGCCGGTAGTAAGGGGTCGGGCGGAAATACATAGGGACCCGATTGTCACTTAAACCCCAGCTCTCGCGACAAGCGTGAACCTATATATTTTTGAACAAGCAAGGAGAACCAGCTGGACTCACCAAGAATGCACAAGTAGATATTTACTTGAACTACGAGAACAGAACTCAGTCCCTTATTAGTGGACTATTCTTTATGCACCATGTAATTATGTATCATGTGCTCACAAGAATATGCACCATGTAATTATGTATCATGTGCTCACAAGAATATGCACCATGTAATTATGTATCATGTGCTCAATATAAGCACACGTACGCAATTATTGCGAATACAAACCAAGATAACAATGGCACATAAGGTGTCCATGTAACACGATCAATCCAAGTAAGAGTCCATTTATAACAGACTTCAGTCAAGTAGTAGGGTATTTCACTTTGTCACATGCCAAGTTTGCACGTACATATTCATATCACGTTTAACACATTAAAGTGTCTATCCCGATACCCTTACTATCAAATAGAGCCCAATACCTTAGACTCTAAACACGTAGTAGCATATGTCACATTCCTACATAGTCACAATCATATCTCACGTATATGTATCGTTAGTAATCGAATACATTTTCCAACACATATTGTGTTCTGTAATCATTCTTATTAATTTAAATCGTAGTATTCACGATTATATGAATTATCTTCATATTACACTAGTCCCTATTTTCTTTAGGAACCAGTTCAAGACAAGATATCTTCTTCATTCTTTATATACTTCATTAAATATATACATGATTAAACTAAATCACTTACACTTTAGTGCTTATTTATAGCACTTCCAATATACACGTATCAAGTTCAGGTATACAGTAGAGTTAATCATTCTCTAACTAGTTTCATAACCCAATTCTTTGGTTATTCATGTCATGTATCAAATAATCAAGAAGCTACATTCTATCAAGTAGCTACATGCAAGATTTGCATATACACATCAAGAATCTTTCAAGTTTATTACCATACTCATGTAATGGTTTCAAGACATTCAAGACTTTCAAGACAATCAAGACAGTCAAGACTTTTACAAGATTTTATCATCTTGTATCCAAGTTCTCAATCCATTTTCTTGGATGGTTAAACATGTACAAGAGTTAATTAACTTATACTTAAGTTATCAATCCAACTCTTTGGTTATTTACGACAAGTACAAGATTTATTTATCTTATATTCACGTTTTAATTAAGAAGATGAGCTATACATCTCCCAATCAAGTTCACGATCCTATTCCTAGGATATTCAAGCTCAAGACATTAGTTGGTGTCCTTTTGGTACACAAACTTTAGCTACGAGAAGGGAGACTAATCCAAGATTCGTGGACTAGCTCAACGGGAAACAAGCTTCAAGTATTCAAGTAATCAAGAAGTCACATTGTTATCAAACAACTATGTGCGATGATTGCACATACAAGTCAAGAATACTTCTTATTCACGTTAATGCTTATTCTGAGCACTTTCGAGTTTACACCTTACCCATATATTGGTGTCAAGGCATATACAAGATTTATTAATCTTATATTCATGTTTTAATCCCTTTTCTTTGGATGTTCAAGTCATGTACAAGATTTTATTGTCTTATACTTCAAGTTTTATTCTCAATCCTATTCTTAGGATGTTCAAGTTCAAAACATTGTTTATACCCCTAAGGTACACAAGACGTTGATTTCCCAGACACATAAGAGCATTCATACTCTTATACTCAAGTTCAATGTCCTAAAACACCTATCTAGGTGCTCTATACAATCACTTTAAAACCCCATTAATTTATTCTTTGAATAGCCCTCTAAGTCTAGGTTATTCAGCTTCTTTCGGATCTTGATTCCGACTTTCCTATAGAAAGTTATGAAGGAAACAATTCAAGGAGGACAATCAGATTCCAGGTGGCACGACCGTGCACACCAAGGAACACGACCGTGCTAATCACATTGGCACGACCGTGCAGCCAAAAATGGCACGACCGTGCTAAATCTGGCGAGACAATCAGTCTGGAGGGCATTTTTGGCACGACCGCGTGTGCAAAAATGGCACGACCGTGCTAACACTGCCGATGGATTTTCACACAAAACTCATTTTCGGCACGACCGTGCCCATAAAAGGCGCACGACCGTGCTAACACTGTCGAGGAAATTTGCCTAAAGGTGATATTTGGCACGACCGGGCCAAATAAAGGCGCACGACCGTGCGGTACAAATTTTGGCCCTTTTCCCCTGAATTCAAATTTCATTAATTCTCCGTCCCACACGTAGGAGTAACATTTAACTAACACTCCTAACATTCTCAGGAGTATACTAACAAGTTTAGAACTCCTATTTCAAGCCCAATTCATTTCTTTTACCGTCCCATAAATAATAGGACAATTTCCTTTTATTCCATTTCAATATTTCACCGTCCCCCAAAAGTATAAGTACAATTTTATTTTATACTAATATACCCATCTAGGGATACTTCCATTCATTTCCCCGTACCACAAATAATGGTACAATTTTTCTAATAATATTTAAATCGAGTTACTATTTTACCGTCTCACGAATAGGAGTAATTTTTCTATATTTTTCCAAGTTTCTTCCCAGGACAAGCTATTCCTTCATATTTAGTATACGAATACTCCCTTCGTCCCAATTTTACAAGTATCGCAAAAATTGCCCAAAATAAAATTTTAAAAAGAACAAGTAGCGGGAATAACATATATACATGTTATTACAAGTAAGGGGGAGCTAATAGCTTACCTAGTCAAAAATCAAGTTGACCCAAATTAATTTCTGATCGGCCTGGAACGCTCTATTCAACGCCACGAATATTTATCCGGGACCAGAATCACGAACGGAGGGATAATTAAGCTCGAGGAGTCGAGAATAGGGTAAAAGTTTAACTTTCTCTCTGAGACAGAGAGAAAGTACGAGAAGAACTGAGAAATGCTTTCTCAGTGAAAAGCAAACCAAGAAGATATACTTAGGATTTTCCAAGAATTGCAACTAGGCCCCTCAAGTTCTAACTTTGACAAAAAGGGCCCCTAAACTTTTAACTTTGACATTTAACCACCTTAACTTTCTAACGCAGTTAAATAATTAACTCAAATAAAATAGCATATAATTATGCTAGCCAAGAATTTAACAAGCAAGTTAAATATTTAACAAGAATAAAGATGGGCGTTACATCCTCCCCACCTTAAAGAAAATTCGTCCTCGAATTTTTACTAGATTAAGATTATAACATATATAATCAACAAGTAGAACTCAAGAGCAATCAAGAATATACACATATACTCACAAATATTTCATGCAATCAAGATGTATCAATTATAACATCGAAACACATAAATTCAAGTAGACTCGATTAGTCAATCCACTATATTGGTGAAACTTGACATATCCACTAAAATAATAGAACTGGTCATATCCTCCAGATCACTGTAATACTAGTCAAATCCACTAGGCAATCTCAGATACTGAAGTCATGGTTATCCATCGTTTCAATATTCATAACTGACTTTACGTATATCAATCCATCAAGACAATCCATCAAAAGATGTAGCTCTCAGTGTCGAATAATTAACGATAGAGCTGCCCTCGAAATTCATTAATGAATCTCTAACAAGATCAAGAAAATCTCAAGAACACACGTACCTTGGTTGTTTCCACTTATAGGTCAACACAGATACTCATTTCAGACATCCACTACAAGGTAGATAAATCCTCTATCAAGAAATTCTCAAGTTGAATCTTCAACTCGTTTAACTCAATCGATGTCAAGAACATTAATCCAGATGTCAGCACTGTATTCGCACTGTCACAACTCAAGATAATCCAAGTTTCTCATCAAGAATGGATACATCCATCTAGTTTGGTGTAGAAACTCCACTGTCAATCACATAGGTTAAATACCCAGTACAATCTCAAGAACCCTTTCTAGACTTTCAATGCAGAACATAAAGGTTATGCATAAATCTATCATGCTCACATATATAGTCAAGCATACTAGCATAGAAATAATTACCATCTATTGTGGTAAACAAGAATGGCATAACATATAGAAAGCCAAATCATAACACGTAAGAGCCAAGCCATAACACGTATCACATCAATGTCCTATTTAGGTAACATGACCAAGTTAACATAGAACGTATAGGGTGTTATCACCCACACTTCTATCAAGCTCTTACTAATAACAATATCAACACGTAGTCTCTTACTAGAGAATACACTTCCACGCAATTCACGAGATAAGGACAAGCATGCATATATAGCACGAAACAATGTCCACAAGACAAGATAGTTACGCCTAAGTCTTTAAAAACTCGCGCTCTCGATTCTCAAACCATCTAATCCAATTGGATCAACACTATTAATACCAGTCCTATGCCTGGTATAACAACAAGTAACGAAGCACTCGGCGTCGAAAACACACCCAAGACTAACCCAACCTAGGCCATAGACCCTATCCAGGCTTAGAGCTAAACCTAGCTCTGATACCAACCTGACACGCCCCAAGTCCCGGGATTCCCTAATAGAACCTCGAACCTGGTGCGCGTAACTAACAAGAAACAAGAATCTAACGGGAAACAGGAACAATACCTGTTAAAAACAAACTGACATGATATATATACTCAAGAGTAGGGAGCTAAGATAGCTCACACGAGTTCTAGACCAAGAAAATTTAAACCAAAATGGTTATATACAGCGGAAGACATGCCTAGCAAATAAGCTAGCAACAAGAACTGTCTAAGGACAACAAATACTACCCCAATACAAGCCCAGAGTTTAATTAACTCATACAAGATCGTCCTTACCAAAATATAAAAGGACACTAACTTCGAACAAGAATATCCTGCTGAGTAAGTTCCCAGCTAAGTCGAGCCTCACTGCGTACTATCCCCTGCTTTCCTGGGGGGGGGGAAACAATTAAACAAATAAAGGGTGAGATAAATCTCAGTAAGCTATTAACATGCAACTATATGTCATGTTATCATGTAATACAAGTAGATACTCAACTAAACATATATCAAGTATCATCGAGTAACAAGTATAGGAGAGGCTAAGCCAACTTAACAAGTAATCAAGCTCAGGAAAGGTTCAGGTAACAAGTAGTCAAGTAGAGTGAGAGGCTAAACCAGCTCACCAAGATGCACATAGGCCTATCACGCATTGTACCTGAATCCTTCCTTATTTCTCCCAAGAATACCATTTGTTGTCGATGCTTTTCTAGCTGAGGACAACCAAGAACAGGAACAAGAAGTGCTGTGTAGTATATAAGAAGACCTGGTAACCAGTGTCATCCACAAGATACAAAATCCACGTGGTGAACAAGACGGGAATTAGCATTCACTTAGGTCAGGCTTATTGCTCCAACCAAGGAAGCTATGCCCTTACTATGGCCGGTAGTAAGGGGTCGGGCGGAAATACATAGGGACCCGATTGTCACTTAAACCCCAGCTCTCGCGACAAGCGTGAACCTATATATTTTCGAACAAGCAAGGAGAACCAGCTGGACTCACCAAGAATGCACAAGTAGATATTTACTTGAACTACGAGAACAGAACTCAGTCCCTTATTAGTGGACTATTCTTTATGCACCATGTAATTATGTATCATGTGCTCACAAGAATATGCACCATGTAATTATGTATCATGTGCTCACAAGAATATGCACCATGTAATTATGTATCATGTGCTCAATATAAGTACACGTACGCAATTATTGCGAATACAAACCAAGATAACAATGGCACATAAGGTGTCCATGTAACACGATCAATCCAAGTAAGAGTCCATTTATAACAGACTTCAGTCAAGTAGTAGGGTATTTCACTTTGTCACATGCCAAGTTTGCACGTACATATTCATATCACGTTTAACACATTAAAGTGTCTATCCCGATACCCTTACTATCAAATAGAGCCCAATACCTTAGACTCTAAACACGTAGTAGCATATGTCACATTCCTACATAGTCACAATCATATCTCACGTATATGTATCGTTAGTAATCGAATACATTTTCCAACACATATTGTGTTCTGTAATCATTCTTATTAATTTAAATCGTAGTATTCATGATTATATGAATTATCTTCATATTACACTAGTCCCTATTTTCTTTAGGAACCAGTTCAAGACAAGATATCTTTTTCATTCTTTATATACTTCATTAAATATATACATGATTAAACTAAATCACTTACACTTTAGTGCTTATTTATAGCACTTCCAATATACACGTATCAAGTTCAGGTATACAGTAGAGTTAATCATTCTCTAACTAGTTTCATAACCCAATTCTTTGGTTATTCATGTCATGTATCAAATAATCAAGAAGCTACATTCTATCAAGTAGCTACATGCAAGATTTGCATATACACATCAAGAATCTTTCAAGTTTATTACCATACTCATGTAATGGTTTCAAGACATTCAAGACTTTCAAGACAATCAAGACAGTCAAGACTTTTACAAGATTTTATCATCTTGTATCCAAGTTCTCAATCCATTTTCTTGGATGGTTAAACATGTACAAGAGTTAATTAACTTATACTTAAGTTATCAATCCAACTCTTTGGTTATTTACGACAAGTACAAGATTTATTTATCTTATATTCACGTTTTAATTAAGAAGATGAGCTATACATCTCCCAATCAAGTTCACGATCCTATTCCTAGGATATTCAAGCTCAAGACATTAGTTGGTGTCCTTTTGGTACACAAACTTTAGCTACGAGAAGGGAGACTAATCCAAGATTCGTGGACTAGCTCAACGGGAAACAAGCTTCAAGTATTCAAGTAATCAAGAAGTCACATTGTTATCAAACAACTATGTGCGATGATTGCACATACAAGTCAAGAATACTTCTTATTCACGTTAATGCTTATTCTGAGCACTTTCGAGTTTACACCTTACCCATATATTGGTGTCAAGGCATATACAAGATTTATTAATCTTATATTCATGTTTTAATCCCTTTTCTTTGGATGTTCAAGTCATGTACAAGATTTTATTGTCTTATACTTCAAGTTTTATTCCAATCTTTGGACATTCAATCATGTATAAGAGTTATACACTTTACTCTTACCAATTCTCAATCCTATTCTTAGGATGTTCAAGTTCAAAACATTGTTTATACCCCTAAGGTACACAAGACGTTGATTTCCCAGACACATAAGAGCATTCATACTCTTATACTCAAGTTCAATGTCCTAAAACACCTATCTAGGTGCTCTAGACAATCACTTTAAAAACCCCATTAATTTATTCTTTGAATATCCCTCTAAGTCTAGGTTATTCAGCTTCTTTCGGATCTTGATTCCGACTTTCCTATAGAAAGTTATGAAGGAAACAATTCAAGGAGGACAATCAGATTCCAGGTGGCACGACCGTGCACACCAAGGAACACGACCGTGCTAATCACATTGGCACGACCGTGCTAAATCTGGCGAGACAATCAGTCTGGAGGGCATTTTTGGCACGACCGCGTGTGCAAAAATGGCACGACCGTGCTAACACTGCCGATGGATTTTCACACAAAACTCATTTTCGGCAAGACCGTGCCCATAAAAGGCGCACGACCGTGCTAACACTGTCGAGGAAATTTGCCTAAAGGTGATATTTGGCACGACCGGGCCAAATAAAGGCGCACGACCGTGCGGTACAAATTTTGGCCCTTTTCCCCTGAATTCAAATTTCATTAATTCTCCGTCCCACACGTAGGAGTAACATTTAACTAACACTCCTAACATTCTCAGGAGTATACTAACAAGTTTAGAACTCCTATTTCAAGCCCAATTCATTTCTTTTACCGTCCCATAAATAATAGGACAATTTCCTTTTATTCCATTTCAATATTTCACCGTCCCCCAAAAGTATAAGTACAATTTTATTTTATACTAATATACCCATCTAGGGATACTTCCATTCATTTCCCCGTACCACAAATAATGGTACAATTTTTCTAATAATATTTAAATCGAGTTACTATTTTACCGTCTCACGAATAGGAGTAATTTTTCTATATTTTTCCAAGTTTCTTCCCAGGACAAGCTATTCCTTCATATTTAGCATACGAATACTCCCTTCGTCCCAATTTTACAAGTATCGCAAAAATTGCCAAAACAAAATTTTAACAAGAACAAGTAGCGGGAATAACATATATACATGTTATTACAAGTAAGGGGGAGCTAATAGCTTACCTAGTCAAAAATCAAGTTGACCCAAATTAATTTCTGATCGGCCTGGAACGCTCTATTCAACGCCACGAATATTTATCCGGGACCAGAATCACGAACGGAGGGATAATTAAGCTCGAGGAGTCGAGAATAGGGTAAAAGTTTAACTTTCTCTCTGAGACAGAGAGAAAGTACGAGAAGAACTGAGAAATGCTTTCTCAGTGAAAAGCAAACCAAGAAGATATACTTAGGATTTTCCAAGAATTGCAACTAGGCCCCTCAAGTTCTAATTTTGACAAAAAGGGCCCCTAAACTTTTAACTTTGACATTTAACCACCTTAACTTTCTAACGCAGTTAAATAATTAACTCAAATAAAATAGCATATAATTATGCTAGCCAAGAATTTAACAAGCAAGTTAAATATTTAACAAGAATAAAGATGGGCGTTACACATTTATAGGTTTCACATCCTTATGTAATGAAATAAGATCCCAAACGTTGTTATCTTTCAAAAGATTGTAATTCTTTATTAATGGCATTAATCTTCTTATGAGAATTAGGACTATTGATGGTTTTATGGAAGATAAATAGATTATCTCCCATTATACCTAAGTGTCCTTTATTCTCGACAAGATACACTTAATGAATATCCGGAATTGCATTCCTTCTTACTCTATTTGATCTCTATAAGGGCACCGGTTCTAACTATAATGTTTGTAAATTTACTTTAAGGCATTTAATGCAAAATTATTTTCCAAATTATCAAGTTTGTTTAAGATTTTCCTTCAACATAAGCTTATCAATTTTCCTCTTGAAAATATGACCCAAATGCCTATGTCTAAATGAAAATAAAATTTACTTGATAACTTTTGCTTTCTAGTTTTGGTTTTATTATTAAGGGACACATTTATTGTTTAAATAATATCGAGTAAATAAAGAATACTTGACAAAGTACTAGTACCAACAACTTTGGAATTTAAAAATAAAGATCACAAAATGAACAAAATAACATTCTTTATTCAATATTGTGATATATATATATATATATATATATATATATATATATATATATATATATATATATATATATATATATATTAAATTCCGTTCAAATGACGGTACAACAAATGTATTATTTATACAAACAATACTTAGTACTTAACAATAACTGAAAAAAGAGTCCTTATGCCTAAAACTTCAACCGGATTCCCAGCTCACATATAGATGAATCTCTCATCTTTACTGGTTCTTCGGTAACTCAGGCAATCCTACACAAACATACTTATGTGAGTTGTTGCACCAAAATCAACCACCATGTATGTGTAGGGATTGAAACCAAATTTAGCCTTAATACAATACAAACAAGACCAAATGACATACCTTTCTTAGCACGCCAAGCGTGATACTTAGGGCAATCGAACTTCATGTGTGTAAGGTCCTTGCAAAAGAAGCATTTATTTTCTTTATGATCATTAGATGATCCCTTACGCTTCTTTTTACTTGCAACCGCAATGTCCTTCCCTCTTCTCTTTGTCCCGTGAGAAGAGGTAGATGCCAAACATCCCTCAATCATATCAAGGAATGTTTTAGCATCAACGTCCTTGGAGACACCGGTCAAAATGGTCTCCGGGACAACTATATTCATGATCATTAGGCTCACGCGGTTGGAGCGTTCCCACTTCTCATTATTTAAGCAATCTTCTTGAGTACTTATATCAGAAAGAGGAAGAGGAAACGGTTCCCTTAATGCGTGATCTATGTCCATATAGCCTAAGATCATCATCAATTTATTTTTCCAAGTTTTAAAATTAGTCCCGTTAAGCATCGGTAAAGTACTCATAGCAGTAATCACGGATGAAGCAATAAGTAAATCTGTTGGGTTTTGAGAACAAAAAAGAATGAAAACAAAAACATGAATAAGAAACTACAAAATGAAAAAATGATTAATTATATCAACGAAATCCATCAATAAGACAATCAACATGACATCAAAACTAATCTTTGGATTGCGAGTTGACTCATAAATGATTGCCTTAGGTAACAAGTAATTCGAACTTATATTTTAATAAATACTTAATCTTCCTTTGGGCCGACATAAGTACCTAAGAAAATATCATAATGTTCATTTTATTTGTTACCACATGAATGCCTAAGTTTACTCAAATGTCAAGATCTTCTTTGGAAAATTCAAGTCATTCACATATTAACTTAAACATCCAACACTTTACAATTTTAGGGTTCAAATAACGTAAATCACTTAGGCGACAATATTATTTAAACAATGAATAAAATTGTCAAAGCATATAATTAATCATAGCTTTTTATGTTTGAAATAATGTAGGTTTTGTTCCAAGGGAAAAACAAAATAGTGCAAAACTTAGAAAAGTCCAAAACCTGTGAACAGTAACTGCTCGGCCGAGCACTTTAATCAGAATGTTTTAGTCAATTTGACATGATATGCACGGCCGCTCTTAAACAAAATGCTCGGCCGAGCTGCTCGGCCGAGTCTTATGATGTGCTCGGCCGAGCACCTTAATCAGAAACAATTACCTTATGCCATTTTGGCGCCTGTTCATGTGCTCGGCCGAGCAGATCCCAAGACTCGGCCGTGCAGTTCGCGCCTTTTCATACGCTCGGCCGCTCTAAACAAAGGACTCGGTCGGGCAAGACGATTTCTGCACTTCTGAATTTTGTTCAAACTTTCCCAAAATCAATGAATTGCAAGTAGATCCCCATGGTATGTCCTTAAAACATAAAACCATGTTATTTAGGGATAATCTTGCCTTAAAATTAATGGAATCAAGTGAGTAGATCCACATGGTATGCACGAAAACATAAAACCATGTTATGAAGGGATAGTCACACTTGAACCATTTAGTTTTAATGAACAAAACTTTCAAACATTTTCTGAATTTTAGATGATGATTGTCAGTGCTCTATGAACGAATTAGAGTCCCTAATCAACATCAAATACCTTAAGATTCAACAGGGAAAATGAATCATAGTTAAAGCATAAAGCTTTTCTTAAAACAAGAACTCAAACTTAAACTAAAGATGAACGGGGCTCTGATACCAATTGTTGGAACAATTTTAATCCCTGAATGCCACACTCACTTTAGAATAGGATTGAGGAAGAGATGAAGCGGAAGCGTTTAAGAACAATACCTGTTGAATCCATGGATGATGTAGGGAGAAATGAATAAGAAGAAGATGTAGGGAGAATGCTCTTCTAAATGATAAATGTCTTTCCTCTTTACTTCTTTAACACTTAATGAAGATTTATGGAGAGAGTACTAATGAATAATGGAGTAGTCTTTAAGGGTTGATGGAATGCCCTTTATATAGTAGACTTGGTGACATTTCATTCAGGGACCACACCCTTTCAAGCTTTATGATAATAAATTACCCTTTTGCCCATCACAATTAGGTAATATATATCCAGGAATTCTACACATTTTATTATCAACTATACTTTATAATTTAATATTATAATCATAACTTTATGAATGGAAGTCTAAATGACTTGTGTTGCAAGCCATGTCCTTACATTTTTTTCCCTTTTAGTTACCAAACATCAGAAAACATGTAAAACATTTTACGGCGAAACAAATTAAGCCTAAATTTAATAAAAGAACAGATTTGAAAAGGCGTTTGCCAAGGTCAAATTCTTTTATTCATGCTTGATAAAATTTGTCTATAAAGTAATGGATCAAGCATTTAACTTGACCATTCCTAATATTTCTTCAATATTTGACAAGGATATATAGAAAGTAATAGATAATAATGTTTCCAAATTTGACGATGATATCATTACATCATGAAATCTTCGTTTTGTTTTAAATTTTTACGTTTAAACAAATGAAATGATAATTGCCATGCAACGACTTTGAATTTCAAAGGAATGTCTATATACTTTTATATGGACCATCACTGTTCGATTACAACGTTGCCGATGAATCTGATTCAAATTGTTTGAATAGAGTATGATTTTTTTTTGCAAAATGACCCCGCATACTATCAATTTTTTGCAATGTAACATTTGTATTTTCAAAGCGATCAATGTCACCTGCGTACTATCATTTGGTAATCAATTGAACCCCAAATTTTAACTGCCATTTAAAAACTAACGACCTTGTATACATACTAGTATTTTTCAAATAAGGTCGTTAAAGTATTCTTTTTTGCAATGTCCTCATCACTCTCATCAAATTGACAAATTTTTAACTGGAGTTGGTCATGTGCTATAACGTGACTAATTATCGCTAAGTAACATAAATAATGTGGAAGTATAAGGGGGTTAAGTAAAAAGTACACCCCCCCAAATCCGGTTAGATTATTCCCCTCCATAAACCCTCAAAACAGAACCCTTCTTCATCTTCAATGTCGCCACCTCCATCTCTAACGCTCCAACCGCTTGCACCGGTAACATCACTGTCGGCCCGCAACCATCCAGTGCCGACGAAACTCTTCCCTTCCCCGACGTCCCCCACATCCAGTTCTTCTCCTTCACCCAACATCCAGCGCCGCCCCAACTCTTCACTCGTCAACGATCTCCCACAAGCCAATGTTGAAATCTCTTCAGTTCGACGGCCACCTCCGACAAAATTTCATCCACCCTTCTTAGATGTGAAGATTATTGTTTTATTTTGGGCCTGTGTGTATGCGTGTGCGTACATGGGTTTGACTGAAATGTGTGTTTTATTCTCATTCTTATTAATCAGATTTGGGTGTATTTTTTAATTTTTTTTAGTTTGATTAATCAAATCTGGGTTTTGGAAGGAAAGCGTAGGTCTCCAGATCCGGTGGCAAGATGATTAATCATATCGTGTTTGAATTTTGAGCTTGAAGGTTGAGGATTTTGATGATGTTTGTATCCGATTTTTAATTTTTGTGGTATTTGTGTTTCTGAACTTGAAGATTGAGGATTTTGATGATGTTTGTGATTTATAAGGGATCATTGTTGTTTGTTGATGGTGGAATCTGTGTTGGTGATGGACGAGGGTGTATTTTTTAATTTGGAGATTGGTTGATGGTACTTTCGTTAGGTGGTGACTGCTGCTGATGGTGGTGGATCATGGGTGGTGGAGGTGGTGATGAAATGGAGGTGGAGGTGGAGATGGAGATGTGTGTAGGAATATCAATTTAAAAGTAATACTAAATGATTTAATTCTCAAAAAATTACTAAAAACACAATTTATTGAAGGGAAGATAGAAAGTTAAATCAAAATTTAGGGATCAAAGTTATTTACCCTATTATTTTATTTTATTTTGTTTCTAAAAGAAAAATATAAGGGCTAAGGTGCTATATCTTGAAATTGAGGTGGTAAATTTCCCTTACTTCCGAGTCGAGATCTTTTGTGCCATTTTCTAAATTTAAGGATGGCATCATGATGAAATCATCAAAATATCTAAACCGCAGGATCATGAGTGGTACAAAGTTTTCTACACAATGTAGTATAGAAGATTTCGACTTTTCAGTGCGTGCTTGAGGATATTTTCGTAACATACATGACTGTCGTTTAAAAAAAAAGTCTCAAATAAAATTCATTTTTTTTTTTTTGATTATTTTAGCTGACTTCTTTTGGTTTGACCTTTCAAACTAGGGGACATTATAAGACTAATTAACTAAACGAGACTTGGAATTGAACTGAACACATTTGTCAAATTAATTGCTTTAAAAGCCATCTGGAATTTGGTAATGAATTAGTCGTGAGCTTCAAATCAAACTTAGAGGATTTATAATGTTTATTTTCATCTTTGTCATTTTTGCTATGAGGAGACTTACATAGAAATTGGAAAGAGTGTAATGTGTCCTTGGTCATGGTTGACATATAACACAAGTCTTCTTTACTTAACGTTGACCAAAAATATAAGGAACTGAGTCTGATTTAATTTTCCCCCCTAAAGTCTCTCTTATGTCGGTCTTCTACACTAATCTCAATATTGATGATGGTTGACTCGTCAACTTTCTAAAAACATATGCACTATTTTATTTACTCTATTTGTTTATACTTTATACACGTTATTTGTATTATAGTAAAAGTTATCCTTTTTTTATTTATTTAATTTGGAAATTTGATACTACTAATTTTGGTATTGTTTTAAAAAATATGACACTTATTATGAGATTCATAAAAATATATACAGTATTAATTATGTGAATTGTATTTTAAATTTCTCTATGTAGCATTCTACTCCATATGTTTCAAAATAAATATTTAATTTTTTCGTGATTAAAAATAAAATTAGACATTTATTTTGAAACAATGACAGTATTCATTGACATTGGCGAGTCCAAATCTTCTGTGCCACTTTGTGTACCACTTCATGTGCCACAAGTGATCTAATGGCTCACAGTTATTGAGATTGATATTATGGTAATATTATGCAAACATGTGAACGGTTGGATATCAAGTAGTACATGCAGTGGCACACAAAAATGGTATAGGAGATCTCAACTCGTCTTTGGCCTATCTTTCCTGCTAGATTACCCAAAAAAAAAAAAAAAAAAAAAAAAGCGGCAGATTTTGTAAATAAAGCAGGAAATGGAAATTGATGATAAGTAGGAATAATTACAAATTTAAAGTAATGAATTTGACATCCAAACTTATCCAATACTATATTTGTCAGATAAATAATCCTAGACATACTATATGTATTTGCCTATAGAAAGATACCGGGGAAATATAAATTTATACCTCTATATTTAGGTTTAAATGTAGATATGCCCTTAAATAAATTAATTGTCATCCTTGCCCATGTACTAATGAGTAATATATGTATATTTGGTCACTGTCAACATACCGTTTAAAAACTAACGGAAATGCTGACTAAGCTGCTGATTTGGATATTTCAGTGAAATACGTGGAAAATGAAACGCCATATGGAAAGCTATTAAATAGGCATAAAAATACGTCGTTTTGCTTACTAACTTTCGTTAGACTTTGTTTCACTTCGTTAAATAATTTGTTGAATTCATTTCATCATTTCGTTAATGAATTAACGACTTTGTTAAATAAGATATCACCTAACGCCAGCCATCGCACCACTATCTACCGCCGCCCACCACCACCATAACCATTGTCACCAAACTTAACATTGCCACCACATTAAGATAGATCAGAAACAAATAAAAGAAATCAAATCCCAATTTGAATCAAACTCAAGATCAAAAAATAAAATAAAAAAATAACCAGTAAATTGGAAAATCAAAAGCCCAGTTTGAATTGATTTGAGGAGAAGAAGAAGAAGAAGAAGAAGAGGAAGGGATGGGGGTGGGGTAAGGGTCGAAGAAAGTGCCCATGGCTACAGTCACTGCGTCGCCGCTGCACTAACCTTTCACCACCACCATCACAACCAAAACCCAAAAATTCCTTTCTTCCATCACCCACAATAACTTTATTTATTTAAAATTCATGGCCTCCAGATCTATCGTTGCTCCATTGAACCCATGACCAGCCGACCAGGTTCCCAATAACACCTTCAAAACTTGTATTTAGACAATTAAGTCATTTCCATGTTCAATCTAAGGCAGCAATCGCCCTGTTCTACCCTCTATTGTGGCATCGCAACCATGAATCTCGGCATCAGACCTGCTCAAGTTGTTTACTTCTCCATTCTTCATGAATGTTTTGTCCGTTGGAAACCATTGTAATTTCTTGGCACATATCAGATCGCACTTGAAAAACAATTTTTTTGTTTTTGAAAAAATAATAAATAAAAAAAAATCGTACAAGGGAAAGTAACGGTGACCAAATATACATACATTATTCTTGAGTAAAGGGGCGAGGATGACAATTAATTTGTTTAAGGTCATATCTGCATTTTAGACCTAATTACAGGGGCATAAATCTGTATTTTCTCGAAAGATACTGAAAATATTCATATTAACATGTTTTAGTGCAATCCAAGACTAGAAAAAAATAGAGTTTTGCTGAAATTAGGACAATTTCCTATATGTGTGATTAAAGAATGAAGATACATTTGATCTATTACTATATCAAAAGTGAAAATTGACCCTTACGTTGAAATGAGACGTTAAATGAACCTAATTACCTAAATCCCCTAACTTGATCAATTTGTTTGAGTTGTTTCATTACCTTTTTTTTTTTTTTACCAAACTCTTTTTTTCCCCTAAATTCCTTTAATTCTACTAGATTCACCACAAACTCTCCCGCTCACAAAAAACTGGTTACTTAACTATTGATCATCACTAAACTTTGACAAAAAAAAAAATATGAACATTTAATCATTCATATCTAATTCTAAAATTGTTATTAGTGCATCATCATTAGATATATTATTATTAATAATTATTTTTGAATTTAGTAAAGGTAAATATTTTTCATTAATAAAATATTGATCAAACTTCAATTAAACTAGCATATGATGTTTGTTATGACTTATGAGACGAGTGTTGTATGACAAAATTAATTACCAAAAAATGCTCGTTACATTCATGTTATTGAATGGGGTAATACTCCTTCCGTTCCTAAATGATCTTCACACTTTTTTCAACATTACTACGAAGGAATTTTGAGCAATGATTTTAGGTTGATTCAGTTATCTTAAAGAAAATCTAAAACTTCTTGTTGATGGTATGTCAATAACAAGTTTTAGATTTTATATTAGTACAATTGAGTCTCTTGGAAAAATTGTGTATTTGTGAAGGAAATATGATTTATTTTTGTGATGAATAATTTGTCGAATGACAAAATTGTTTGTGGGTTTGTGTTCTACTCCATGAGAACCATGAGAACATTGAGATAACGTATTCATTTGTCTAATTTGGTGTTGGGATGAATGAGATATCAAGGCTTGAAGTTGGTGGGTTGAAATGGGGAAAATGAGTTTATCCCACATGGAAAGGAAATGTGAAAATGAGCTAGTATAAATGTTTGGGCATCTGAGTAGTGTTCAAGCTTGTATAGCATAAAGTCTCTCTCTCGCGTGCAGGGGATGCAAATCATGGACCCAAATTGGCTTGGGACCATCGAACTCATGTGTGCACCGACCTGCGGACACGAATATAGCACCAATTTGGCTTGTTCGTGCTAGCTCATCTTTTGCAATTATTTTTTATTTTTACAATCAAAACTAGTGGATAACCCGTGCTCTGCACGGGTAGCTAATTTGCTATTTTTTTGCATTTTACTCTTTTTATATTTTTATTTATTAAAATAGCATAACAGTTTTTTATAATATAAATATATTGTATATGAAAAATAATTTTTTAATTATAGTTAACTAAAATAGTAAGCATCATCTTAACTAAAACCATTAATAGTAAAAATTAATCTATATAATAATATCAATAACTAATACTATTATTAATACTTATTAATATTTATAGTAACTATTATAATTAACTAATACTATTAATAATAATAATAGTAATAGTTAACTTGTATATTAACTATTATAGTTAAGTGATACTATTAATGGTAATAGTTAACTTGTATAGTAACTATTATAGTTAACTATTACTATTAATAGTAATAGTTAACTTGTATAGTAACTATTATAGTTAACTATTACTATTAATAGTAATAGTTAACTCATATCATAACTATTATTATGAGCTAATAGTATTAACTAATAATGAGAATATCAAAAGTCACACACTTTTAGGATAGTGATGATGTGGCATCACGAAATGCAAGATTCTTCCATGATTTGTCCACGTGGCATCACCACATCTCTCTTCACCAACTTTAATATATATATATATATATATATAGATTTTTACTCAAAATCGGATTCATCCCATCTGAACTGGAATGCCAAAGTGAAGAGCCTTGCCTTATCTTATCCCAAAAATTAATTAAAGATTGGGCTTATCCTTTTAATTAATTTTCAGATATGGAACAGTTCTTGGACTAGTATAAATAGAGCAGCAAACCACTGCAAGAACACACAGAAAAACAACACAGTTTCCAGCAATATCCACAGCATCTCTTTCGTTGCATTTTGTTCATTCCTCATTTGGCCTCTTGCATTACATTGGTGGTGATACTGTCCAAGCGCAACTTCGATTCGCCGGAGTCTCATAGTGCTAGGAATCATCCGGTTCGTGCGAGTTATCCTGAGAGATTAGCGTCCGACTATAACCTCAAGCACTAACGGTGAGGGGGCGAATAAGTCTTAACGACAGTGTGTTCAACACACGGCTCTGCACAAATATCAACAGTCCAGTTTCCTGTTTCTATTTTAAATCTCTAGTTTTATTTTGTCTATTATGTATTCTGTAATTTATGGTTCTTTCTTGTAATCCTCCCAACAGAGTCAACCTAAATTATTGCTCAAATATCCTTCGTAATAACGGTGGAAAAAAAATATGAAGATCATTTTGGGACGCTGGAGGGAGCATGTATCATAAAAAGTTCAATTTATGAGATGAGATAACTTCGTTAGAGGAAAGGGAGTATGAGATAACATTTGAATGAATCTGTTAAAAGTGTGAGTTGTGAACAATCAAAATTCAAGCAATGAAAAATGGATATTTTTTTCAAGATTGAATATTAACAATTCTAAAAGGTCACCACTTATTTACGATGCCATTTTATTCACCAACACAATCTAAACCAATAGCCCAATATTACACATTTCAAATCTCAAAAAGAAAAGAAAAAAAAAATAAAAAATTAGGGATGAGCTGCTGAGCCATATAAAGGCGACACCGTCGCCGGCAACGCTAAAATAGAATCAGACAAATTACCCCCAAATCTACCAATCGGACTTTCCCGACGCATAAGCGTACTGATGCAACGGACTCGCACGCGGTGAACGCGCCGGTAATTCGCTCATACGCTTCCCTTCCTTATCATAATAGATCACTCCCGAGAAATCCAACGGCTGACATTTATCTCCCATCAGAATCTCCCTCTGCCACACTCCGTCGTCTCCGAACTCCAGTTCCTCCTCCTTTCTTTTCCGGCCGCCTTTCTTCTGCCGCAATTTGATCGCCTTGTTGCTCAGCGTTGCCAGAATCTTCTTCGGACGCTCAGTCAACGGCGACTTTGGAGATTTCGGTATGATCCTTGAACTGTTCTTAAGTTTTCGAGACGCTTTCGTCGCTTGTTTGGAACACAGAGCCCAAAATGAGGTGACGGAGTCGATAACGACGACGGCGAGGCGCCTCGGATGTCCTCCGACGTCGGCGACGGTGCTGTTGGCGTTTGTCTGCGATTTACGGCCCATGTTTTTTGGGTTTTGGTAGTAACAGATGATTGTAGTGATGGAATTAAACTGAGAATGCGTGGGAAGTGTGGATATTATATAGGACAATTTTGACTTAGTTCTTTTTCTTTTTCCCTTTTCCTTTTTTGTAATTGAAATTTTATTCTCTTTTCGTCTCATGAACTAATTATCTCATTTCGAAATGAAAAATAATTTTAGTTCAATTTTTCACTAGTACCTTCAATGAATAAATAAGTAAAGATCAATTTTTTTATAAAATTTTACTCTTTTTGTCCATAAATAAATGTCTTACATTTTAAGTGAATCTGAAAATCTTTACGTTTCATATAATTTAGTGCCAAAGATTCGTATAATCATGTAATTCTTTTTTCAAACATTTAGTTTTGCAAATATAAAGAGACTAGTGAAAAATATGGTAGTCAAGGGACAATTTTATTCTAAAATATTCATTTATTTTGGGACAAAAAAAATATTTAAAAATGAACATTCATTTAAAGGTAGAGGGTTAACGGGGGCATTTTTTAAGCAAATATGTTACTGTTTTTGTGAAAAGAAATTTGAATTTCAAATTGAAATTGTGAGGAATTTGAGGGGATTTAAAAAATAAAACAACCTATGTCCCTAAATGAGTGTTCAAATCTATATATATATATATATATATTAAAGTTGGTGAGGAGAGTCATGGTGTTGCCACATAGACAAGTCTTAGAGAAAGGTTGCATTTGGTGTTGCCACATCATTACCACTCTTATAAATAAGAGACTTTTCAAATTCTTTTTCTTAGCTAATAGTATTAGTTACTATATAGGGTAACTATTATAGTTAAATACTATAGTTAACTAATACTTATAATAGTAATAGTTATTATAATAGGTAACTAATATAGTTAACTACTATAGTAACTAATACTTATAATAATAATAGTTACTATAATAGGTAACTACTATAGTTAACTACTATAGTAACTAATACTTATAATAGTAATAGTTAGTATAATAGGTAACTAATATAGTTAACTACTATAGTAACTAATACTTATAATAGTAATAGTTACTATAATAAGTAACTATAATAATAGTTAACTATATACTTATAATAGTAATAGTTACTATAATAAGTAACGATTATAGTTAACTACTATAGTAACTAATACTTATAATAGTAATATGTACTATAATAGGTAACTAATATAGTTAACTACTATAGTAACTAATACTTATAATAGTAATAGTTAACTATTATAGTTAACTATTACTACCTACGTCCCAGAGTAAGAGTCCTACTTTCTATTTTGATACGTCACAGAGTAAAAGTCTTTTTCCTAAAATGACAAATAATCTTTACTATTCATCTCAGTCATTCTCTCTCCTACTTTATTTTTATACTCACAAAATCAATCAACTTATTATTCACTCCCACGCATTCTCTCTCCTAATTTACTTTTACACTCACAACATTTACTTTACTTCCATCATTTCTTAATTTCCGTGCAAATAGGAGATAAGACTCTTACTCCGGGACGGAGGGAGTAATATTTAACTATTATAACTAACTAATAATATTAATAGTATTAGTTAATTATAATAGTTAAATATAATTGTTAACTATAATAGTTACTATACAAGTTAATTATTATTATTAATAGTATTAGTTAATCATAATTGTTACAATATATATTAATTATTACTATTAATTATATTATTTAATCATAATAATTACTGTATATGTTAACTATTACTATTAATACCATTGGGTTTTTTGAAATATTCATACAACAGACTTAAATGTACTTTTAAATTAATTAAAAAATATATTTATTACAAATATGTACAACCAAAACTATGAAAATATTTTGATTAATTTAAATATACATATATTTTTAAATAAAATTATTATGTTAATTTATCAATTAAAAACATCAAAAAAGGAAAATACAAAAAACATTAACTGAATAGATTCCTGTGCTGAGCACGGGTTACCTACTAGTTTTATTTTAAAGAACATAACTTTTTGTACAATTTGGTGGCAAAATTCATATACTCCCTCCGTCCCAAAATGATCTTCATTGGCTATTCAAACTTTTTAAGGATATAAACACTTAATTCACTAGTCATGTTTTGTTTGGGCACTTCTAAACCTAAGTTGTAGAAATGTGAAGAATTGTTTTGGACAATGAAAAATATCAAATGAGAAGATCATTTTGGAACGGAGGGAGTATAATCTTGTAATCTTCTTCACAAACATTTAGTTTTTGCAAGAATAAAGAGACCGGTGAAAAAAATACACATTTAGGGACAAACTTATGATCAAAATAGACACTCATTTTGGGATAAAAATTTACTGAAAATAGACACTCATTTAAAGACAGATAGAGTAATAATAAATGAGCAAATGATTGTAAATCGCTAAGTGTAGGAAAGTACACGTGTTATTGATGACGAATAAAGTTGAGTCGAGAATAAATTCGGATTTTCAGAATGTGTAAAATGATTTTATGATATTGAAAATTAGGGGTTTTTAAAACCAAATTTATGGTTGCTTTGTAGTATATACTCCCTCCGTCTCAGTAGAAGTGTCACCAATTTTTGGGACACGGGATTAAGAAAAGGTAGTAGGTGTGTGGTAGAAAACGAAGAGAGAGAATGAGTGGGGTAAATAGTAGTGTTGGTTGAATAAAATGAGTGGTGGAAAATGAAGAGAGGGAATGAGATGAGTGGGGTTAAATAGTGGGGTTGGTTGAATATAAATATATTAAAACATTTCTATTTTGGGTACTGACACTTGTGTTGGGACGGACCAAAAAAGAAATAAGTGACACTTTTCCTGGGACGGAGGGAGTATATACACAATATACTTCCTTGTTGAGAAAGATTTCAGTTTGAAAAATGTTTATATCGATTAGTTTGTTGAACAAAAACTTCTTACAATTGCTAATGAGCATTGACTTATAATTCTCTTTCCGTTTCAAAATGATGCTCACAATTTTTTTGCCGTTATTATGAAAATACTTTGAGCAATAATTTTAAGTTCATTTAGTTACATTAATAAAAATCTAAACCTTGTAATTGATAGACCATCAACAATATAATCAATAACAAGTTTTAGATAGTCATTAGGATAATTCAGTCAAACTAAAATTATTGCTCAAAATTCCTTTGTGACAAAGGCGGAAAAAATGTGAAAATCATTTTAGGACGGAGGGAATATGTGTTAAAAAAAATAGGGATATTTAAGACCTAATTTTTTATTTATTTTATTTTTTATTTAGCTATCCAGTTTAGTGTGGACGCAAGCCGGGTAAGATTTTCAAGGGCAGTAGAGCTCTCCCTTTCAAACACACAAGCATTCAGATGACTCGAATTCGAGACATCTAGTAAGTTACAGCAAATCTCAACCAGTTGATCTACATACTCGATTGTAAAACCTAATTTAATTTTCGTGCATAGTATAGGCTACATATAATTGTCATTTATATATGCACCAATCCATCCATTAAATAGTCTAACGAAATTAAAATAAAAATTATTATAAAAATTTTAATCTTCATTGCCGAAGATAATTTTAATTTGAATTTCTTGGTCACGTGATTGAATTTAGAACAAACAGTAATATTAAATTAATTACATAAAAAAAACTCTTAAATATTTAAAAATAAATTATTAAAATCTACACCTTCCGTCCCAGAATAAATGTCCTCTTTTTCGGATGTTAGTACGAAAGAACTTTGAGCGATAAATTTAGGTTGATTTAATTATCCTAATAAAATTGTAAAACTTGTTATTGATACACCAATATAAATACTATCAATAACATTTTTAAAATTTCATTAGAATGATTACATTAACCTCAAATAATTGCTCAAAATTCCTTCGTACAAACGTAAAAAAAAAGGACATGTATTCCGGGACAGCGGGAGTATTATTTAATAATATTATCAGTGACACACTACTATTAAAACTTCACTAGAATCACCAAACTGAAAACATTGATTAACACAAAATTCAAATATTTATGTAGTCAAACCATATTGGAAAGGGGAAGAAGCAAAGTGTAGTGGGTTGTTTGATTAGGTCAAAGACGACTAACTTAATTCGCCAAAAATCCACTTTTAATCAAATCTCTTCTGACTCGCGGTAAGAACTACTATGTCCGTCCCATTTTAAGAGTCAAAAAATGTGTGAGTTCAAGAATTAAAGAAAAGATGATGTGTTATGAGTGTTGATAGTTGGATAGGAGAGAGAAAGTGGGGTAGAGAAGAGTTAGTAGATAATTGTTGTGAGTATGACATGTAAAACCCATTTTTTATTTTAGGATTTTGACAATGAGACATCATTTAAAAAAAAAAAATGACTCTTAAAATAAGACAGAGACCGACTTGGAATTTGAATGAGGTTAACATTTCGGTAGGGGCCACAATTTTAACATGTGTCACAGTTACTCCCATCTAATCATCTTCCTAAGTTATGTTAATTAAATTGACCCAAATTGCAATCAATAAAGATTGTGGGTAAGTGTAATGTACTAATGCGTGGTTGGTTTTTTTTTTTTTTTTTTTTTCAAATAATGAGTGGTAGTTTAACGATATATAGTTGGTTAATTTTTAACTTAAAGTGGACCATTATCTTTATCTAGCTAGTCTTACAATTAGGCCACCTCCTAATATGCTCCATGCAACACTCCCCAAATGCCAATTTGCAACTAATATCAATTGCCGTGTAATAATTGAAGTTCTTATTTTATTTGTACATATAGAAAAATAAAATTTATATTTAATGTTATTTTAAGGTGTCTTTGGTCATTCTAATATCAAACATCTATCTATATATATAATATAGGAGAGTTTTTATTTGATTCTGCAATGCGCCACATGGAATTATGACTTGGAATTCCATTTGGCATCATTCTATTAACTTAAGCAAATATGGTTTGAGTAAAAAAAACATATTATGCATAAAAGCAAATCAAATCTAATTTTAAATGTCATAACTTATATTGGATAAATTACAAACAAATATATTAATAAAAAAATTCTAAGCTTAAATTACCTTCCATGTTTTACTAATTAGAAACTCTCATTTTTGCAGCCAAATTACCCCTCTACATTCTTGGTTTTTTATTTTTTATTCTTTTGTTTTGTAATTTTATTTTTGTTCCTTTGAAACCATCTTTAATGTGTATTTCACACACTCCCTCTATCCCATACCAATGGACACTTTTGGTCAAACCAACTTGAACTTTGACTAACATTTTATACTAAATTATTAATCTTCATGTTTTTTTTTAAAAAAAGTTATTATATTAGTAATAGAAACATTAACAATAACTATTTTTAAATATTTATGAAGATAAATTATTTAGCATAAAATATTAGTCAAAGTTCAAGTAGTTTTGACCAAAAGTGTCCATTGGTGTCGGATGGAGGGAGTACCTTGTATCATATTCACTAAAATTTGCTCAAAAAAACATAATCATTAAAATTAAAAGTTAGTCAACAAAATAAAAAAGAAAAACTAAAACTCTTGGATTCAAAACTCAAAAGTAGTCAAAGAAAATTAGTTCACAAAATATTGGTAACTCTATGTAATAATATCTATCTACACACACACACACACACACACACACACACACACACATATATATATATATATATATATATATATATATATATATATATATATATATATCAATTCAATATAATTAATATAAAGCCGGAAGATGTTTTGTTACCACAGCGCCACGTGAAAGATTTCACATCAAATCTTAGGTATCAAGATGTCGTGTTTAGCAGTCAACGAAGAGTTTTATTTCTAGATGTTAATTTAAACTCAATTTTTAATTTTTAAACTCATATTTTAAATTAAACTAATAAATCTTATTTAAAATATTTTCAGATTTAAAAACAAATAGTATTTTTTTTTTCAAAAATAACTTTAGATATCACTATCTTCAACTTCATTCAAATTTATATATTATTTAATCAGATCTATATTTCAGTTCAACCCATTATATTATTCCGATTTTCAAGTTGTGTAATATTTCAAAAATGAAGTTAGGGAGCTAGAGGTGCAGACCAACAGTAGGGAATGAATCAAACTCAAGCCTTGAGTGAATTCATTCACCATTTATGTAGCTATTCACTCAACTTAAATGGTAATCTCATTTCGGAGTTTTTAAAATTTTCGTATACTTGTATACTTGAAATGATGGTAAATATTCATTAAACGTATTTACGTTCCCAAAATAAGGCTACATCACCAAAGGCTCACAAGAAACGGTGGACCCATATCACCATTCACTTTTCAAGCCATTTTTTTTTTGTCAAAGTTCAGACGTAAACTTGATGGAGATCAAATTTATATTATAAAAAAAGTGGATTTAAGGACGTAGTTGTTGGTAGTGGTGCCCTAGGCACGTTTAATAAACGTTGTAATTGTTATCATTTATTTCATATCAATAAAGAAATGTTTTGATTATTATTATTGTTCATGTTTACTTATAATAATCTCCGTCCCTAGTACTTGTTAAGCACTAGTATAAAGGCTAAATGATCATGGGATGATCATGTTAGATTTATGGGTACTTGTTTGGAACAAGGTACTGGACATGACACGCTGTATGAGATTTATGTCATGGTCTATGTCGAACATATATCTCATATTAGTTATGTCATTCGAATCCTTAGACATGAAGTTATTATAGTCTTCCACTTGATGAATATTATGTTTGACATATTCAAACGCCACCTTTAACCGGGTAGTTATAAAGGGTATGATTGGCATGATCGGATTCACGTAGGGAAGAATAATAAGCTAAATGGATTTGTCCCTCTTCGGAGAGATGTCAAGCTTGGGCCTCTCGTAGGAATGATGTTGATGAAATGTTCGGCCGGACTCAAATGAATTGATTGGATCAATGTCATTTTGGATTATCAACATATTCGGAATCGAGAAAGTATTGAACAAAAACAAGTTGACTGTTTAACCATGACTTGTGTTCAATGACATCGTGGACAAAGGGATTGTGACATATTCTAAAGGAATGCGAACTTGTATCTAGTTATACTATTTGGGTAGGTATGACGGTTTGCTAGAACCTAATCATATCTTATGGTTTCATGTTTGAACCCATTGCCAACTTAGTATAATCCTAGAGGGTCACACACAATAGAACGAATCTTTAAAAGGACTAAAGTGGAATTTTTCAGTGTTTCTGGGCAGGCGGGCGACCGTCCAAAATGGACCGGGCAACCGCCCAAAAGTTGGGCGACCGCACAGCCTTCTTTGGGCGGCCGCAGGGTGGTGTCGGGAGACAGATTCCTAATTTGATTAGGAAACGAATTTTGGACGGATTTTGACACAAGTTTCCTATTTGGAATAGGTCCTACTTGTGTATAAAAGACCAAATTCGGCCAGCATTCTTCCCTATTGATTTTGTGAGTCTCCAAAGAGTTTGAGAGAGATTATTTTGTTCCAAGATATCTTTTGATTGAAGAACAAAATAATACACAAATAAAATTCCATATAGTCATATTCAATTGTGAAAATGTGTTTCATAATTGTTGGTCTAGCAACCAAGATCAAGAAGCTTCTTGATATTCGTTCGTGGTGTGGATACCGATAGAGGGTGAAGCTCATCATCTTCAAAGTTCGTGTTCTTACTTTCTTCGTGATCAAGCTTCAATATCTCCACCAAGTTTAAAGACCAAACTCCAAGTCATCAAGGGTTAATCTTTTCTATATTCATGTTGTGATATTTGATTTAATCATATGAATGGATCTATGGGCTTTGGGTTTCTAAATTTTAAATGCTAAATTCCGCTGCGCATGTTACTCCGAAACCCAACAGTAGTCGGGGAAAATAAGCAATATATGAATGTGACATTTATGTACGCGAGCATGTTTATGTAATTTTCCAGTTAGTTTGAAATGAATTTTAAAAACGCAATTTTAATGATATTTTTTAATTAATTAATTTTAATAATATTTTTCTGTCAAAATCAATTGATTATATTGTCGACGGGCTACTAACTAGTTTGATTGGAATTAAAATTTCAAAATGAATTTCACGTTATTAAATTGTTCATTCGATTTTAAATTTAATGTTTGGAATGGAGTTGTCAAAATCATCCTTGGAATTAATCACATTACATGGTAGTTCAAATTTCAAATATGTATGTTTTTTATCACAAAAATTTAGTCTCTCTTTTATCATTGTTGGTTTAAATGAGCTTTAAACAATAATATAGGTTCCTCTTAAGTATTCTAATAAAAATTTAAAACTTATTATTGATAATATTTATATTGGTGTATCGATACTAAGTTTACAAATAACATAATTTATTGCTCAAAGTTCATTCAAAAAAAAAAAAAAAAAAAAAACTAACTTTCTGAACGAATAGAGTAATTTTTAATTTTTTTATTTTTTTTTGAATTCAAACTACCATTAGATTGAAGGCAAAAGCACAAAAATACGAGTAGACTCTCAACAAATATCAACGGCTCAACCCAATTATTATCATTCATTACAATGGTAGTTAAAAATACATAAGAAATGTAAGAAGAGGGTGACGAAAGAGGGTTTGAGCATAAAGTTGCACTAGCATTCTCGATCTTCCACCTTATACCTCTCGTAACAATATTTTAGAACGCACAGATGCCTCTCCAAGCGTAGCTTGGACGATGCTATATATAATCATTTCCAAAATCCTATATGGGGAATATTTAGAGTTTAGAATACTATTAGTTAAAACCTTTGGGTTAGCAATAAATTGTCAACCAAATCTTCCAAGCCATACTATCATCTACCACTTATGATTTTACAATGATTGTTGGAATGAAAAAAATAAGACTTTTACAGCAAAAAAAAAAAATGTAAAGACTCACACAAATGAGAGAATACAATAGATCGAACAATATTTTCTTTTTCTTTTTTAATTTGTTACCATAAAAATTTGTGCCATGATATCAGAATACATAGTCCTATATACGTGCAATGTCATAGATAAAGTGACCCTTTCGGCATAACAAAGTTCATTTCAAGATCCCACCTCAAGCAAGATATATATAAATATATGGATAAAGTTAAATTATTTTCTAAAAGGTGGCAACTAGATATTTTACTAAGTTTTTCAGGAGAGCACTATTAATATAGCACTATTTTTTCATGAGGGGCCACGAATTGAGATCGATGCTCATATTTAGAATGTAGGTAGAGGTTGAAGTTCATTTCCTTCCGCGGCTTTCATTAGAGCTGCCATGGTTGGTATATCGTTTGTTTTTTCATTTGTATATCAATTAAATTTAAATTAGTATATTAAAATAAATATCGGTATTAATTGGTATTAATTGTTAAAGTCGGTATACTAATTTATTAAACAACACAAAGTCCTAATAATAAATTAACTAACGATGTAACATGTCATTGTTAATACCAAAAGATCACGAATTACAAGTAAGTTAAGGTTCTAGATTATATTAATACTCCCTCTGTTTCAGACTAAGGTTCTTACTTTCTTTTTTGGTTTATTTCCTTTTTGGTTTATCCCAGACTAAGGTTTTTAGTTGCTTTATTACCTAAAATGGACCATGGGACCCACTTGTTATTCTCACAACAAAAACTCCCTACCCACTTTATCTCTCCTACTTTCTCTTACTTTTTATGTTTTTCATACTCACAATATTTACTTTTTCTTAATCTCCGTATAAAGTCAAACTAAGAACTTAGTCCGGGACGGAGGGGGTATATCGTACATCACATACACAAGAACCTAGAATATTTACAATTAAAACTTGGATAAGGACTGTTTAGCATTCTCCACTCGCGCTTCTATCAATAGCCTCTCACTTGTAAATGTGTACTGTGTTAGTGTACCAATCAAGTATGCACAATATTTTTTAAATATATTTTAATTAAAAATATAATTAAAATTATTTTATAAAAAAAATAGTTGGTACACGGTATACCAACCAAACTTATAAATGTTTACCGTGCACCAACCAAGTATGCACAATCAGTAGATAGTATTGTATCAAACTTTCGGTATGCCAAACGTTTGGTACATTTGATACTTGGTTGATTGGTTTAGCTTGATTAAAATTGGCCAGCCTTTAACTTCTATATTTTGTTTAAATACACACATCATATTTATTGCTAATTTATCATATTCTTCATCCATCTCATTTTAACTGCAAGCATTTGACTTTATGTCAATACAAATAAATTTTGACAACACATTACTGTTAATTATTAAGTGAAATTTTATAATTTTTTTATTAATAAATTTCTAATTACTTTATTAATAATAATTTTTAAATTAAAATTAAAATAATTAAATTAACATTAATATTTAATAAAATATTATTTGTGTTAACAGTCAAAAAGCCAAATATAACTAAATAAAATAGGACCACACCCCCAACCTTACTAAACAAGGTTGTCATGAGTTAGGGCATCCACAATAGTGGCCTTTTTAGTGGATCGATCCAGTTCATTTTTTTCTTACCCATTGTGTGGCTCTAGTGCGATACATCAGACAAGAAATGGCTCCTAAGAGCATCCACAATGGTAATACCTATTATGATTTCTATTATATGCCATATATGTGCCACATCATAAAAAAGACAATATCATCTATTTCTATTTTTTCTCGACAATGGTTAGTAGTAGAAAAACAAAAAAAATAAATCAAAAAGCAAAAGAAAAACGGTTAAAGAGAGGGATAGAAAGGATATAATTTGGTTGTGGGCTCCACACAACACATAATAATGGTGTCTATGTAGATAGAGGCGGACACACAGCTTACAATGGGGGGACAAGTGTACCCACTTTTTTCTCAACATCCATTGTAAAAAAATAGTTTTTACTTCAATTTTATACTCCCCCCGTCCCGGACTAAGGTTCTTAGTTTGACTTTACACGGGGATTAAGAAAAAGTAAATGTTGTGAGTATGAAAAAGTAAGTAAGAGAAAGTAAGAGTGTAAAGTAGGTAGGGAGTTTTTGTTGTGAGAATGATAAGTGGGTCCCATGGTCCATTTTATGTAATAAAGCAACTAAGAACCTTAGTCTGGGACAAACAAAAAAAGAAAGTAAGAACCTTAGTCTGGGATGGAGGGAGTACATTTATAAAATTCCACCCAATTTGGATAATAATATTTGCTAGCTCAATGGTTAAGATCCTCACTTATTATAGAATAGATTCCAGGTTCAACTATTGGTAGCTACATTTTAGCTTTAGTTTTGATTTTTATATTTTGTGTCCCCATTTACATATTCTCCTAGGTCCGCCGCTGTATGTAGAGGAGTCATTTTTATCTTTGAAGAACGATACACATGCCCACAATGGGGAGGAGAAAAAAAATGGGGATCGACACTTATAAAATGCATCATTGTGGATGCCCTAAGTAGAGATACCATTATTTAGTCTTTCTCTCCCAAACAAAACATAATCTCTCTCTCCATTTCTTTCTGATTAAAGTGAGTGGGCCCATTTTAAAACCCATTACAACAAGATCAACCATTGTAGTAAAAAAATGAAAATGGAATGAGTTTATTTTTGATGATGTGGCAATGAGGTGGAATGTGATAGAACCCATAAATGAGTACTATCATTGTGGATGCTCTTATTTTAGTGGTAAAATTTGACTGAGCCCAATATGGAACAAAAATGCACAGTACACACAGGCTTAGCAAAATACTAAGTACATGAATTCCTTCTTTGGGCCTATAGTTTTTAAAATTCGGTCTGGGCCGACGTGAGCAGTCCTTTAAGGCTCTACTTTTTTTTTTTTTTTTTGAGATCATTATATCACTTTTGTGTGTACCACGTTATGTATATTACTAAATTTATTAGGATCGAAATCATCATGACATCATCATTGATGCGTAAACATCGTATCACCTGTGGTACACAAATGTGATACAAGTGATCTCGACTCCTTGTTGTGGCAAGATAAAAGTCTTTATATTAATTCAAAACTTGATAAACAAAAGGAAAATTATAGTTGAAAAAGCCTGAAATATTCAGAAAAGTGGTCAAAATTATTTTTCATATAAATATTATAGATGAAAATTCAAACTTAGCTACAAAAATGTCAAAACAATATTTTACTCTAAAATTAATTTAAAATAATGTATAAATCAATAATTTTTTAAAGTAAAAAAGAACTTTCATAAAATCTTTAAAAAATGATAAAATTGATACATTTTAAAATTGAATGAGAGAGAAAGTAAGGTAGGTAATAATAATGTTTGGGCTTAAATACGTTTACCCCCCTCAAGTATACACTGAATCCCACTTTGCACCCAACGCAAAATTTGTGTCTAAGTGGTACACAATGTTAAAATTATCCCACTTTGCCCCCTGGATCCTAACAAATGTTAGAAATTTAACGAAATTAATCATGTGCATGTCACATGATGGGTATTTTTGTCCTTTTTACTCTCAACCTTCCTTCAATTTAATTTTCCACTCCTCTCATATATGATAAAGTTTAAAAAGTATGTTTACACTATTTATTACTCCCTCTGGTCCAAAATAACTGTCACTTTTGGTCAAACAGATGTTAGTTTGATCAATAAATTTAAACCAAAAATAATAATCCTAATAAAAATCTAAAAAATTGTTATTAAAGGTATTATTGATTATAATACAATGACAAAATTTAGATTTTTATTAGCATCATTATTTTTTATTTAAATTATTGATCAAAGTTACATCTGATCGACAAAAAACGACAGTTATTTTGGACCAGAGGGAGTACAAATTATAAAAGTATAATATCAATATAAATTAATAATAATTTATTTATTTAGTTTAATGATACTAATAAAAATAATTAAAGCAAACAAATGTCTCATGTAATAAATAAAACAAAGTGCTAAGTCCTGAATTCACTTCTTAAATTGTCTTAATTCATGAGAGCGGCGTCCAAAGACCGATTTCTGAATTATTCAAGTTTGATTATTCGTTTGAATTCATATATGAAATTAGGATTACGATGGTCAATAAAGTGGAGAGATGACATGAATCTTTGTTTATTAAATGTTTTGGTTAGGTATATTAGGAATTCTAAGTTTAAGGGATATATATATATATATATATGTAGGTGCTCAAATGAGAACCTAAAAATCGTGAGAACCGTGAAAACCAACAGCAGCCGTTGGATTAGAAAAAAACGGACGGCGCAGATCAGACTTGGAGGGAGCATGACGTGGTGGCAATTTTGAAATAAGTCGAAACTTCAAGGGCAAAACAGGTATTGTATCGTTATGTTCTTATTTGTGCGATGAACACGTCGACGGCAGAAAGGGAGACGGTGGCATTTTTGTAATAAGTCGAATTTTATTAGATACACTTAGTTTTTGCCTAAATGTATCCAAGTAAACATTGGATACATTTAGTTTTGACCTAATGTATCCAATGAATTATCCAAGTGAACATTGGATACATTAGTTTTTGCCTAAATGTATCCAAGTAAACATTGGATACATTTAGTTTTAACCTAATGTATCTAAGCAATGTATCCAATGAATTATCAAAGTGAACATTGGATACATTAGTTTTTGCCTAAATGTATCCAAGTAAACATTGGATACATTTAGTTTTGACCTAATCTATCCAAGTAATGTATCCAATGAATGATCCAAGTGAACATTCGATACATTAGTTTTTGCCTAAATGTATCCAAGTAAACATTGGGTACAGTAGGAAATACCTTCTGTATCTATGAACTCGCCTTTCCCGACTTCAGCGCGCGTTATGTTTTTAAAGCGATATGACGATTATGCCCTCGCGTCTCCTTTTATTTCAAAATTACCACCGCCTAGTTATGTTTTTACCTCTAATCTGGACAGTCCATTTAATCCTAATCCTAATCTAGTCATGGTTCTCATGCACAGGAGCAGGACCCTATATATATATGTGTGTGTGTGGGTGGGTTTTGTTAGGATACCTCAAGAGTATGTTAACATTTGGTCCTTAATTTTAAGACAAAAAAGCCTCTCATTCTCTTCATTAACCAGGTATACAATGCGGGCTTTAAAGTAAACTCAGTACTTGTACCTAGGTGCATTCATGTTAGGCAACATGGCGGAGAAGATCAAGTGATGGGAGGAGCCCATGGAAGTCTCTTCGCGGCACTGGATGTGCACGATGAAAGCGTTGAGGAGGGACCCATTCTTGAAGACCAGATTGTTGCCATGAATCGGTGACATGACGGAGACGATGAAGATGATGGGAGGAGCCCATAAAGACCTCTTCGTGGCACCGATTGTGCACGACAAACACGTTGAGGAGGGACCTGTTCATGACGACCTTGTTCCTTTGTGGCACAGAATGTGCAAGACGAACACAACGGAGCACGACCAGAAAACTAGAAACCGGCAGCGACGGCGGTGGTGCCATTGTTGTCGGCGGAAGATTTGTATCGGTCAAGAAACCCTAATGATCCGATACAACTGAATATGAAATCAACCGGAGTTGGTGCTCGAAATTGATGGCTGCCTAACTCCTGGAAATTTGCACCAGATTGACGATCAGAGCGCAAGTGCAGCATGACGAAGAAGACAGGAGAATTCTGGGCAAACTGACGAGCAAATTGACTGTTGACTTGTTAAGACACTTGTGCTGTCAATGTTGCACACAAGTGGACTGACGCTTGAAAAAAAGGGACGAGCACAGAAACTGGTGGTAGTTCACCGGATTTTTTATGAAGGCGAAGTCAACTTCAACCAATAATGCAGCCAAGGACGACCGACGTTGACTGATTGACAAAAGGACAGATCGAAAGAAAAAACTGGGTTGCTGGACGTAGGCACTTGACAAGGCAGTTGACAGACCAGTTGTGAGCACAGATGTCTCGTCAAGTGGACTGATGATGAAAAAAAAAAAAGGCTGTTTTTTTTATATCCCCTGTTTTAATTGGCGTGTTGGCAAGTTGGGTATCTACGTTGTAGATCCTCCAACTTGAGGGGGGAGTTGGAGAATAAGATGGAGCGGGCCGAGACTGCATGGAGCGGACCGAGTTTGACAAGTCAAGAGAAGATCAAGTTAAATAGAGATAGAATCTAGAGAATATATTTTACCTTATTTAGAGTTATAGTTTACCTTAATTAGTTGATGTATTTTAGGAAGAGGAGTATTCCTCAAGAAATAGGGTTTAGGTTTTAGTATAAATATAGGGTTAAGTTATTGTAAATCAGTGAGAGTGAATAAACACAAATATATTATCATACTCCTCTCCACCATATTCTTAACAATTCACGTGCACCATAACATAGTTTTCTACCCTTTCCTCTCCATTGTAAACTTGCTAAACCACACGCATAATGTTTGCAAACAACCTGCTCCATGGATTTAACCAAGTCCAATACTTCGATTCTCTAAAACCGACCTGATGCAATTTCATTCAAAGTTGAAACATAACTCTAAAATTGCCTGCATTTTTCGCTCCCTTGGTATTCAAGAATTCAAAGGCTTGCTCGGCTCTACCTTAAATCAAGCGTGGAATTTTATAGCTGTTGTGGTAATGAACAAGACTCATGCCACTATATTTGAATACCCATATCAACTAAAGTTTAAAAGTTCAAGCCCCAAGCATTAAAATTCACCAGATTGAATTCAAATTTCCAAATCAATCTAATGAAGAGCACATATTAGGGGAAATATCGGTCCCGTGACCCTCACCATTGGCTTCTAAAATTTCATTGAACAAATATAACCCTCTGCCCCTATTTCTCAGTTTTTGGAATTTCATTGAAGGGTTGGAGTTCGGAAGGAAATAAGAGGACGGAGTACCTATTTTATGGAGGCATTACAGGGAGAGAGAGATAGTCGAATGCGGAATCTCCATATAGGCGGGATGGCTATTGCAGCAGCTACTGGAGAGGTGTATTAGCAACAATGGACTTTGAGCAGTAGGGATTGAAGGAGAAGAGAGGTGGGCCTATTTTGATTTGTGAATTACAGTCATGCCCCCAAGTTTAGACTTCACTAAGGTAGTAAGATAGGGGCTTTTTTGTCTAAAAATTAGGGACCAAATGTTAACTTACCATTGAAGAGGGTATCCTAACAAAACTCACATATACATATATATATATATATATATATATATAGTCGTGCTCCTTTGAGAACCTAAATATCGTGAGAACCGTGAGAACTTGGATACATTAGGTTTTTACCTAATGTATCAAATGGTTCACTTGAATACATCGGATACATTATTTGGATATATTAGGTTCTTACCTAATGTATCAAATTTTTCACGGTTCTCACGATATATAGGTTCTCATTTGAGCACCTACCTATATATATTGAAAATAATAATAATAATGATAAAATAATAATAATAATAATAAAGTAAATTTTTAATTTGAACAGATTAAAAAAAAAAAACTTAAACGGGACGAAAAAAATAGTTAAAGTTTATTTATATTGCTACTGACGAAAGAAAATAACTACTTTTGAAACTTCATTATACTATTCTTTCAAAAAAAAAAAAAAAAACTTCATTATACTAACAAATTTATTACTCTCTTCATCATAAAATTATTTTTGCTCATATCAATTACTAGTATTTTTTTTCTTTCTTGGGGAATATGAGAGAATAGTTTTTTTGGTAAAGGTTATTTATGTTGGCTGTTTGTGAGACGGAAGGAGACCATTATAAAGGATGAGTGGTTAGTTTCGTTAGTGGAAATAATTGGGATGTGGAAAGGCCGTGAGGGAAGTCAATGGTGGCTCCAGCCGCAACAACAACTATTTTGAAATCTGATTAAACCTAAATCCATCTTTTGACTAATTATATGATCCCACCACCCCCTACCTTTTCCAAACACTGTATATACTCCCTCCGTCCCACTCGAATAATTAGAACAAATTTTTATTTTAGTTGTCTCATTCGAATTAGGATAACCAAAAAATGGAAGTGTTTTATTTAATGGGACTCATATTCATATTCACAACAACTTTCCACTTATTATTCTATACTTCACTTTTTCTCTCTTGCTTCACTTTTCATACTTGCAACACATACTTTTCCTTAATCTCCGTGCTCAACCCAAAAAACTTAATTCGGGTGGGACGGTGGAGTATATAGGAGAAATCACACTTTTATAATAGTGTGACTTACTATTTCTCTGTCCCAATCAAAGAGTCTATTTTATTTTATTTTATTTATGAGAAGTCAGATAATAAACTACAGCAACATAGTATGAAATAAAACTTTGAATGTACATGAAAATTAGTTTAAGAGAAGAAATTAGGAAATTAAATAAAATACTAATGAAGTTTTTATGTAAACTAGCGAAAAGGTAAATTATAGGCAATTATGCCGGATATCCATACTCAAAGGAGGAGCACCACCTGCGGCACTACTTTTTCAATATGGAAAATTCATTTAATCATTACCCACTCCCCACGCAAATACATACACACACCTTCATTCTACAAACATAATAATAATAATATTCATTTATCTCAAAATAAATATTATTTTCATTTTTAAAGTAAAAATAGATATTCACTTTAAGATAAGATGGAAAGAGTAATACTCCTTCCGTTCAGAAAATGTAGTTTTATTTGATTTTTTATAGTAAACATAAGTAAAACTATGAAATAATTTTAATATTAATTATTATATTTTCATTAATATTTAGTAAAAATTGATTGGTGTTAACCATAATAAAAAGAATAAATAAGACTCTCTTTGTTGATCAAAAGAGTAGTAATTTTTTGTTATTATTATAGTATGGTTTAAATAAACAAAAGGAAGTCAACATGATCTTTCTTGAAGTGATAATTTTCAATAATAAAAAGGTAGAGTGTACAACTAAGTATCGCTTAAGTTCCTCATCCCGTGCCGTGCCGTGACGTGACCTTCACCACCATGTATTCTTTCTTTCTTGTCCAAATTTCACGGCACAAAACAAATAATCCCTCCGCCCCGTTTCCTTTTTGGTTTGTTCCAGACTAAGGTTCTTAGTTACTTTATTACCTTAAATAGATAATGGGACCCACTTGTCATTCTCACAACAAAAACTCTCTACCCACTTTCTCTCTCATACTTTCTCCTACTTGACTTTTCATACTCACAACATTTACTTTTTCTTAATCTCCGTGTAAAGTCAAACTAAGAACCTTAGTCCTAGTCCGGGATGCATGCTTAGTTGCTTCACATAAACATTACTACCATTTTACATAAACCACACCTAGCATCAAACAAACATATTGTATACACATTCAACCTACAACTAAAACTTGATGAAAGCTAATGACAGAGATAATAGTACTGAAAGCTGCGATCAAAAGGATGTTAAGTTATCTGATAAAATTTCTATATAATACAAGTGAGATTATCCAAAAAATAAGAAAAAGGAAGAATAAAAAGTAACCATTCTTTCTTAATTACTCTCTAGCTACATGATCATGATGATAATAACATGATGAATACAAAATTAGTTAACCTCTGATCAGAGAGATAGTGATCGATCAATCAGTGGTGCAATGGGTTAGGACCGGTGGGAACAAGCCGCTTCTCCTCTCCGTAACGCGGGTCAATCTCTGAATCATCATCGGGGTTGTGCTTCCGGTGGTGGTGGTGGTGACGATGAATAAATGGGGTAAAATCAAACTTTACCTTATCAGCTAATACTCTCCTGTTGCTATAAATACGCCCAGTCGAAATCATTTGATCAAGAGGTCGGTTGTCATCGGTTTTGTGATTGAAAATAAGATTAATGTTGTTGAAACAAAGGAAGAAAAAGAAGAGGAGAGAGATTGCAAGAATTATGAATGTTAATGGACGTGAGAGCTTGACAACATTATGCATACTTGGAGGGAGGGAGAGAGAGAGAGAGAAGTAAATGAATTATTGAAGGGAGATTATATATGAAGAAAGAGAGAGAGAGAGAGAGAGAATGATGATGATTTAGAATTTGAATTAAAATTTTGACAGCTTGATTTAGTTGTGAGATTAGAAAGTGAAGCTACATACATAGAGAGGGTCAAAACCAAATGTTGCGGAGAGGGAACAGAGTTGCCGACCATTCTTCAAGTAAAACCCCAAGCCTTTGCGTTCAAGGAACACAGGAGCTATATATATACCACTAGATTTTTATTTATTTTTTGACTTTTCTCTTTCTTTAGCTAGGGGGCCAGGTCAGCTACCTAGCTTCCCCATTTGGCAACTGTCACAAATGTGCATCCATTTCCTTAAAACTTCCTTCATACTCCTTTTGATGAGTAATTGCGTTGAAAGATTATATTTTTGTGGGTTATCCTTCGAAATTAGCAATAGAAGGCCAAAATGGCACCAGGTGTGGTATTTGGAAAACAAAAGCTTTACGCCCACATCTCTTTTGCTTTATTGCCATTACTACCTCTGTCTCTAAATAAATGACCATACACTTTTCAAATTTGCTCTTAATTGAACGTAAATTTTAAAACTTTTCGGACATTATTTTGATTTTGGAATGTGCAATACCACTACATTAACACCAGCCAATGGCCAAAGCCTGTTTATTCTCCCAATCCATGAAGTCGCTCGCTACCTTAGCTTTCGGAAGTGGCCATTGACTTCTCAATCCCATTAGCTAAATTTAAGAATCATGTCTGCCAGCCTACCATAAACATGACACCACTTTCCCTCATTCACTGTCTGCCACGTGGAACACATGGTATGGCCCACTGTAAGGACCAACACTTTTGCATAACCGTCAAGTACATTAGTCAACGTAACTACCCCTACTTGTATTTTAACCAAAAATGTCAAACAATTGGTGGCCTTCCTAGGTTACATGGCCAATGCTTTATAGATAAGTCCCAGAACAGTACAAACCATGCCTCTACATCAAACATAGCTAACGCAAATTTGGTAAATCATTCAAGCAAAAAAGGGGACGGGCGAACAGATCCCTATTGCGCTGCAGAGTACGGCGACGGTGTGATCTTGCGAGTTGTGCGGCTGGCCAATTGTGGGACCCATTTAAAAAACATACTACTACATGAGCACCCAAAGACAGCCTCGGAAGAAAAAAATTGATATGTTATAATGTGCTGGGAAATCTTGTAATTCCCTCTGACACTATAGAATCTTCAGGACGGATTGGAGAAATTTTTGTAGCTGATCATTTACAACTATATATGTATATTCTTCTCCAACGGTGCTCGTAGCATGAATACAGGGCAACATGGCAGACATCCCCATAAACCAACTTCAGATTTGCCAAATATAATTCACTCTTTTTCTTAATACTTGGCTGCTTTTCCATTTTCACCATCAAGGAATAAAAAGTACCAGTTCTCCTGTCAACTGTATTATATTAAGCAAGATAACCACGCGCACAAATGACTGACCAGCTGCAAAATTCATAAACTCAACTGTAACTGACAAGGATTCTTTACAGTTGATAGCGTCCGTCCAGCTTCTCTCATATACTTTCTCAAAAAACAGAAACCTTGAGATGCAAAATTAACCTTCCTCCCAGTCAATGTCATCTTCTTCATTATTTTCTTCTGAAGCATCTGCGTCAACATTCAAGTCATTTACCTTGAAAGCCTCACCTGTAAAAAGGTCAAATATATGGTGAGGATACATACATAAACCTACACACATATATAGACATGTGTACAACAACAACAACAACAACAACAAAGCCTTAGTCCCAAAATAATTTGGGGTCGGCTAACATGAATCCTCATATGTCATCGTGATAAAAGGAAGAGAGAGAGAGAGAGAGAAAGAGAAAGCGAGAGCGAGAGAAAGAGAGGAAAAAGATGGAGAAATAAAATAAATAAATAAATAAATAAATAAATAATAAAAGTACGATCAACCCCCATCATTCACATGAATCTTCGCCCTCCACTCCGGCCTCTTCAACGCCACATCTTCATCCACTCCGAGTAAACTCATATCATTTTCAATCACTTTAATCCAAGTTTGCTTAGGTCTTCCCCTACCCCTCGCCATTTTATCACTTCTCAACTCTTCAGGCCTCCTAATCGGTGCATCACTCGGTCTCCTTCTCACATGACCAAACCACCTTAGACGATGCTCCCTCATTTTATCCTCAATGGGCGCAACTCCTACTTTACCCCTGATCACCTCATTTCTCAATCGATCTTTTCTTGTATGCCCACACATCCATCGTAGCATACGCATCTCCGCTACATTCATCTTATGAATATGCCACTGTTTCACACGGCCCAACATTCAGTGCCATAAAGCAGTGCAGGCCTAATTGCCGTACGATAGAATTTTCCCTTTAATCTATTTGGCATGCCACGATCACAAAGAAACCCTGTGGCACTCTTCCACTTCAACCAACCTGCTTTAATCCTATGAGCCACATGTCCATCCAATTCTCCATCTTTTTGGATAATAGATCCAAGATAGCGAAAGAACTCGGAAGCTTGGACAATCTTTCCATCGAATGTGATCACTCCTGCCTCTCTGCTTCCAACTTTGCTAAATTTACACTCCATATATTCAGTCTTGCTTCTGCTTAACCTAAAACCTCGAGATTCCAGAGTGTGTCTCCACAACTCCAATTTACTTTCAACACCTTTTTTTGTCTCATCAATCAGCACAATATCATCTGCGAACAACATACACCATGGAATATCATCTTGGATTGACCTCGTCACTTCGTCCATTATCAGGGCAAAGAGGAAAGGACTAAGTGCAGACCCTTGATGCACTCCAATCGTGATAGGGAACTCTTCTGTCTTCCCAACGCTTGTCCGTACACTGGTACTAACTCCATTATACATGTCCTTAATAATATCAATATATTTCTTTGAAACGCCTTTCTTTACTAAAGCCCACCAAAGTACATCTCTTGGCACTTTATCATACGCCTTCTCCAAATCAATGAAAACCATATGAAAATCTTTCTTTTTATCTCGATGTTTCTCCATGATTTGTCTCATAAGATAGATTGCGTCCATAGTCGATCTGCCGGGCATAAATCCAAATTGGTTATCCGAAATATTCACAATTTTTCTTAGCCGTTGTGCAATCACTCTTTCCCAAAGTTTCATCGTATGGCTCATTAGTTTGATCCCTCGATAGTTGGCACAATCTTGGACATCACCTTTGTTCTTATACAAAGGGATTAGAGTACTTTTCCTCCACTCCAATGGCATTGTGTTACTTCTCCATATCTTATTGAATAGTGTTGTTAACCAATCTATTCCCCTCTCCCCAAAACATCTCCACACCTCAATTGGTATTCCATCCGGCCCTACGGCTTTCTTTAATCCCATCTTTTTCATCGCCATTTCCACTTCACCCTTTTGAATTCGGCGCATAAAATCTCGATTAATCATACTCGAAGGGATAGTTATATCTCCAATATCCTGCTCTTGATTGCCATTAAACAAGGTATTGAAGTACGAACTCCACCTATCTTTTATCTCTTTATCCCCGACCAACACTCTTTGGTCTACATCCTTCACACATTTAACCCTCCCAATATCTTGTGTCCTCTTATCCCTCATACGAGCAAGTCTATAGATGTCTTTTTCCCCTTCTTTTGTATCCAATCTATCATAAAGTTTCTGATTCACCTTTGCTCTTGCATCTTTTACTGCTTTCTTTGCTTCTCTTCTAGCCTCCTTATACCTCTCATAGTTCTCCTCACTCCTGCATTTTCCCAATAATTTATAGCATTCTCGCTTGCTCTTTATCGGTTGCTTTACTTCCTCGTTCCACCATGATGTGTCCTTACTTGGTGGCACACTTCCTTTAGATTCTCCAAGGACTTCTCTCGCCACCTCCTTTATGGTATGCTCCATCTTAGTCCAGGTCGAATCTATATCCATATCCTCCATATTACCCGACCAAATACCAGTAGTGGCCATCTTAGCTAGAAATCTCTGTTGATTCTCCCCTTGAAGCCTTCACCACATGATTCTAGGTTCTACTAGTGGTTTTCTCTTCCTTGAAATTCTCCTACTTCGAAAATCAAGTACCACAAGTCTATGTTGAGTTGCAGTACTTTCACCTGGAATAACCTTGCAGTCAATGTAACTCTTTCTACAAGCATTTCTTACTAAGAAGAAGTCAATCTGACTCGCATTACCTCCACTTCTATAGGTCACCAAGTGTGATTCTCTCTTCTTGAACCAAGTGTTCATTATACTCAAGTCATATGCCATCGCAAACTCCAGGATCTCATTCCCTGCTTCATTCTTCTCCCCAAAACCAAAACCTCCATGAATGCTCTCAAAGTCGTGTCGACTAGACCCCACATGTCCATTAAGATCGCCACCAACGACTAACTTCTCACCACTAGGTACGCGTTGCACAACCTCCTCTAAATCTTCCCAGAACTCTTGTTTAATAGATGCGTCAAACCCTACTTGTGGTGCATAGGCACTAATAATAGTTATAATCTCATCACTAACCACAAGTTTAATACCAATAATCTGGTCACTCTTCCTGTACACCTCCACAACATCATCGATATACTCCTTGTCAATAATGATACCTACTCCATTCCTACCCTTATCATTTCCTGAATACCAAAGCTTAAAACCCCAAGGTGTTATTTCTTTAGCTTTCTCTCCAACCCACTTAGTTTCTTGTAAACACATTATGTGAATCTTCCTCCTCCTCATAACCTCCACCACTTCTGCTAATCTCACTGTCAAAGAGCCTATGTTCCAAGTTCCAAAGCGCATCCCACTAATCTTACCCCCACCATGGACTAGCTTCTTTACCCGCACTCGTCCGCAATGCAGGAACCCTTGCATATTTGACACCACCCTCGGGCGCCGAGGTGGCGCGTCGCTTCCGGGTGATGACCTAGCAACCTTTGCATACTTATCACTACACCCAGGCATAGGAAGTGTAGCGCGTCGCTGTGAAGGGAACGCCCCAACGATATTCATATTCGGATTCATGTCATAAGAAATGTGACAAGAGCTCTCACTATGCATGGGGTCTAGGATATGTATATATAAGCATAATACCACCAACTTGTAATCCGACCTAGACTCTTTTTCAAATGATGGAAACATTGTCATTCTTGGCCTAGGGCAAAATAATGTATTCTCTTAACCTTAAAAACACCGAGACAATGGCTCGAAAATATTTACCCTAATCAGTTTCCGGGTAATGAAACAATGGAGAGTAGCTTCAAAATGGGTAACTTTAAACAGAGGGGGGCTTATTTTGTGTTGGAGAGAACCTAGCTAATTTGAAAGTAACAAAGACACGGAACTCCAACACACACATTTTGTTTGCAAGGATCAATGGTGAGAACAAATGAGAACTTCCTCAAATATAACCCTTCTCTGGACCCCACACATATTGGGAACTTTTGTAGGTTGACCTTTTTAAGATGTTAGATAAATAATCTATGAAGCTTTCTTCAGAAGCAGTTGAAATACAAGGAACACAAGTATCAAGTCATATAATTTTTGTTAGAATGGTAACGAGATTGGTTCAGCATCAGTCTGGTGTTCTGACTGTTCATTGCATATTAAAGTAATCATTGGCAACCATCGGAGACCTGAAGGATGAAAAAGCAATAAGAAGGCGGCTAACAAGTTCTGATATTTACCTGCAGCTGGAGCCTTCTCCTCCTCCCATTCAACACCATCATCTCCTTCCTCATCGCCACTGCGTTTGGACTTCATCCCAACTTGACGTTCCGAATGTGAGGCATCAACACCATCAGAGTTGCTATGGCTAGGCAACTCTTGTTCACTCTTAGTAGCCTCTTCTTGTTCTCGTTGCCTCTCAAGCAACGCAGCATAATATGCTTTAAAATATTCATCCTACAACATATGGAAGTGCAAACTAGTAAGCAGTGGCGAAGCCACGTTAGTGGTAAGGGGGTCACTCGACCCCCTTCAATTTCGGAACGTGTCAATTTTACCACTTTCAAGTGTTTGAAAAATATCTTTTCACGACTAAAAATGATGAATTTATACATTTACCCCCCTTAATTTTGGTAAATTTTGACCCCTTTGTATACTAAATTTGAATGTCTCAACTATAATATTTATTCCGAAATAAATCTCGACCCCTTTTCCTAAAACTCCTGGCTTCGCTACTGCGAGTAAGGTAAGACCGAATTTACAAGAACGTGAAATATAGCAGGATATAAGTTTATATGCTGAGACGAACCTGTAGGTTCTTCACATCATCCTCTTGAGCAATAGACTTCTTATCGTCTGATGATTCAGCAGCTGCTGAAGTACCATCCATTCTATTTTCCCTAGCTTCCCCACGCTGCTCTTTTGTAAGGTTCATCCCTTGCTTGATCATCCATGGAGGAAAAACTTTCAAAGGTGCACTTCCACTCTCAGTTTTAACATTATCTTTATCATCAACACCAGAGAAAGCAACTTCAACCTACAAAGGAGTAAGGCATATGTAGCTTAAAATGTTTAACGGATGGAAAAACATAACTAATGATTAAATGTTTAACTTAGCACTCTCTGGGATTATGAAAATAAATAAATAGTACAAGTAGCTAATATAATACAAGAGTGAGCGCCAAAAGTAACCATGCATGACTGGTACAGCAACATCAAGTAAAAGAGAAAACAAAACAAAGTATCTTATTAAATGCAATGAAGAAAATTAAAAGAACGTACCTTTGTCTCTCCAAGAAATGGCATTGGTGTTCCATTATAACCACCCTGAGAGAATTTAGAGGGATCTTTGGCAGAATCGCCATTTGACGCACGTGCAATAGCATTTGCTCGAACTTCCCATGCTTGAAGAGTTCCAAACTCTGGCACGTGCAAATCCTTTACTCTGCTAAGCTGGTCCGTTAATGGTTTGAGCTCAACCTGCAGTAATTTCCATTGTCACCAAATTGAAGGAAAGAACAAATTTGTAACAAATAATGAAAAATCTACAGCATACGCACACACCAATTGTAAGAAAACAAGCAACCAACAAACAAGAATACAATGCAACTAAGAGGAATGCAAATGCCCGTTAAAAGATAAGAAATTTCCAGTACATAGAATTCCCACAAGTTATTTGATCCAATTGCCCAAAATATGTAGCTGATGCAGCCTATTTCCTACCAAACAAGAACTCTGATCAAGTGCATTTGTTTCAAGTACAACTCCTAGTTTCTTTTACTTCTTACCTTACATCACTCTTCGTGTTGCTTAAATATAAGCGTGAGACGAGATCCCGGTTGAAATTTCAATATTCCAAGTAGGTTAAGAGGAAAAGATATTTCATTCATGTGATAATAACAAACATAAATTCATTTTCAAATTATTAATAATTGGAGTGACGAGAATTCAAAACGAATAGAAAGAGCACAAAGCTGAAAGGATATCTCACTGCCAGCCCCAGGTGATACGACTTACAAACAAATTACATTTAACAACAGAACTTGATAAAACTTTGTTGAGTATCCAGCTAAATTGCAATATATCGTAATCACCAAGTACGCAGGAGTAATTAACTACATTCCATCTCATCATAAGACAGGACAAAAACCACAATATTCATCAAGGCCAATAAAGAAGATGTAAATTGCAGAAGTATTGTGCTTTTTTATAAAGAGAAAAAAAGTCTAAGAAAAGTGGAAGAATGTATAAACAGATGGATAAGAAGTCCATCAACCAAAAGAGAAATAAATATATTAAAAAGCCAAAACCAAGGCTTGCGAAAGAAAACAAAACCCCACACTCCCACATAATTTCCACATCAGTTCCTCATTTAACACAACGACCGTATAAATGGAGAAACAAGCACAGAGATTCATGACTCACCTAACTAACACCTGTCATCATAAACAACAGACTCAACAGATAGCGGGCTTCACCACAGTGAAGGAAGAGGTGATCATGGTCACCATGGAAGATTCACACATCAAACACCAATTCAGAGATAGACATTTGTTTGGTCAAAAATGATAGAAACGAATGACACGTATACGTCTCCAACCCATCCAGATTCCAGACCCTGAGTCCGGCATATTTGAGACCCTAAAGCAAGTGAGAAGTCAAAATCGCTACAACATCAGCTGATTTCCTATCATTGAGATTACGGAAAAAATGAAGATTCCATGGCACAAATCACACTCCTCAATAACCATACACCTAAAAATAGGTGCCCAATGCATCAAATAGAGACGATAAAATGCTTAAATATTGTTAAATTCATCCTCCTTCAAATGCAAGTGAAAAGAAATGGAAATTTAAGACGAATAATAAATGCATATGTAAAAGAACATGCCTCCAACTTCTGAAGCAGATCCCTCATTTTTTTCTCGCCTCCTCCTCCTTGCATTATCATCTCCATCACCCATTTCTTGTCCCGCTAACTTGTCACTTTCAGCAACTAGTTCCCCATTGCAATTTTCACAATGAAAATATTCGTCTTCAAATGAAACCAAACGGCTTGCATCCAGAGCAGTATATCTAAACTCAAAGTAAGAAAAATGTTAGGCTTTCATCAGTAAACGTCTTCAACACATAAAAATTAATCAATATTGACTGAAACCTTCTTGAGCAGTTGGGGAAAATATATTGCTGAACTGTGTTCTTATTATCAAGGTCATCCTTCAGCTTTTTCTTCATTCGGTTCAGTCTATACCGTACAACATCATATATCTGTAATAAACTTTAATTCCTTCATATTGCTCACATTCCATGCATTTACATTAAAAACTGATAAAAGTATTTAAGCCAAGCAGGAAAAAGACAAGGAGCAGACCATCCATTCCTTCATCCCACGATGAAAGCCCAAGCTGACTAGAAATGCCTTAATGCACATCAAAATACTAAAAGCGCACACACCTTCCCGTAAGAATATATAGGTGGATGTATAAAGAGATCAAGTGCTAAACTGGAGTTTACAGAGGTTGTGAAATTGAAAATGTCCGACAATGACACTTGAACATCTAGAAATACATAATTTCATGTGCTATTTTGTCTCATAATGCAAGTATGATTATTATTGGCCTCTATTTTTGGTTTTCTTTCCTCTTAGTTACTATTGTCTTGAACAGCAATGAAAAATGTGAAATCCCGGCAGGAGGGGTGCTTAAATTCAGTCCAACAGCAAACTTGAATTCAGGATATAGGTTTCTGCATGCTATTTCTCACCACTAATAGTCTACTTGAGGTTTACAATATTCATAATGATTCAGACATCTCAATCTAGTTTTGAGCTCCTGCTAATCTTGTTCCCATTCATCATTTCTGGAATTTAAGTTAATATTTCTTAGACACTGATCATGCCAAAAAATATTTCTTAGACACTAAGAACCCTGGAGTGATTGAAATTTAATGTGGAAACATGTAATTGGTGATAGGTAAGTTTCTAGTTCACCTAATTGTCCCTTAGAGCTAATTCTGAAGAATATGACTTATACATGTTAATGTACTTAATAATGAAGTTTATTTGGAGATGCTTTTGAGAAATACCAGGGATCTAAAGTTGAAGTCCTGTTGACAGAATTCCGTGTTTACACAGATGCAAACATATCTTGCAGGGCAAGTGAAGTTAGGAGGTGCAAAATATGACCTTATGTCAACTAGGAGTAGGAACTGATTCTGGCCATGGTGTAAAGATTGAAGCTCTGGGGGTTTTCTTCGTCTACTCAAGGACTCCATATTCAATAATTTTATTCTTTGGTATTTGCTATTCTGCATTTCACAACTACCTGTTGAAAGGTTGTCATGCTACCCTTTCCATTTACCACAAAGTAAGTAGATACGTTACGCTCGTTTAGTCGTTTCCTTTATATATTAGTTAATATATCATCAGCATTCTTGTTTAGTTATTCCTTTTGCATACATTGTAAGGTATCATCTACTTCAGCTAAGTGGTAAGCAACAAGCTTATTCTCAGCACATGTTTTGCCCTTTTCAAGTCCTAGTCGGAAAGTGTTCACACTACTATTGCAATCCTTTACAGTTCATGATCATGTGCATATGTGACGCAGATCTTATTGTTTCCTTCATACTCCCTCTGTCCCAAAATGATCTTCGCATTTGACTATTCAAACTTTTAAAGTATATAAACACTTGCTTCACTAGTCATGTTGTGATTATGCACGTTTATGCACATTATTTTAAGCCCACATTGTAGAAATGAAAATAAATTTTTGGGACAATGAAAAATGGCAAATGAGAAGATCATTTCGGGACAGAGGGAGTATTTTAGTAAATATATTATCTGCACGCTTTATTTAGTTATTATGTTTTCCATTCAATGTAAAGAGCTTTGTGAGGTCATATAAGTTTGTGAGAAGTTGCGCTATCATCGACCCTTAGCTACTACAAGGTGTATCTTTCCACACAAGATAATGGTAATTAGTTGGAGAAGGCTAAAATATGCACCAGATGCATGATAAGAATGGCATCAATAAACTTAGTTGCTAAATCACTAATCCAAACTGATCATGCCACTAATCAATTTTTAGCCCTAAACCAAAAAACAATCGGAAAAAAAATACAGTATAACATAAAACAGTCCATTATTTAACAACATGCATGGTTAATTTTTGGAAGAAGAATAAAAAGGGAGTAACCTTGTGAGAGCATCAAGAACCACGACCGCAATTCCTCTATTGTCACTCCTTCCTGATTTCGGTTGATTGTCTCCTTTTGTTGTAATATCATCGTAAAATGCCCTAGCAGCCAACTTCACCAACTTGATCAAAATTGAAATAGAAGGAACACAAACATAACACAGAATTAGCGAAATATATAAACGCCTTGATCTGAATAACTTATGGGAATGAATATACACAATGTTAAATTAGGTTTTTCTTACTTATTAAACGGTTCAACACTCATGTTTCTCCGTTCAAATCAACGATTATAACCAGCCGAAACGATGAATTTCCACTCAGTCTCAAGATATCGGCAATCAATTCGAGGAACTGATAGATGTTGAGGAGTGTAAAGCCTGATCGTAATTTAATTTCGGGGATTATAGGCCGCGGCCTAGGTTTAACTCTGTGAGTAAATTGATGATATGCTCGTCTCACGGCCTATCCCTCCATTGATAGTTCTTCGGTTGAGTGCATTTTATGTGTCGCATAAAATGTAACGACCCAAAAAACCTGTCTATATTTATTTTATATTTTTGGGGATTTTTAGTTGACTTATGTGTGCATTTTATGTGTTGCATCATAATTTATGACTTGCACATCTAACTTGATTAAATGTGTTATTTATTTAGTTAGTAGTAATAATGGTTAAAGGAGTTAAATGATTAAGTTGAAACTTTAAGGTCCTTAGTAAAAATATAAGTTAAGGGGTTTAATTGTTAAAAATGAAACTTGAGTGACCAAAATGTAGTTTTGGGGTAAAAACCTTAATATAACATGGGTAGTATTAAATACAAGGCATCTTAAATACAAGGCATGAGTAATTTACCAGACTACCCTTATATATATACCTAAAAAAACCCAATTCTCATCTCTTTTCTGGAGAGAATCTAACATTTCCTCCAGCGAACTACGGACCAGGAAAGAGGGAGAAACAGATAACATGATTACAACAAACTACTCAAACTTGTTCAACAAATTGTCGTCATTCATCCAGAGTAACATTGCCCAAAATCACAAACCTAAAACCCTAAGTCGGAACAAATTTCGAAAATGAAAGATTTCAAGCTTCAATTTCGGTCAAATTCTTACAAAATTGAATATTTCAAATCTCCCTGAACTTGCAGATTATCAAAACAAATTTACATATGGATTGAATTCAAACAAGGATTGGAAGAAGGAGGTTTAAATTGAAAAAACGAGAGGGTTTGGGTTTTTTTCCTACTGGAAAGCGGGATTTTCAAGATTACGACGATCGAATGGTTTTTCAGGTTTGTTAACTTATCTGGTTCTTTCCATTTCGGATATGATATTGTACGAAATTGTTCCAGCAGGTCACAATCAAAAACAACCAAAAGATTCCGGCCAAATGGCCAAAATCCGAAACAAAATCGAAAAACTGCACACCCCCAGGTCAGACCAGAAAAATTAAGATTCCCGATTCGTTAACCGTTGGATCGTCTTCAAATTTCTGGAGGGAGTTCGCATCACCTAGTCGAAACTTTTAACCGTTGGGATCTTCCAAATAATGGCCGGATCCGGAGATATGGCCGGCGGCCGGAACTGGAAAATTCTCCAAAAAAAATCGCCCCCCTATCCGGGTAAGGGCATTTTTGGCATTATTGTGTCTTGTACACAAGGATGCCTTGTATTTAGAATTCGCCATATAACATGCTTCTTCTCTCCTTTCTCTGTGTTCATTTTTCTCTGCAATTCTCTCGTACTTTCCTAGGGTAAGAGAAAAAGGTAAGTTCAATCTATTTCGATTTATATCTTTTTATTTACTTATCCGTTTTAAAATCTAATTATATAAAAATGATCAGGGCGTTGAGTAGGTCATTTCTACCCGAACAAAACATATTTCTGCGATACTTTTTCCGGAAATAGATAAGTTACTAATTCCCTTTAAATAGTAAAATGGTCATATATTTGCTATATGTGTGATATGTGGTGAAATTATTGTGAAAAGAATTTATTTGTGATACTTGTTTATTTGGGACAAAGGGAGTATAATATTACTGGGTAAGTGAGTTGGTTTCTATGCAAGGATGTATATGGAGTATGTTTATATCCTGAGAATGTTAGTATAGGTGTTTGAAAGTATACTCCTACTTGTGGGACGGTAAAATATTAACTTGTGTTAAATGTTAAATAAGTATATTATAAAAATTATACTATTATTCTTGGGACGGGGAAATGAAAGAAAGTATCCCTAAATGAGCATATTAGTATATTAGAAAAATTATATTTATACTTGTGGAACGGTGAAATATTGAAATGGAAATAAAAGGAAGTATTCCTTAAAAATGTTCTCTTGAGTATTAGCAAAATATACTCATAATTTTGGGAGGTGAAAGTGTGTTCATAAGTATGTTTCCTGGGTTCCTGGGGTTCATGTTTAGGTTATAAGTGTTGGGTTTCGAAGACACATGCGCAGCGGAATATAGCATTTAAAATTTTATGAAACCCAAAGCTATGGATCCGTTCATATGATTAAATCAAATACATCATAATGAATAGAGGAAAAAAAAACTAACCCTTGATGACTATGAATTCTAGCTTTGAATTTGGTGAAAAACTTGAAGCTTTATCACGGACAAAATTCACGAACTTTGAAGATGATAAAATTCACCCTCTAGCGGTATCCACACCACGAACGAATATCAAGGAGCTTCTTGATCTTGGTTGCTAGACCAATAATTATGAAACACACTTTCACAATTTAATAAAGAACTATATGGAATTATTTTGTTCTTCAACCCAAGATGTCTTGGAGCAAAATAATAACTCTCTCAAACTCTTTGGAGGCACACAAAAACACTAGGGCTAATGGTCTGGCCGAACTTGGCTTTTTATATACAATTAAGACCTATTCCAAATAGGAATTTTGTGCCAAAAACCTTCCCAAATCGAATTAGGAAACATTCTGCCGCCTAGACCAAGCGCCCGCCTGGTCCATACCGAGCGCCCGCTCGCTGACCAGAAAAACCAGAATTTTCCAAAAATTCCTTTGAGTTCATTCGACCCTAAATTCCAATACAGTCCTTTTATTTAAGATTCATTCTATTGTGTGTGACCCTCTAGGATTATACTAAGTTGGCAATGGGCTCAAACATGAAACCATAAGATATGATTAGGTTCTAGCAAACCGTCATACCTACCCAAATAGTATAACTAGATACAAGTTCGCATTCCTTTAGAATATGTCACAATCCTTTTGTCCACGATGTCATTGAACACAAGTCATGGTCAAACAGTCAACTTGTCTTGTTCAATACTTTCTCGATTCTGAATATGTTGATAATTCAAATGCTATTGATCCAATCAATCCATTTGAGTCCGGCTGAACATTTCATCAACATCATTCCTTCGAGGGGCCCAAGCTTGACATCTCTCCGTGGAGGGACAAATCCATTTAGCTTATTATTCTTCCCAACGGGAATCCGATTATGCCAATCATACCCTTTATAACTACCATGTTATGGTAGCGTTTGAATATGTCAAACACAAAGTTCATCAAGTGGAAGACTATAATAACTTCATGTCTAAGAATTCAAATGACATAACTAATATGAGATATATGTACGACATAGACCATGACATAAATCTCATACAGCGGGTCATGTCCAGTACCTTGTTCCAAACAAGTACCCATAAATCTAACATGATCATCCCATGATCATTTAGCCTTTATACTAGTGCTTAACAAGTACTAGGGACGGAGATTATTATAAGTAAACATGAACAACAATAATAATCAAAACATTTCTTTATTGATATGAAATAAATGATAACAATTAAAACGTTTATTAAACGTGCCTAGGGCACCACTACCAACAATAAGTAAGTTGGGTGTTAGTACTTTTGGGACGGTGGAATGAAAGGATTATAGTTTGTTCAAGTTTTGGCCTGTGGGTGTGTTGGGCGGCCGCCCAAATAGGGCGTACAGCCGCACACTTATCTGGAAGGTTTTTGTCTTGGGACAGAGTGTTTTGGGCGGCCGCACAGTTTGGTGTGGGCGACCGCCCAGGGTTGCTGGAAAAGTTGAGTGGTTCCAATCCAAGTGATTTAAAGTTCAATCTTGGTTTATGTCTTAGGTGATATCCTAGAGTACCTATAGGGTTGTTGTGGAACCCCCTAGTATTTGAAATGGGTTCCTTTGTGAACATAAGAGTTATGGAAATTGACTAAATGTTAATTGGATTTGGTTGAACGTCTTTTGATGTGGTTTGGATTGGTTCATCTTTGTGATGTGTTTGGCTTGGTTTCCTACTTTGGAATCATTGTCCTTGGCTGTTGTTTAAGCAAGTATTCATTACTATGCTAGTGTTAAAGTCCAGCTGGTCTTGTGATGTGGAATCGGGCAGTGGTAGGGATTATAATGGCACACGAGCCAAGTTCATTGTAAGGCTTCTACCATTGGTTTCCCATTTTTAACCCCCAGTCCAGATTGGCCTTGGATGGGATGAACTAGCTCCCTCGAGTGAGCATTTGGGTTATGACTCTGTGTCATATTTCCCTCTCTGGTTACTTTGGTTCTATTGGTTATGGTTTGGTTTTCGGGATCCCGGCTTCAGCTATTTATGCTGCTCAGATGGTTTTCTCAGATGGTTATATGTTTGATTCGAGAACCTTGGCTCAGTATCCATTTATGAGTGTATAATTTAGCCTTATGTGCTGCCTGATGAGTTGGTCGTTATTTCCAACCGGTATGGGACGGTTGGCGATAGGGAGCCTCTCATGTTATGTGCTATATGCTATATGATTATTTGTTGATATAGTTTCTTTATGATTATCATATCAGTATGTAACGTAGTTGCATTTTAGTAGCTTACTGAGATTTATTCTCACCCCTTATTTGTTTACTGTTTTAGATAAAGGCGAGTCCAGGGAATAGGATAATTGCACGGGAGGACGTCGTGGTGGTAAGAGTTTGGGATATGAATTTTGTCAAGGTTACATTACATAGATGTATAACCTTTTGGGTAGAGTTTCCTTGACTTTATCATCTTGTAACACCTTTATTTTGGATAATGTCGGTGTATGTACATTTGTATAAAAGTTTGTAAGCCTTCGGGTTAAATACTTTCGTTTGTGAAAGTGGTTTGAAAAGTTTGTTTGAAAGTTAGTGGAAGTCTTTGAACTTCAAGTGTGGATTTTGTTAAACTTTATGAAAGTATATTTCGAAAATTTTTCCTAAAGTGTTTTATAACGTCTTCCAATCGTGTCCCGAGCGTGGGGCCAAGTAGGACCACGGGTCTGGGGCGCGACAGTTGGTATCAGAGCTAGGTTGTAGATGGTCTAGAATGACTAAGTGACCTAGGAGGGTAGTTGGGTAGAGAGTGAGTAACGTTGAGTGTTTTATGCAGGTAATCACTGAAGATGGTTGGAACAGAGGGTGATCAGTCGGGGCCTTCAAGGCTGGGTAATGCTAGAGAAGAGGTTCGAACAATGTTCCAAGGTATGTTTGAAACTGTAATGAAAACAATTGACGATATAGTTGAGCATAAAAGCAAGGTTGAAGCCTCAGATGTGACAAAACGAGGAGGAAGTTAAAACCACAACCCCAGCGTGGTGATAGTAAAGAATATCAAGGGACATCTTCGCAAGCTAAGGAATCTTTTCAAGGGCCACAGAATAGAAGAACTCAAGGCAAACGAGCATGTAGCTATTGTCGGAAGGAAGGGCATTTAGAATAAAGATGTTGGAAGAAGCAAGGCAAATGTATGAGATGTGGTCAGTTGGGTCACTTTCAGAGGAATTGCTCTAGATTTAAGAATCAGTTATCGGGAAGTGTATTTGGGTCTTCTCAGGGCCAGAAGAGGGATTCTTCAGGGAAGCTTAAGGTACAAGGTAGGGTTTCTGCCATCAATCAACAACAGATTTCAGATCCTTCTAATATGATTGGAGGTATAATTTCTATGTCTAGTTTGAGGGCACATACACTTATAGACCCTGGCTCTTCGCATTCTTATGTGTCTGTGCATTTTGCTTCTCGATTACATGTGTCTCCTGCGTCTCTACCTTAGGTGTTAGAGGTGTCTATCCTAAGGGGGAGTGTTTGGTGATTGATAGAGTGTTGCGCACTTGTGATGTGCAAATTTGTTAGCATGTTTTACTTGTTGGTTTAGTTATTTTGCCATAGCAAGATTTTGATATTATTGTGGTGGAGTTTTATATGCTAGTGTGCTTTAATTAAGCATGGTAGATATATGTGTTTAGCATTCATGCTATTTATGCATTAAAGTCTGAAATTTTTTTTATCACAAGGTTATGCCTGGTATTTGGTTTATGGGGTTGGCAGCAGAGTGTCTATAGCTAAACTAGAGAATGTACTCTTCCTTTGTGGGATCTCAGATATGTTTTCTATTGAGTAGTACATGATTGATGAAAACCTTGGGTTATCTTGAGTTGTTCGGTATAATGCTATAGTGTTGATATCTAGTGCAATATATCCATAACATTGGTTGAGTTAAAGGAGTAGAAGATTCAATTTGAGATATTTCTTGACAAGGGATTCATTACGTTTAGTATATCTACGTGGGATGTATCAGTATTGTTTATTATGAAAAGGTATGGTACTTTGTGATTGTATATTGAATACTAAGAGCTCAACCAGATGACTATAACGAATCATCACTTGTTATTTTATATGGGGGATATAATTGATCAACTTCAGAGAGCAGTGGTTTATTCAGTGGTTGACTTGAAGTGATTATCATCAGTTGAAATTTTGAGTTGAGTATATTTTAAAAACGGTTTTTCATACCAGGTATGGGCATCATAAATTGTGGTCATAGTGTTTGAATTAACAACTACTTCAGTGGTATTGTTGGATATGCTGAGTTGTATCTGTAGCCGTAATTGAATTGCTTTGTGAGAGGCAACAGTTGTGAAATCAAGGCATTATGTCTTCTTGTTAGAGGATATATTATTTTGAGGAAGTTTCAACTCAAGCATGGTTATTGATTCTTTAAATATGGAAGCAACAGTAATTGGAAAAATCTTACTTCAGTAGTAGAGGTATGTAACTTGTTGAGATTGGCATATGGTTAGAGATTCATTGATGGATTTCTAAGGTAGCTACGCCGTTAACTATATGACACAGGAAGATACACTTTCTCGATGGATTGGTAAGAGTGAAACGAGTTTTTAATTGTTGAAACGAGAGTTGATGACAACTTCAGTATTAATATTGCTTAATGGATTTGACTAGTATTACAGTTATCTAGAGGATATGATCAGTGTTACTATTTTCTAGTGGATATGTCGAGTTTTACCATTATAGTGGATCTGATAAATTTATTATTCATGGTGATGCCTTAAAGAGTGATTGAGATGTTCATCGCTTCAGAATTGTATGGTAACAATGTGTGCTTTGAGAAGATTGATTCCTTATGAACAAAATTATCCTACCTATAACTTGAGATTTATTGCGATTATATATCCATGGCATTAGTGAATGACCTCTATAAAGCCATATTGAAGTGTTTACCAACCATGAGAGTTAAAGTATTGGTTTTTTCAAAGAGAGTTACACATGAGATAATGCAGGTAGAGTACCATGTTATATCATCTGGGAAAGGTAATGTGTTAGAGGATACATTGACTTATAGTTCATGTTTGATAAAACTAAATGGGGAATGTTAGAGGAATTAACATTTTAGAGTTTTTGTGAGTTGAGACATGGTGTGATTTTGCGATTGTGGAAGCTTTAAGTTTCTACTCTATTGAATGATTTCAACTATAGAAAATTACTAGTGGAATGAATGATGATAGACAACATGATTTTGTTCGTTGTTAGTGATGGAACTTTAACTTTTGTAGCAGAGTATGTAGTCGATACTTAGTGGAACCAACATGCATAACGGAATTCAACTACAGGTACTTGAAGAGATACACAAGACCAATTTAATTATGAATCAAAGTAAATGTAGAGTATTGAGATAAATTTGAAGAGTTACATTTGATTTGTTTGACAGGCGAAATTCTAAGCATTCAATTAAGTCCTTGAGCTGCGAATAATCTGGAAGTAAAATATCAGTGATCAGTTGGTTTGTGACAAGCCTTTGAGATTTCTGAGTGGATATGAATCTATTGCGAAAGGTTTTATTGAAGGAGTTACACTGAATAGATGAGACCAATGATGTTGATTGATAGCGGATTGGTTACCAAGTTTTCTCACCTTATCTATTTTGAGGGTATAAATGTTAATTCTAGTTGTTACTTATTTGTTCAGAAGATAGTTCGATTTCATGGGATGCCTACGAGCATGGTATTGGATATGGGTTCCTTATTTACATCTTGATTTTAGCAAGCAATTCAGAAGGCTTTGAATTCAGAATTGGGATATAGAACGACTTTTCATCCTCAGACAGATGGTCAGTTAGGAGGAACCATAATGTGGAAGAATCTACTTGGGAGCTTCGGGACGAAATGGAAAGGAAATATCCTTGGTTGTTTGATTCGTTTGGTAAGTTATCCTAAAATTCGGGACGAAATATCTTTAAGGGGGAGTGATTGTAACGACCCAAAAAACCCGTCCCTATTTATTTTATATTTTTTGGGATTTTTAGTTGACTTATGTGTGCATTTTATGTGTTGCATCATAATTTATGACTTGCACATCTTACTTGATTAAATGTGTTATTTATTTAGTTAGTAGTAATAATGGTTAAAGGAGTTAAATGATTAAGTTGAAACTTTAGGGTCCTTAGTGAAAATATAAGTTAAGGGGCTTAATTATTAAAAATGAAACTTGGGTGACCAAAATGTAGTTTTGGGGTAAAAACCTTAATATAACATGCTTCTTCTCTCCTTTCTCTGTGTTCATTTTTCTCTGCAATTATCTCGTACTTTCTTAGGGTAGGAGAAAAAGGTAAGTTCAACCTATTTCGATTTATATCTTTTTATTTACTTATCCGTTTTAAAATCTAATTATATAAAAATGATCAGGGCGTTGAGTAGGTCATTTCTACCCGAACAAAACATATTTTTGCGATACTTTTTCCGGAAATAGGTAAGTTACTAATTCCCCTTAAATAGTAAAATGGTCATATATTTGCTATATGTGTGATATGTGGTGAAATTATTGTGAAAAGAATTTATTTGTGATACTTGTTTATTTTGGACAAATGGAGTATAATATTACTGAGTAATTGACTTGGTTTGTATGCAAGGATGTATATGGAGTATGTTTATATCCTGAGAATGTTAGTATAAGTGTTTGAAAGTATACTCCTACTTGTGGGACGGTAAAATATTAACTTGTGTTAAATGTTAAATAAGTATATTATAAAAATTATACTATTATTCTTGGGACGGGGAAATGAATGAAAGTATCCCTAAATGAGCATATTAGTTTATTAGAAAAATTATATTTATACTTGTGGAACGGTGAAATATTGAAATGGAAATAAAAGGAAGTATTCCTTAAAAATGTTCTCTTGAGTATTAGTAAAATATACTCATAATTTTGGGAGGTGAAAGTGTGTTCATAAGTATGTTTCCTGGGTTCTTGGGGTTCATGTTTAGGTTATAAGTAAGTTGGGTGTTAGTACTTTTGGGACGGTGGAACGAAAGGAGTATAGTTTGTTCAAGTTTTGGCCTGCGGGTGTGTTGGGCGGCCGCCCAAATAGGGCGTGCGGCCGCACACTTATCTGGAAGATTTTTGTCTTGGGACAGAGTGTTTTGGGCGGCCGCACAGTCTGGTGTGGGCGACCGCCCAGGGTTGCTGGAAAAGTTGAGTGGTTCCAATCCAAGTGATTTAAAGTTCAATCCTGGTTTAGGTCTTAGGTGATATCCTAGAGTACCTAAAGGGTTGTTGTGGAACACCTTAGTATTTGAAATGGGTTCTTTTGTGAACATAAGAGTTGTGGAATTTGACTAAATGTTAATTGGATTTGGTTGAACGCCTTTTGATGTGGTTTGGATTGGTTCATCTTTGTGATGTGTTTGGCTTGGTTCCTTACTTTGGAATCATTGTCCTTGGGTGTTGTTTAAGCAAGTATTCATTACTATGCTAGTGTTAAAGTCCAGCTGGTCTTGTGATGTGGAGTCGGACAGTGGTATGGATTATTATGGCACACGAGCCAAGTTCATTGTAAGGCTTCTACCATTGGTTTCCCATTTTTAACCCCTAGTCCAGATTGGCCTTGGATGGGATGAACTAGCTCACTCGAGTGAGCATTTGGGTTATGACTCTGTGTCATATTTCCCTCTCTGATTACTTTGGTTCTATTGGTTATAGTTTGGTTTTCGGGATCCCGGCTTCAGCTATTTATGCTGCTCAGATGGTTTTCTCAGATATATGTTTGATTCGAGAACCATGGTTCAGTATCCATGTATGAGTGTATAATTTAGCCTTATGTGCTGCCTGATGAGTTGGTCGTTATTTCCAACCGATATGGGACGGTTGGCGATAGGAAGCCTCTCATGTTATGTGCTATATGCTATATGATTATTTGTTGATATAGTTTCTTTATAATTATCATATCAGCATGTAACGTAGTTGCATTTTAGTAGTTTACTGAGATTTATTCCCACCCCTTATTTGTTTACTGTTTTAGATAAAGGCGAGTCCAGGGAATAGGATAATTGCACGGGAGGACGTCGTGGTGGTAAGAGTTTGGGATATGAATTTTGTCAATGTTACATTACATAGATGTATAACCTTTTGGGTAGAGTTTCCTTGACTTCATCATCTTGTAACACCTATATTTTGGATAATGTCGGTGTATGTACATTTGTATAAAAGTTTGTAAGCCTTCGGGTTAAATACTTTCGTTTGTGAAAGTGGTTTGAAAAGTTTGTTTGAAAGTTAGTGGAAGTCTTTGAACTTCAAGTGTGGATTTTGTTAAACTTTATGAAAGTATATTTCAAAAAATTTTCCTAAAGTGTTTTATAACGTCTTCCAATCGTGTCCCGAGCGTGGGGCCAAGTAGGACCACGGGTCTGAGGCGCGACAGTATCACCACTCATTTCGGTTTGTGCCCAGTCCTTTTACATCTTGGCGATGCACCTAAACAGTTTAAAGATAATATTAATATTAAAAAATAGACTTTTATAACTTAAAACTAATTTCTTCCAAAAACTTATTATAAAGTATTCGTTGCTCTTTGCCACCACATTTGTTTTTACTAATAGTGCTCATATTTTCTCAAAATAAATATTTAAAATGTTTTTAAATATTATTAATTAAAAATATGTATGAATATTTTTTTTTCATTCATTTTTTTAATAAGAATAAGGTTTTATGAAGCTTTTTTTTATCGTCAACAACAGAAAGGTTTTAATAACACACAACTTTATCAAACTTCTTTGGAATAACGCTTAGGGAAAATGGGTTTTTTAAAAGTAGCTGAAACTTGTGTTTAAAACAAACAGTGACATTTTTTTAAATAACTAGTAAACATTGCATCATAAATATCAGTGCTAATGTTACAAAGTGTCAGCCAACATTTACACTGGCGATTATAAACAATTAAACTGACACTTTAAATAAACCACAGTGTTAATGTTACAAAGTGCTAATTAGTTTTACTAATATTTGTACATAATTATATTAAAACCCAAATAATTATAAATATTATTTTTAATTCGTTTGAATATGATAAATAATTTTGTATTATTTAATAATTGCTTAAAACTCAAACAATGAGTACCAAAATATGGTGTGGTACTAAACAAGGCAGTGCATCAAATTTTGATACCCAATGTTTATTTCATTAGAGATGTTAGTACTTCAACATAAGTATCGAAATTTGCATTTGACCCCTACCATTAGAGTTGCCCGTATAAACATTGAACCATCGCTTTTAAAAAGTGTCATAGAGGTGTTAAAATTTATCAGTCATGTAATCGTTTACATTGACATTTATAACAATGATGCTGACACTTTTGATGAGTGCTAGTGGTAGTGCTAAAAAGTAGCAGTCACTTATAGTGTCGTTTATAAACATTTAAGCTAAAAACTTTTGCTAAGAGTCGGTGATTGTGTTGAGTAGTGCCAGTGCGTATGTTAAAAAGTGCCAGTGCATCAATTCATCTTACAAGTTAAGCAAGTTTAGTTGCTTTTGTTAAAACCCCTAATTATTTAAGACTTCAATAAAACATGTGATGTTTTATTTCAAAATTGAAATGTGCGATGTTATGCATCAATTCATCTTGTTGATCTGATCCGCTCTATAGTATATTTATATGTGATCAACTAATAGCGTATATTAGATTTATTTTTTATGAAGATTGTGGTGAAAAAAACATAGAAAGAATGTAATCTTCTCGGTTCTTCCATTTGTCTTCCTCCCCTCACGTTCTATTTGTCTCTTCGACAATCTTTACCTATTTCACACAGTTACATATTCATTTCATGTAATATAATTACCATGGCTCCTGCCTAAAAATTATATTTTATATACTTTTGTTGATAGCCTCTGCACCCTCTTTTATGTCAAGACTCAAGAGCCTTGATGTGATGCTTGAAGTGTTCTTGTTGTAATGTTTTTGGATGTTTGGTTAGATATTTACCGCCGACCCGAATAATGTTGTCATGTTTTCCAAACTAAATATTTCATGTGTGTGAAGATTTTATGAAAGTCAAATTATGACCATGTCTAAGTTAGACTTGTAGAAGTATTTGAGTGGCCCAATTATTGTTTTTAAGGGAGTTTGACGAGGATTTGATTTCGTGGATATCATTTGTAAAACTTTAATTGGGGGTGATGTTCATAATTGATAGTTCAATTGTTTTGTCGACAGTTGCATATTTACATATTAATATTCATATTCATGATGCACATCCGATTATTGTGAAACACCATCATATTGATATTTAATAGGTTTTAGTTTTTTTTTCAACCATTGTACTTTCATTTGACTTTCACTTTAACCATTGTACTTTATTTTTTGTACGAAAGACAATATACTTTCGAAAACCTCCTATTACAACCACAAATTTGTGTCAAATTCGTCACTAATCCGTACCCTAATCCGCGATTTTTGGGTTTGGATGAGACGTTTTTCAATGGATAATGGTTTTTGTGCAAAAATAAAGTAGGATGATTAAAGTTAAAGTCGGGTGAAAGTACGATGGTTGAAAATGAATTTAAACCTATTTAATGTTGCAATTATCTATAGTTTGCAAAAAAAAAAAAATAAAAAAAAATAGTGTATATATTAGTTAATCTAACATGTAATAAAAATATCACTTCATCAGTCATAAAATTAAAATAAAATTTTTAACACTTTTTTTAGAACATAAGGAATTTTTAAACAAAATCCTAATATTTGAACTCCTTGAATAATGATGCATGACAAACACTACTATAACAATACAAGACTTAAAAGAAGTTTCTTAAAAAAAAAAACTTAAAAGAAGTTTAAAACCCATTTTTTTAATAGACCAACCAATTTATGTGAAAAATCACTGAAATGAGCAAATGAAAACGCTGTAAGTAGGGTTGTTATACGAACCGATCTGGCTCGAGCTCGGCTCGTAAAAGCTCGAACCGATTGTCAAGCTCATTTTTTTATCGAGCTGACCATGTTCAACTCGTTTAGCTCGTTAAAAGCTCGAGTTCGGTTCGATAAGCTCATTATAATTGAATTTTTGTTTTCTAACGACTCGAACTCGACTCGATAAGCTCGAATTCGGCTCGATAAGCTCATTAAGACCATATTTTTCTTAAAAAAAACTTAAGCTCGAGCTCGGCTCATTAAAACTCGAGTTCGATATCGACTCGAGTTGTTCGCGAGCAGCTCGCGAGCTCAAAAAAGCAAGTGAGCACGAATTCGATAAAAGCTCGATACCCCAAAGCTCGACTCGCTCGTTTAGAGCCCTAGCAGGAAGGGAAGTGCACTATGATGCTTTCGTAACAGATAATTTAATTAAATCCGCCATCAATCAATTTGACCAGCGACCCGAACGTTGGAACTACAAACACATCAGCCGTTGGATAAGGTCGGTTCCGGTTAATACACGGTAAAGATCAAACCACAAATCTAGGGCACACACTGAGGAATGCGACCCAGCACAGAGACGGTCTTCTTCCCCCAAATCCCATCTCTATAAATCCACACACCCGTTCCCTCGCTCTCTCGCTCATCAGTGCTCACAGAGATGACGTAGGCTCTACGTCGTAGAGAGAGGAGAGAGAAACAGGGTTGGTGGTAGCACAGCGCGGAAATGGCGAAACCTCGAAAGCAAAAGAATGAAGAACAGAAGAACGACAATTCGGTAGCAGTTGTTCGTCATCAGAAGCTGTGTCTTTCAATTGACTTGGACAAACGTCGGATTTACGGGTAATTAAACGTGAACTGGAGTGTGTTCTTGTTTGATTTCGTATGGAAACGTTGATTGTAATCGGAGTGATTGCTTCTGATTGTGATGTGTAGGTATACTGAACTTGAAATTGGCGTGCCGGAAAATGGAATCGTTGGATTGCATGCGGACAATTTGGTGATTGAGAATGTGACGGTGGACGGAGAGCCGGCGAAATTTGAAGTCTATCCTCATTTCTTGGACTTGGATAGTGATAGCAGGTGGAGCTTGGTTTCTTCAGCTAGTTCAGCTGCGGATGCCGCTGGTTCGGTTTATTTGTCTTGCCTTGATAGAGAATTGGTACCGAATTTGTTGATCATGTGCGCTAAGTCTGTGAAGCCGGTCGTTGAGACTTCCTTTGAACCAAAAGAAGGGACTGAGGCAGAGAATGTGACTCAATCTTCGGTTGATGCCAAGCAGGTTACTGTTGTTATTGCCCTAGAGTTCTGATGTTGGTTTCAGTTTGTTGTTTTAGGATTATGCACCTGTTGCATGTATGCACATGATTCATTGTTAGCACGTTTCAAGTGAAGCGAAAGTTTGTTTATGCTTCTTGAACGATGGAATTAGAATTGATTTGTGTTACCATTATTATTCTCATTTTTTTTTCCTGAAAGAAGTTCAAAATATTTATGACAACATGCTGATCTGAAGACATCATAGTAGAGATATATATATCTTAAGAGTAAAGTAAAAAGTAATCAGAAATAGGTATTTACTTACTTCTTCATATAAATCTTGTGAAATACCCAACCATGTAGGCAATGCTTCTGGTAGTTATTCTGCCATTGTTATTCTCGCATCTCTTTTATTTTTGATGAGATTTACTTTTCTATGTTTCTCATGTAGGTTATGTTGGGTGCAGAATGTAAAATTGATACATATTGACTACTGGGTGGAGAAGGCAGAAACAGGCATTCACATTGAGGCTAACGTTCTGCACACTGATAATCAGATAAGGCGTGCAGGTTGTTGGTTCCCTTGTATAGACGAGAGTTCACAACGGTGCTGGTATGAACACCGGTAACATTGCAAATTATGCTAAATTTGTTATAATTCATTTAACCCCTGTTGCTCCTTCTTCAGCTTTGACATGGAGTTCACTGTGGCCCAAAATCTTGTCGCAGTCAGCACTGGAACCTTACTTTATCAGGTAAGGAGAAACTAGAGTTGGTTGCTTCTGGCCTGTGACAATTTGAAGTAAAAGCAATAGATATAGATATGTTTAACATACCGATGGACAGCAATACACTGTTATGAATCCTGATGTAATCTTATTTCTGACGAGAACTTTATGCATGGTATTTTGATTCACGGCTGCGGTGGTGGGAGTGCAATAGAATACACTGCTCAATCTTATTGAGCTCAGATTTCCATCACACTCACTTTGCACTAGGCCGTAATGTAAATTTGTGCTTTCAGGTACATGCACATCCTACTTTGGGTATTGAATTTCTAAGCAGTCCCACCCTTAAATTTTCATCTCCATTTGTAGTTATCCAAGTACCTATCTAGACAAAGGTTTTTCATATCAATATTTGACATTATTTAGCTATATTACGAACAACTTAAAATGAGTAGCTCTATACAAATGAAATCATCGCTGCATTTTTTTAATTTGACTATAAAAAAGCCAAATAAGGAGTTTGCTTTCTGGACCAAGGGCGAGCAAAGAAAATGTAGTCATGTGTCTTCTTTTATGGAATCCCCTCATCCTATGCTGCGTAATTTGAAAATAAACACTGTCGTGGTAACTAACGGTTCCATAGGTAACTAAATATTGATGAGATAGGCCATCAGTAAATCAGATTACTAAATTGCTAATCATGGTTTGAAGGAGCGGCAGTAGAATAATTGTAAAATAAATGCAGGGCCGGTCCAAAAATTTTAGAGGCCTTGTTCAAAATTCAGAAGTAGGCCCTAAAAATAATTATTAACAACAATTATTCAAAACATTGTTTTTTTTTTTTTTCCGGCAGCTTAGTAAAAAATAATGATACTGCAATTTTTTTTTTAATCATAGCGTGATAACTTTAATTTTTTAGGAGAATCGCAACTTATTAAATTGTGGCGTGAAATCTGGACTATTACATGGGTTTCTTATTGAACTAAGTTTCCTTTTATTTGGACTCAGTTTCCTAATGGACTATGTTTGCTTGCTTATTAGACTTGCTTGCTTTAAATTGGGCTGTTTCCTTTTAAAAAAATAGTTATTGCAGTCAGTTTCCAGATGGACTATGTTTGCTTTAGACTTGTTTTGAAATGGGCTGATATCAAGCAATACCCCCTCCGTCCCATTTCAAATTGCATAATTTGCGATTTTGGTTGTCCCATAGAAATTGCAAAATAAAAAAATGGAAAGTTTTTATCCACTTGCGTACTCACATCAACTAACCCACTAACTATTCCCTACCCACTTTCTCTCTCCTACCAAATTATCTGCACTCACAACACATCACCTTTTTCACTTTTCCTTAATTTTCGTGCAAAGACGGTTTTGTACAATTTGAAATGGGACGGAGGGAGTACTAGATAAGCTTTGAAAATGGGCCCTACTAGTTTTGGGGCTCTGAGCAATTTCTCACTTTGCACTTGCTCAGGGCCGGGCCTGAATAAATGCAGAACGCGGCCCAGTATGTTCAAGTTGAAATAAGGACATGTATTGTTGTTGATAACAATGCATGTTATGTTTTCAAGTATCTGGTTGTTTTTAAGGTTAGGAGGGTTCATTTGTCAGCCTATTGATCTTTTCTGACAGTCTGAGATTTATTTATCCACTGAGGCCCACTTGCAAGCAAAATAGGCTGCTTACTCCTGCTAAAAGGAAGCTCACTATTAGAGTGGTTTTGGTATCATTTGTCCCAAAACTGTTATCAACTGAAAGTCGTCGTTCATCTAATTAAATGCATGAAACTTCGTGAAATAGCAAATAACCTTGTCTCATCTGGACCATGTGGAGAGAAAGAATAGAAGAGGGATCAAATTTAGCTTCCCGTACAATAATCAAAGGGGTTGCTGCATAATAAATTCTCTTTTATCTTCTGCTGGCCAATACTGAAGTGAGTGACAATGTTATTAGGAGAATTTTTGTTGAGAACTTGTTGTGAGCTTTCAGATGGTCCCCTGTACAGATGGGTAGATAGTGTTTGTTTTGGCTCCCTTAGTGACATGGCATTTTACCCTCGCTGATGCTCTTGTACACTTTACTCGTCCTTCTCTTGCCTTCAAGCATAACTAGGTCAAAGTCAAGAAAGACATTATTTGCAAGTATAGCTTACAACAACAACAACAACAACATTACCCCAGTGCCGCAAAGGCTCCCACCTATGGTGGGGTAAGGGGGGGTCGGATGTACGCAGCCTTGCCCCTGTATTAAAGCACAGAGAGGCTGTTTCCAGATGACCCATGATGAAAATTGCGTCGAAAATTGCGTCGAAAATTGCATGGACCGACTGCTGCTTCATCACAAAGAAGCGCAGACAGTTTAACAAGCCTAAATCCCAGGGAGGTTGAAAGACTATGACTACCGTGGAAAATTTTAAGTAGGCAGTTACGACTAGTTATTAACATGGTGTGGCGGATCAAAAGGAAAATTATAGTTTCTAACTCATTTTACAATTAACAAAATGGTGCTTTGGTTTTGATATCACTTGTTAAAAACTTCTATAAGTAGGGTTCATTTCCGGTGGAGTATAACATGTTTTTTTTTAATAGGAGGATGGAGAATAACATGTACTCTCAGTCATTGGCAATGATTGCTTTTCTCGTCTACTACATTGTGCATGACCTGAATCTCTCTTGAGATGTATCACAATATAAAATTGACACCAAAAATATTGAATGTAGTGGGGAGGAAGAAGTATTCTCCATTAACTCTCTTGGTGAGGTTTTTGATGATTGAAGATCTCTAATTGATCATGCGACAACTCTTATCTTTGCATAATTCTACAAGGGCTGAGATGAGGCTTGCTTTTTCTTTGGTTTGAAGAATGCTCAAATGATTCATGGGGAGGTTTTATGATGCTGACTCAAATACATTTGTTGTTTATTTGATTACAGTTATTTGGAATAAGCTGATTATGTGTAGTTGGTTGGACTACTTCTGGTCATTATCAAGAAAGCTAAATTTGGTGATAGTTTTATGTGGTTGCTTTCTGAGCTATGACTCCCATGTTTGAAGATTATTGTTCCAATGTTAATATGGTGCTATGTCTACCAGATACTTAATTATTGTAGAATGGCAACCCAATTGTTTATGATTATCATTGTCCCTTCTGGGCAGGTCTTGAGCAAAGATGATCCTCCGCGCAAAACTTATGTCTATAAATTAGGTATTCCTGTTGCTGCTCGGTGGATATCTCTGGCAGTTGCTCCATTTGAAATCCTTCCTGATCGTCATAGTGCTGTTATTTCACACATCTGTTTGCCAGCCGACCTGTTAAAGTTAAGGCATACGGTGGGTTTTATCCATAGTGCTTACAGGTTAGATCGATGTATTTACAGCCTTTTTTTCTTCTCTAATTTACTGTTGTACATTTTTTTTTCCTGCTTTATTTCAGTTTCATGACTAGCCCTGTGTTTCACTTTTGTAACAGCCATTATGAGCATTACCTTTCCATGAAGTTTCCATTTGGGTCATACACCCAAGTTTTTATTGCTCCTGAGATGGCAGTATCATCATTGAGCTTGGGTGCCGCTATGAGTGTCTTCAGTTCTCAAATTTTATTTGACGAGAAGATTATTGATCAGGTATGCTTATAGCAAGACTTGAGTTGCTTTCTGAGGTTTACAAGCAGTCTATGTTATTGCTAGGGTTGTACTTTTTTTCTTCAAAGCCAATGTGTGTTGTCTGGTATCAAATTACCTTAGCCAATTTGATTCGTTGGAGAGATAAACCAGTGGCCCTTTCCATTGTCCAAGGCTTGCTTTCTACCCTATAGCCCATGTCTGAAATTTGTGCATTCACTAGTATACCTCTAAACTTACAGACTATCATGATTATACCTTTGTAGATAAATATTAAAAAAATGTGTGTTTGTGTGTATGCATGTACATAGGCATCAATTCTTTGCTTATTTTTGTAGATTTCTTAATATTCTTTCACGTCTCCTTCCTCTAAATTGTAGGGTTGAATTTGATGTTTGAAACATAAGTACGGAAAATAGAGAGATGAAGGGAGGCAGCCCTAGTATTTTGAAGTGCGAAATAAGAGTTGCTTTGTCTAAGACAAAGAGTTTGATTTTCTTTTTTCTCAAGGAGCTATTAAGTTTTGTGTATAAATGCAACTACTATACTCTACTTAGGTACTTGCTTTAGAGAAAGTACTATAATACCATAGGAAGGGAGCCCTATTGTACTACTCCCTCCGGTCCACAATATCTGCCGTTTTTTGGCCTTTGCACACTTCTTAAGAAATAGTGTCAAATACCAATACTACCCTTTTACTATTAATTACTCCTACTACCCAACAAATCATTACTACTTCAGCCCATTTCTTTTTCATCTATTATCTCTCTTCTCTTGTACCCACTATCCCAACTATTCCTCCAGAACTCACCCCTGTCTCCCTCCATTAACGCCACCTGCAAATTTCTTCTCCTCCCAGTCACGGTCTACTCAATGCTCACTATCAGTATACTTGCTCAAGCTTCACCAAAAGCACCAATTTACCACTTAATCCTAAGAACCAAAGGCTCCAATTCACGACTTAATCCCAAGAACCCACTTGTACGTACGTTTTCAGCACTACGCAAGATCTTCGTCAGTGAGTCATCGTCGCCACCATCACCATGTTCAGAGCAGGAAATCTAACATTAATGATCGTTTCATCTAACAAAAACTTTAGATCTGCCATCATCTGCAATTGCATTCTTAAAATCTACTTTAGATCTGTATTTTTTCTGAGTTGTTCATGATTTGTTTCTGCAAAAATTATCATTCTGATACAAAAGAAAAAAAAAAACTTAGAATTTAGAAGAATGGGTAAGGATGAGTGGGTTGAATTTTGTGCTCTTTCTCTTGGTAAATGAGAGATGATGAAAGTTTGTTGGGAAATTAAAAAAATTAATTATGAGAGAGAGGGAGAAGGGAGTTGAAGTCTTAATCAATGAGAGGGAGAGAGGCGGCTGGGGCAAGGGTATAATAGGGATTTATGTAGGTTTAGCCTAGAAACGCCAGTTAATTTGGACCACTGTTTAAGCTCAAGAACGACGGATAAATTGGACCAGAGGGAGTAACAAAGTTCATTAATTTGTTGCTGTATAGGTTGTTTGGTTTTTACTCACCTCTTACTACAAAATTCCAATATTATTGCAATTGTATCACTCTAGTTATGATATACTCCCTCCGTCCCAGAATGATCTTTTCACTTTTTTTTGTTGTTAACACAAATGTACTTTGAGCATTAAATTTAAGTTAATTCTATCCTAATAAAAATTCAAAATTTATTATCGATACACCATCATAAATACTATCAAGTAGATGTTTATTAAGATAATTAAATTAACCTAAAATTATTGCTCAAAGTACCTTCATATTGACAATAAAAAAAGTAGGAAGATCATTTCGGGATGGAGGGAGTACTTTAGAGAAAGAATTGCTGCTTTTGTTGAATTTTTAACCGTCTATGTTATTTGTTGCATTACTTGACAAAAATGACTTCTAGAATGGTTGATAGTCGATGAGTGTAATGCTCGGTGTTTACTAGTTTGAATTTTTCTTAGTACCATCTTTAGCACATTGTTTGGCTGGGGTCTGCTGGTTAGCTGGTAATATTTGGGTGAGAGGGGTTGCCTTTAAGGTTGATAAAGTAGAATGGGGTTTTAAAGGTTCTAATTTGCTCTAGCCCGACCTATTGCCATCGTCATAAAGTACACATGTTGTTGAATTGTTTGTAAACGATTTCGTTGACCACGGAAGAATTTATTTGGATTTATCTCCATAAAATCTGAACCAACAGTGACTTGGAGTTTGTGGCTGTGAGTGGAAAACAAGAATTTTCTATATAAACCTAAGGTTATGCGGCGATGGACACATGGGCTGCTTGGCCTGTAAAACAAGCCCGCAGATCCGGGCCCCGTCCGTGACAGCAAAATGGCCCAAATCCGGCTGGGCCTTTTGGAAAATGGTCCGCTGAGCCCGTCTGTTTGGCCGGGACCAAATGGTCCATGGGCTCAAATGGATTTAACCCTGTTTTAGGAAAAAAAAAGTAATGAAAAACAGAGATCCAAGCTTTAAAATCAGAGAGTAATATACAAGTTCTAAAATCATAGTTTTTTTTTTAGCGAAAAAAGGGAGAATACAGGGGCATGAAGGTTTCATTAGCATGGAAAGAGAGTAAGAATTCTCTCAATTGCAAAGACACATTCACATTCACAGACACACACGCACACATACAAAACGGAGGGAAAGAAGAAAAAAGAGAGAAGAAGAATAGTTGCGGAGAAGCAGGGTGGGGAGGGGGAGAAGAAGAAAGACGGAGGCGGCGAGAAAGAAAGCAAAAAAGAAGAAGACGGCGCGAATAGTCTAGTTTTTTCTTCAAAAAATGGAACGGAGTGGCGAGTGAGTTTTTTTTTTTTATATATATATATATTTAAGAATTGGGCCGCGGGCCAAGATCCGGTCCGTGATGAATTGGATGATCCGGCCTACGTGCAAAACCCGCCGGCTGACGGACGGGTTTTGCCTGCGGGACGTTGGATGCGGTCCAAACGGGCCACGGGCTGACAGATTGGCGGGCTGTGCACGGGCTCTAGCCCATTTCGTTCATCAGCAAGGTTATCTAACTCCTTTATATGCTGGGACTTTCCATTAATCATTTTGTCTGGATGTTGCTATTCCAATTGTAGGCCGAGGGAGAGAGCAATCCTTCTAATTAACAATTAGACAATCCGATTAACTACTTGTGAAATTGCAATGGATCTATCTCCATTCACTCTGAACCAACAGTAAACTTGGAGTTAGGGGCTGTGAGAGAAATTTAGAATGTTCTTTGCAAATCTAAGGTTAAGTAACAACTTTATGTGCCATCACTCTTCATTTAATTATTTTTGGGGGAGAGACGAGAGGCTTGGAGTTGGTGGCTATGAGGAAAACATTAGTTTTCTTTGTGAACATAAGGTTATGTAGCAGCTTATGTGCTGGTAAACTCCATTAATCATTTTCAGCTGGTTCCTGGTTCCCCTTATTTGACGAGTCCATATGACGATTCATGTCAGCCGACCTCAAATCTTTTGCGACTAATGCTTTGTTGTTGATGTTGGTGGTGGTGTTTGGTCCTGGCTCATTAGAGCTACTTACCATAAAAGAAAACCCAGATTCTGTTTTTTCCATCAGTATTAAGACCAACGACAAACAATTTACCTTTTCAATGTACATTTTTTATTGGTGAGTGGGCATGTTTGATATTTTATGAAGCACCCTAGTTCAAATCCAAACATAGTCCCTGGTTTTTTTTTTTTTTTTTTTTTTTTATTGTTTTCAAAATTAAGGTACCGTGTAAATGGCTGATTGGCTTTTAGATTCAATCGCAAGATTAACAACTTATCTTAGGGTTGCTTGTTCAGTTTACCTCTGTACTGATTCTTTTATACTTGGAGCAGACCATAGATACAAGGATTAAACTTGCGTATGGCCTTGCAAGGCAGTGGTTTGGAGTCTTTATCACTGCTGAAGCACCTAATGATGGTAACCAGTTGCCTTTTTCATCTCATTAGTGTTAGTGAAAGCAACTCATCTGATGTAGTTTCTTGTGTTTTTGTCAGAATGGTTGTTGGATGGTCTTGCTGGATTCCTGACAGATTCGTTTATTAAGCAATTTCTGGGAAATAATGAAGCACGATATAGACGGTACAAGGTTTGTTTTTTTCTATCTTAGAATTCCCCATCTGTAATTTTGCATATGAACCTTGCATCTTGAGAAAATTAATGCCTACAAGCAGCGGCGAAGGCAAAGGGGGTCGAAATTGTTTAGGTGATAAAAAATATACTTATTATATAGTATTTTACACAAAAGGGGGTCAATATGATATCATAATACAACTTTCACCACAAATCAATGGGTCAAAGTTGTCAAAATAGTATTTTTAGTGTACTTATTTGAAAATTGAAAGTATGAAAATAATAGAACTTAAAATTTAAGGGGGGAGGGGGTCAAGTTACCCCCATACCCAAAGAGTGGCTTCGCCACTGCCTACAAGGTTTATACTGTAGAAGCCTAATATGTTGCTAAATGTATATTGTTGATGTTAGATAAGATGACTAAAAGGAAATACCCTCTTATCAAGCTTCCTTTACTTGCCAGAATAATCACGTTTTATGTGGTAATGGCATATACAATGTTTTCATGGTTCCCCCTCCATAATCTTTTCTAGTTTGGAAGTTGGTGTCATTATGCCTCAAAATATTGAGGAACTCTAATGGTCATGCATTACTCCGTTTACCACATTTACCGAGTCCTTCACTTTGTTCATTTTTCTCACTTAAAAAGTTCTCTTTCAGATGTCAAGCTCAAATATTTTACAACGTTAATCACTTAGATGAGATAAGGACACTTATATTTGGGAAGGGAATGTATCTTCTTAACCTGATTTTTTTCTCTATGCTTCTTGTGGATGGGTTTTGTTTCATTATGTAGACGATAATACAAATTGAACCCATTTGCACTACTTGGGTTTTTGAATGAGTTGGTGATTAGAAATTGTGTGATGTCAATAAAGCAAGGTCATGAGATGTTCATGATGTGATATATATATATATATATATATATATATATATATATATATGCTCCCGTGTGTGTGTATATATAAAATATCAATGTAAACTTGTTTGTACGAAAGCATTGGTGTGTCTGATACAAATTGAAACCATCTCTTTTTTTTTTTTTATTAATTGTGAAGAGCTTTTTGGTGGCATAACTCAAATGCATTCCCCCCCCCCCCCCCATGTGGTGCAGGCAAACTCTGCTGTTTGCAAGGCTGATGACAGTGCTGCGACTGCCCTAAGCTCCACTGAAGCTTCTAAGGATTTGTATGGAACTCAATGCATTGGTTTCTATGGCAAAATACGAGCATGGAAATCTGTAAGCTGATTTAGCGCTTCTTGAAAGTAAATTTGTTGCGCTACCTTTTAATCCTACTTGGATTTTTTGTTTTTCAAATACAAATTTCTTAAACAGAGGTCTAAAATGCTATGCCTGGCAGGTTGCGATCCTGCAAATGCTGGAAAAGCAGATGGGCCCAGAGTCTTTTTGCAAAGTAAGAATTAGCAAGTATTTTATTTATTTATACGTGTTTTTAGTATGTTCTGACTTCTGTTTCTGCGGGTATCTTCATTATTTCATTTCTTTGTCATGTCACATTCATCTCTTAATCTCCCTCGTATTTTCCTGAAAATTAAAACTTCTATCATTTTATATTCAATGTGTTTATTTTTTTCAATTTCTGGAATTGCCTACCTTGCAAATTTTTTGTATTGCAATTCACTTAGCTGCAACCATAAAATTGTTGTCACAACATCGCAATATATATTAAGGCCAATTTACCATGAAACATTTATCGAATCCCATCATTTTTCTCTATGTGTGTGTGTGTGTGTCTCTTTCTTGACAGGAATTAATGACTTACAATCTAAATTTAGATCTCTCAGTTCTGCTGTTAGTGAAACATAAGTTCTGAAACCCATATTTAAATAAATTATATTACATGGAGGCAGCGTGATTGACCATCTTTTACCTTGTGGTTGAGTTCTATCATGGAGATCACTAAAAAATTTCAAAGGTATGAACTCAGAACATCTGTTTTTTCATTAGAGTTTCCCTAGAAACAGTAAAAACAGAAGCAAGTATTTAAGTGTGCTGCTTGATGATTTTCTCATGGCTCAGTAGGGTGTAACTTAAGTCATGTAGGACATCGTTCTTTATGAACAAACCTTACCGTTGGGTAAATAATTTTTGCTCTTGAATCAAGGGACCATGTATCACAAAGTACGTCAAGGTTTCATCTTGCACTAGTTTAGTTATTAGGTCTTCTTGTATTGTTGTTCAGCCTGGGACTGAGATCGTTCTATGGCTAGAATGTGCTTTTGAGCTGCTTTTAATAATCAGTCTGCTTGCTGGAAGCTCTGTGTAAATTATACAGAAACTTAATACATCAGGATGTTGGAAATAAATTTTGCTCTGGTCATTCAGAAGCCGGCTCTATGACTTTACGCTCCCACCCCCTTTTCCTTATCCTCCTTTCTTCCTCATAAGACACGACGGTTTAAGACCTGGATTGGACCTCGGAGAACCCATTCATATCAATGCAGAAGATGGGAAAGGGATATAGCCTATTGGTATCTGCAGCAAAGGATGAATAAGGAGGTGGAAAGTCAAAAGCTCTAAATGGAAGTAAATCAGTCTGTTGAGACCGTATACACAAAGGTCAGTAAGTCCCCGAAGAACACACACTCATAGTGGTAACATAGTAGCCATATCCATTGCTTCCCCAATCCAACCGTTGTTGTTTATTGTGCAAGAGAATATATCGTAAGTCTTAGTTTCTCAATATCTCAAGTATTCGGGTTACAATATTAAGTAGCCTATCCCTAAACCTAGCGAGGGAGGTGATTACTTATGTTGGACTGTGAGTTCTATAAATATCTCATTGGAAGTCCCATCCTCTTTTAGGTGGTATCAAATTTGGAGGTCAGCAGCCCCTCTAAAAGTGTCTTTCTTTGGTCAGCGACATGGGAGAATATTCTTACTGGGGATAATTCGAGGAAAAGAGGAATAATGTTAGGTTGATCGTTGTTTTTTGTGTATGAAGAGCGATGAGACAGTCAACTATCTACTGCTGCATTCGATATAGCTAGGGGTTTATGGAGTATTATGTTCTCCTTATTTGGGATCTCGTGGACTGTGCCCAATTCAGTGAAGAGCTAATTAGATACTTGTTTTGGTGTTCGCATTCCAAAGGCTTAAAAGAAAACGTTGGAGAGCTATTCGCCATTGTGTTATGTGGTCTCCTTGGCGGGAGGAAAAATAGGAGAAGCTTCGAAGGAATTTCATTGCCTACTCATAAGTTTTGTTTCTTAATGCTTAGCGCTTTGTCTTTTTGGTTGAATTTTACCTTGTGCACTCATCCCTTTTGTGGATTTTTTTTTTGGCGGAGATGGGGTTGGGTAATCAACTCTTTTTGGGTTATTTAGCTTGTATGCTTTGTTTCTTCAGCTTTGGGCCTTCTTTTTTATTTTTAAATCTCGTAAGGCCTTTTGCTTCTTTTGTAAGGGTTCGCCCCCTTGTCGAATTTTCAATGCACATATTTGTTACCCTTAAAAAAATAATATCAAGTAGCCTATCTTTACAATTGTCTTGCTTCCTTGGATTGTTGTAATCGAGACTGGTAATTTTTCTAGCTACTTTTGAGTTTTGGTGGTGAGCTTGCTGAATATTAAATTTGTAGGGGACACTAAGTTGAATCAGCTACATCACTGATACCTTGTTCTGGATTCTGGATTGTTTGGAGTCCACTATAAATGTAGATTGATCTGGGTCCGTCTCATCAACTTTATTAATTGGAAGTCCCTGCTTGACGACGAGGCTTCATCTTAGCTCTAGAATAACTAGATTTTAATATTATAGCTCCCCACTATCAGTGTTCTCAGTTTCATGTTGACTTTCTCGACTCGTATATGACAATTTTGAAATCTTAGCTCGACTTCGGTCATTACCTTCTTGCTATGGATAAAGAGGAGCCTTTTTTTGGTGCAAGGAAGTGCGTAAGGGAAGATTATGCTTTAGCTAGATGAAATGCAGTATTACTTCTTACGCTTATGTCTATTGCCGTTGGTTACCACTACAAGTTAATGGTCTTTTGGGTACCTACTTTAGGAAAAGAGGATATGCAAACATTCATGCAGGATTCTTGCAGCTTTTTGCTGCATGATTTCAAATGTGCTTTTCGCTCCTTCCATCATCTTCTATTAGTCATGATTACATATACATTTTCTTCTGTGTTGTTCGTTTTGGTAGGACTTGTTTGTTTGTTATGTAGCCGGACATAATCAGTTATTTGTGATAACTGGGAAATATGGTGATGATCAGATTCTAATTTCTTCTTTCCATTTCTCCATGTGTGCAGATTTTGAAGAACATTGTTGCAACACGTCAAGGCAAAACTCGTCCTTCGAGAACTCTTAGTACCAAAGAGGTGAATAGCCTGTTTTTGTATTATCTTCCAGTCAGTATGCCTCATTTTTGATCTTCCTAATTTACAGTAGGCTACACAATAGGGTTTACCTCCCCATCCATAAACTCTCCCTTCCTAGGAGACTCAGACATGTAAGGTGTGCAAGTTTGGTATATCCTCATTCACCAGTTTATCCTTGGTATTGATTCAGTTTGTGTTGATTGAAAAGAATTTAATCTGGACTTCTTATGCGTAGGGTTTGTGCAGGTGCTTTATCAAAGCATATCAGTGATAAGATTACATGTTTCTGTTGTCTAATGACAAAAACTTAAAAACTGGACTTCCCAAGACTATTTGCCGAAAAGAGACCAGTGTATTTGTGGCCGTTCATATATATATATATATATATATATACTCCCTCCGTCCCGCTCGAATTAGGATTCTTGGTCAAGCAATTTATACTTTGACCAATGATTTGAAGAAAAATAATGATACTAATAAAAATATAAAAATTGTTATTGTATCACGATTAATAATAAACTAAATAACTATTTTTAGATTTTCATTAAGATAATTAATTTTCTTCAAATTGTTGGTCAAATTACTTGACCAAGAATCCTAATTCGAGCATGACGGAGGGAGTGTGTATATATATATATATATATATATATTTATGTATAGGTTTCTGTATTTATTTATTCACCTTTTGCTTCTATGGGAACCATACTATCAATCACGGCCAGGAAAGATATATTTGTAGTGTTGTCCAGTGCATTTCTTAATAAATGGCAAAACTTGTTGGTAATGTAATACTAACAGCGCTTAAGAACCTTGGTGGACTGCTGTTAGCAAGACGATTGCTTGGAACTTGCCATAATGTGGTACAAATGGTTATTGAAGAATCATATAAATAGTGGTGTTAAGTGATTGGAGTCAGTTGGTCTAGTCCAGAATCTATCCTGTGTGAGTGTGGAGTTTTTGCTATGTGTCTATTTGGATGGAGCTTAGCGCAAGGATTTTCAAGAATCTAGTGCTTGCGAAATACTTATGTAGAATAGAGGTTTTTGCTTAGCTTCATTATGGGCTCATGCTATGGGAGGGTGGGGAATTTCTCTCTCCGATTTGAAGAGGGTTTGAAGTGCTTGTCTCACCTAAAATAGGGTTTTGTTTCTGCTACTTTGTAATTTTTATTTTTATTTTGATCGATGTACTGCTATGACTGCTGGTCTTTCAAACAAATAAAATGATTTTCTATCAAAAAATAAAAAATCGTTTTCTTTCTGACAAAAAATAGAAATGGTCTTAAGTAGCATTACGTATGCCATACGAAGGAGAAGCACTACTTCTACCACTTTGTAGCTTTATGTTGGAAATCCTATTACAGACAAGAGCGTGATACAAGTTGTTTAGTGCTTAGTTATACAAGGATTGAACTACACACTCCGAGCTCAAGCCCAGTGGATATGCAGGCCAACAACAACTTTGCGGTCTAAGGGAATTGGTAGATTTGTGTATTTGTTAAGTAGTTTGATAATAGTCCCAGTTATATTATGAGAGTAGTTGTAGCCCAAAATGAAGGTGTGATATCTCAAGTTCATTCGAAGTTGGTGATTTGAGATTAAGCCGACCACTCACTGCGAGGTCGATTTATCTCTTTCCTTTGCCTGTACCTTCTCGAGATTCTGTGTGTTTGTCATCATTGATCAGCTGTACTATGGTCTGTTTTGCTTCAGCAACGAATTCTGTAGTTTCTGTAGAATTTCATTGGTCAAAATGCTTCAATAGCATCATGTAGCTTTTTATGTGACAACTCAAACATGCACTGTTATGGTCGTAGTCACATTAGTCTGTCCTTACTAGAAACCGAGTTTGGATACGAACCAATGTAGAAGAAAAGCGAACAATACCATTTTTATTTCCATCGTTGTTTTACCGGTATGATGAACTGGAAATTTACTCTATTTACTGGGATCTTGAAGTGATTATCCTTTAATACAGTGCACTGTGGACACTTGTGAGTCTGCTGTTGTTGCTATTGTTCTTCACTGATGAATTAAGTTTCTGTTAGTATCTCTTTTCTGTTCACTATGATTTTTTCTCCACTTCCTTGCTTATGAGCCAAGAACAATAGACCAATCTCTTTCTTCATTAACCACGAGAAGATACATGAGATGGTGTTCTACCCGTCTCTTCAGCTTCCTTTATTTTGATTCAAGATAGTATTCTTGCAATGCTTGGCCTCTGCCCTAACGACAGGTGATTCAACCTAGTGATTATGATTTTGCAGCTAATAATATGGTTCAGTATGACATGTAAACTGTCGTATACAATTACAAGTCTTCACTTTCCTCGTGATCCTTGTACATCTTATGCTTATCTGTTTAATTCTATTCATTATGCTGTTGAATTCAATTTGTGCTTTCTTCTCATGCGAGGAATGGTTTTCTGATAAGGATTATGAATAGGTTGATATTTTATTGTGTACTCTGTATAACTAACTGTCTGTTGGACTCTTATTATTGAAAATAACATTTTGTCTTATTTTTTAATGCAGTTCCGACACTTGGCCAATGAAGTTGGAAACCTTGAGCGACCATTTCTTAGAGATTTTTTTCATCGTTGGGTGGGGTGTAGCGGTTGTCCTGTGCCAAAGTATGCATTTATTGAGTTATAATTAATACTTACGTGTTTGGCTCTTTTGCTGATATCATCTGATTATATTTCTTTTGCGTCTGTCCTTATTCATTTTGGGCGTACTAAGGATGGGGTTCTCTTACAACAAACGAAAAAATATAGTTGAGTTAGCAGTATTGCGTGAATGTACAACTGCTTCAGATTTAAAGGGAGCAGTTGCCAATGGTAATCCTGATTCTGTAAAACGAGAAGGTGATATTGGATGGCCAGGAATGATGAGTATTCGGGTTCATGAACTTGATGGCATGTATGACCATCCAGTTCTACCAATGGCTGGAGACACATGGCAGTTGCTTGAAATACAGTGCCACTCAAAACTTGCTGCTAAAAGGTTCCAAAAATCAAAAAAAGGTCCAAAACATGACGGTTCTGATGATAATGATGCTTTTACCGCTACGGATGTGCGCTCCAAGTATGCTATCATAATATAGTACTTTGATGTCATTGTGTGTGTGTGTGTAACTTGTTTTCTTTCTGCACCGAGTTTACTCAATTTTGTGAATTAATGTACCCAATTTGCAGCGCTGATTCCCCCCTACTGTGGCTCAGGGCCGATCCAGAAATGGAGTATCTTGCTGAAATTCAATTTAACCAGCCTGTACAGATGTGGGTAAGACTTAGTCTCAGGTTGTTTCTAGTTGAATCAACAGTAGTTGACCAGTTGTGTGGAGCTATATCAATTTGAATATCTGTCACTCTTGCATTATGAGTACTGCCTTGGTCCTTGAAAGGAGTCCTACTTGCGGTTTTAGTTTGTTTCAGAACAAGTTCCCTTTCAAATGGGCTGAGATATCCATCGTTCTTTCAGTTTTTCCTTTTCCCTTCCTTTGTTTTTTGAGAAATAAAGGATTTTTTTCTAGACAAGTAATAATGACACATAAAAAGTCACCAACGGTGCATACCCGTTTAAGTTCAGAGAAAGACATATAAACATTAAGAAAATTGCAGGCCAAGAACTGATATAACATAGAATACACAAATGATTGAACAGAAAAATAAGCACCCAATTCATCACTATCTAGGAATCGGCATGTGAGATTGTTGCATCGGATAAGTGCTTAATTATTAGTCCGAAACAGCTGAGTGGTGTGCATCAAAGAGGGAAGCCTATGTATTGGTAAAGTGGTTCCCTCCAAGCTTCTCCAATGCTCTCCTAGTACAGGCCCGAATGTCGCAATATGGAGCAGCTTCTTAACAAATTTCTGCCACGCTTCATCAAAAAAGAAAGAATAGGGGGAAATGGAGAAAGGAAAGAAGAAGATAGTGTTCTAGTGTATATTAAGCAAATGTGTAGAAATTAGAAAACATCAATAGCGATTTTTCACTTGTTTCTTTTTTCAGGGGCAGAGTGATTACTGTACATTTAGAAATCGAGGTGTATTGTTGAGCTTCTTCTGTAGAAGTCTTACAACCCTTGATGCAAGATAGTTCTTTCCTTTCCTGGCTTAAAACTTGAAAATAAATACGTGTTTCTTTTTTGTACATGGTTTCCTGATGCCAGAAAAGACAAATCAATCTTATGATGCCAGAAATGATGTTGAATCAATCTTAGTAGGCTGTGGATGTTAACTTTTAGAAATATTGCAATTGGTATATAATCTCGTACAGTTCTTCATTATTGTATATGATTGAGCTGCGTATCCATTAAGCACCTTATTTTCCTTTTATTTATTTATTTATTTATTTACCATAGTGAAATTATGTGGATGCTTAATCAGATAAACCAATTGGAGAAGGATAAAGATGTTGTTGCTCAGGCACGGGCTATTCCAGCATTAGAAAAGTTTCCACACCTTCCCTCTGTTATCAACGCTCTAAATAATCTTCTCTGTGATTCCCAGGTACCTCTTTTCTCCTGTACATTTACTTAAAGCCTTCCATTGTGTAAGCATGTGTTCGTGTTTATATGACAGTTTCATGCATACAGAGTTACAAGGTAAAACATATACATGCAGTTGGTGAAAATATGGTGGTGTTCCATTCAATAAGCTGATGCAGCAATGTTCACTTTATACATTCCACCATGCACTTGTAATAAACTGTTGCATGCACACATACTTATACTGTTAATTGGTTTTGATTCGGTTGTGCTTTATAAGATCTATTCTGATTTTCTTGTGTTGCCAAGGCATTCTGGCGCGTCCGGATTGAGGCGGCATTTGCTCTGGCTAACACTGCATCTGAGGTATGCTGGTCCTTTTACTTCTCCCCACTACATTTAGATATCCCGAGCCTTACTAATTGTGGGCCGCATCTGTGTATTTTCGTAAATGTTCGTGTTAGATCTTCCTTAATCTGGTAATTACTTCATCACATTGTTTATTGTAGATGTGATTTTCTGATCTGAAAAATTCTAATCAACAAGAAAGCTAAAGCTCCCACACAGTCCGAGCTGGCTAGGAATGTGAATATAAGATTTAAATTCAAGCTCATGAGCAGGCTTGTTTATGTAAACAAGATTGAGCTCTTCTAGTCCAAGCTTGGCTTGGATCTGATGGTTTAACTTGGCTCAAAAGTTTCTGAATGAATGTTTGTATATGTATGTATGTGTGTACATATGAGGATTTGCTTGCTTTTCAGTAAAGTTCAGTTGAAATTTTAGAAGACGATCAGTGAAAATATATTGAAGTGAGTCTTGCTATTCGATGTCTTTTCATGTCACCTTTTTCTTCTTAGCATGCTCACGTCAGGAGTCTTTTAGTATTGTAACAACCAATAAAAAGGCACGCCTAGTGGTATATTCTGTAAGAACGAAGTTTGATTCCCCTTTTTAGCAAATCAAGAAAGGCCTTCTTTGAGAAGAGCCTGTAGGCTTCAAATGGGATTGGGGAACGCCTATACATTTATAGAAGGAATTACATGAATTTGATTGTGATAGGGAAACTATGTGAATTTTTCAAGAAATGTTCTTATTTACAAGAAAATAAATTATAAAAGTCGCCAGCATGGATAAGCCGTTCTGGTTAAGCAATCTGATACTCCTTGCGTCCCATTTATATTGGCCACATTTGACCTATGATGGTCAACAAAAGTGAAATTCCAAGTAACTTCTTTGGGAAAATGGACATTCATTTTGGGATTTCTTTTGGATATGGACACTCATTATGAGACCATGGGAGTAGTATTAAGAATCTCTTCTACATGGTATGCTTAAAGCGTTTTATGTAACAGCAGTATTCAATTACAGCACAATGTGTCAATTTTCTTTTGAACACATAGCCAACAATCTGGGCAAGCTGATCCAGTTACTTGATTTGATTACCAATCCGTCCTGTAAACCAGCTCTGCTAAACTGAACTCAGCCTTTAGTCCAACTACTTAGGCAACCTGATCCCGCACATTAACATATGATGAGCCCTCTTCTGTACCATTCATTTGTTTCTCAACCCCGACAGATGCTAACATAAATAACCCAGGGTTACCCTTAGAAGGCACCTTCATAGTGAGTCATAGTCAGGAAAGATTCTTTCTTGGTGGATAAGCCTACCAACAAGCCAAAAGTAACAATTGCCTCGTTATCCTTAAAACCATTTTCAAGAGAGAACAGTCAGAAGAGCTGTATCTTGGTGGGTGTGGGTCATATAATACACATGTAACGAATCCTGAGGCTTGAAATGAAAAATAAAGATTAGTACATTTTGTATAAATTGTACTCCCTCTGTCCCTAAATGAGTGTCCAAATTTAACTTTTTGAACAATTTGGTAACAACGATTCATATATAATCTTGTAATCTCCATTCTAAACCTTTAGTTTTGCACGTATAAAGAAACCAGTGAATTTTTTTTCGAAAAAAAACGTTTAGGGAGAAAGTTATTCTAAAAAAAGACACTCATTTAGGGACAAAGATTTCTTGAAAATTGACACTCATTTAGGGACAGAGGGAGTAATATTTTATTCGTAATATTTTATACTCCTTCTGTCCCGGAAATTTAGTCACTCTTTTTTCGTTGTTATTACAAATGAACTTTGAGCAATAATTTAAGCTACTTTTAATTATCTTAGTGAAACTTTACAACTTATTGATACACCATTATAAATACTATCAATATTATTTTTTAGATTCTCATTAAGATTCTAAAAAATAATATTGATAGTATTTATAATGGTGTATCAATAACAAGTTGTAAAGTTTCACTAAGATAATTAAAATTAGCTTAAATTATTGCTCAAAGTTCATTGGTAATAACAACGAAAAAAGAGGGACTAACTTTCCGGGACAGAAGAAGTATAAAATATTACAATTTACATAATGTACTAATCTTTATATTTCATTTCAAGCCTCAGGAGTATAAAAGAGGGACTAACTTTCCGGGATAGAGGGAGTATAAAATAATTGCTCCCAAGTGAAAGTGCATTATTTTTTATGTTTATTATTTGTAGGTATTGTTTGAGAAAGTACATGTTCTCCATATTGATGTCTGATTATATTTTCGTTTCACCTTCCATTAGGAAAATGACTGGGCAGGTTTACAGCATCTAATCAAATTCTATAAAAGTAGAAGATTTGATACGAACATTGGACTCCCCAAGTATGTAACTTTTCATAATTTTTACTTCTCCATAAACTTTGTGATGCCTAGTTACAGTATCTTTTCAAGTGCCTTCCAATAGAATTTGTTATTTTCTTCTTCTGCAGGCCGAATGATTTTCACGATATCGCGGATTATTTTGTACTCGAGGTAATGCAATAAGGTAGGATGTGTATTATCAACTACTTCATGTGTTTCATGCTAATTCCTGGAAACTATATTTCGAGCATGTACTCATTAAGATGCTGTTATAAGTGTGCTGATGATTGGTTTGGACTTTAGCAGGCTTACTCTTTGTTCTCTATCTTCGGTTCCCCGATGATAGGTTCAACTAATCGTGTTCATATCATAGAGTTGGACAGTTTGGCCACACACATATAACTGCGGTTTTCCCATGGTTCTTTTTGCAGTAGCCCTGTATGCGCCTTTTAATGTGTCATTCACTTTACTCATCTGAGAGGGCGACAAATAAACACATTCTTAGGCTATGTATGTGCCTTTTAAGGTGGGTTGGGGTAGGTGTGGTGGGTGGGTGTGGGGTAGGAGAGTTGTTAAAAAATAATTTTAATATGAGGAAAAAAAATTCACTTGGGGTGGGGTGGAGATGAGGGTGGAGGTGGGGGGGGGGTATGGGAGGGGCCCGGGGTTCGGCGGGGTGGGGGAGTTGTTAAAAAATAATTTTAATATTACAAAAAAATTGACATGGTGGGTGGGGTATAGGGGTTGGGCGGAGGAGTTGTTAAAAATATTTTAATTTAGGAGTTGTTACAAAATAATTTTAATATGAGGAAAAAATTCACTCGGGGTGGGGTGGAGATGAGGGTGGAGGTGGGGGGGGGTATGGGAGGGGCCCGGAGTTGGGCGGGGTGGGGTAGTTGTTAAAAAATAATTTTAATATGACAAAAAAATTGACAGGGTGGGTGGGGTATAGGCGGAGGAGTTGTTAAAAATAATTTTAATTTGAGAAAAATAAATTTACATGGGGTGGTGAGTTGTTAAAAAATAGTTTTAATATGAGCAATTTTTTCTTTGACGGGGTGGGGGGAGGGGTGGTGGGGTGGTGGTTGAGGGGTGGGGGTGGAGGTGGAGGTGGAATGGGTAGCGTGGGGGTGTATGGGTTGTTGGGTGTGTGAGTGAGGGCGTTAGCATTTTCCGGAAAATGAAATACGGAAGAGAAATCCATAAGTCATTTTACTTAGAAAAGTTGGGAAAATATTTTTCGGAAAACATTTTCTCCATTTTCCGGTGCTTACCAAACACCGGAGAAAATGGGGAAAACATTTTCCGGAAAACATTTTCTCCATTTTCCGGTGCCGCTCCTTCGGTTTATTGGTCTGACATTTGAAGTATAAAATTAATTTTGCATACTTCCTAAGCATGTCATGTTGTTGACTTGACTCTTTGAAAGAGGTCGTTAACTTTCCCCATAAGTTTGGCGAATTCTGTAGCACATTGTGTATTCCAAAAGAGCAGGCGTTTGAGATCGCTCTTGTGTGTTGTTACGTTTCCAGGCCATTCCAAGTGCTATTGCTTTAGTCAGAACAACCTATAAGCAGAGCCCTCGAGAAGCCGTTGATTTCATTTTACAGCTACTGAAGGTACATGCTTTTATTAAGGTTTAGCATTTATACACCAATGTTATTTATGTGAAGGATTATAATAAGCAGCTTGCTTCAGTTTCCTTTTATTACAAATCATGAGCTTAAAGAACGGTTGCTGAGGTTTGAAGCTGAACAGAAATAATGAGTTCGTGTAAACTGAACCAAAACATTCTTGATTGGTCTGACATATGACGCTTGGAAGATAATCTCAGCATTTCCAGCAATTCGGTTCATGATTCCTTTTGCTGAAAATAATTCACCAACTTTTGCCTAAACAAAGGGGAAACTGGGAAGGAAATTAAGTTCTTGGTACAAATGTTTTCTGTAATATTCCATATGGGACAATTTTATGGGCGAAAGTCCGACTTTACTTGAACTGTGGAGATTGGTGAACAAGCTAATAGGAACCACCCAACCAGGAATCTCATATCTTATAAATTGGTTGGAACTGTTTGGTTACGCTATAAATATTGCAGTTGACCAACAATATACGTGAAAACAGAATACAAACATATGTCTAAACTAAATCGTGGCTCCACTCTTCAAGGTTTTTCCCATATCTACCATGAAAATAATCTTGATTGCATGAAGATTCTTAGAATCATCGCTACGATATCTAATCATTTGGAGAGAGAAAGAGTATGGGGTTAAAATATAAGATGAAAGGCAGATTGAGTGTGATTTTTCTAATGTATTATTAATATTTAAACTTGAAGGGATTAGATTCTAGGACAGATTTTGTGGTTGAGGTATGCGGAAGATATATTTATTCAATCTTATTTTGTGTGATCCTACAAATATGAATTATTGTAAGTTGTAACTTGCTTTTCAATCTTATAAAATCTCATCACAACTTAATTCAATGATATCCACTATTATTAAGAAACCTGTTATCATCTTTCTTTTTCTTTTTAGAGTCCTTTCCTTGGCTTCATATTCTTTTGCTTTCTCTCTCTTTGTAAGAAAATGGATCCTAAGTCTCTCTAAAGCCACCTTAAGGCCTTTACCAATATGTCGTTGCACATGTGCTCCTGGGTTGATGTTTGTAATTTATAGGATCATGACCTGTTCCAGTTGTGTTGCCACTGTACCTCAATCTTTCTGGGGGCGACTGTGCCTTAATGTTGAGACATTACCTAGCATGTCTGCTCAATTGCAGATCCTGCACTGTCGCTAAGCCTCTGGGATATACATAGCTTCCTAGTGTAGAAACTATTGTCATACTAGATCTAACCTTTTTTTGGTTCTTGTTCCTTCTCTCAGTTTTGTTCTCTTACTTGTACAGTATAATGATAACAATGGAAATCCATACTCCGATGTGTTTTGGCTTGCTGCATTAGTTCAAGCCATCGGTGCATTTGAATTCGGAACCCAGGTTTGTGCATGCGATTATTGTGCCCCCTTAGATTTGCTGCACTTTTTTTCTTTAAAAAAAATAAAATCCTTTCGACTCTATATTTGAGCTGCATGTGCTTTTATTCCTGTTCAATTGTGTATATATAGGGTCGTGCTCCTATGAGAACCTAAATATCGTGAGAATCGTGAGAACTTGGATACATTAGGTAAAAAACTAATGTATCCAATGGTTCACTTGGATACATATTGGATACATTACTTGACTTGGATACATCATTGGATACATTACTTGGATACATTAGGTAAAAACTAATGTATCCAATGTGCACTTGGATACATCATTGGATACATTAATTTCTCACGGTTCTCACGATATTTAGGTTCTCATTTGAGCACCTACCTATATATATATATATATATACTACCTCTGTCTCAGCTCAATGTGCACTTTTACTGTTCATGTGGTCAATTTATTCGAACTTTAACCGTAATTTTGTGAAAATCTAGCTATTATTATACAATTTTAAATGTTGTTATTGTTTTATTGTTAGGAATAGTATCAATAACATCTTTCAAAATTTCATAGAGATATATAGATTTTCATAAAATTAAAATCAAAGTTCAGTCAAGTTGACCAGAAAAGTCAAACAGTGCACATTGAGCTGGGACGGAGGTAATATATATATATATATATATATATATATATATTCTTATTTTGAGTTGGTTGGAGATGCTGTAGCTCCATTGGTAATAAGATTACGGATGCATTCTGATATGATCTTATGCATGACATCAATTGATTTGTTGCATAGGAGTGGAATGCTTTTTGTAATATATTGATCTTCGCATGCTTGTTTTATTGTTCCTATGTTTGGCTTGAAATAAATTTGATACTTTATTGAACTATTAATATGATTACACTTTAATCTATTATACATTTCTCAGATTTGATTGATTATCAAATTTGGGTAACTTAGTGATGGAATTTTATAAGTTATCCGCGCATAATTTTACGATATATTCTTATCTTTAAATTAGGTTTGACGAAATTGAAGTTAATGATTTTTTTTTAATTTAATTTATAATTATTACTGCCGCTGTTCCAAAATAAATTTCGTCTTATTAAAAATAGGGTATGAAGTTTGGCGATTTTCATATAGTACCCATTCTAATAGGCACAAGCATTGCAATGTCATAGGAGGTGCCACTCTACCCGCTGGGGCAATCAAGGAAATATTACTAAAAGCTTAAAAACATTGACTTGACAACTATGACATTTATTCAGGGACAGAGGGAGGACATCTTATTTGTTAGGACATCCTATTTGTTAAATAGAAAATAAACCAGTACCCATTTGGTAGGCATAAGATAGGAATGGTAATTTAATATCCATTACATGACATAAGCGCATGCCACACATGGGAATGTGAATATTTACTTCTCATCATTCCCGGATTTCAAATGCCAAGATATTGCATACCCATCCCATACACCCATTCGTGAAATGAGCCCTTAGTGGGTTCCTTTGGCTTCTGCAGTAGCATAATTTTAATAGGATCACTAAAACTTTTATAAGGCTAAACAGCAACTGGACCTTGGTTGTACCTCACATATGTTTTCAAGGGAAGTTTACGTGTATAGTTTAGTCTTTTCTTCTTGAAAGCATGCTTTGGTTTCTGATGGGTGAAAGCGTAAAGCCAATAATTTTTTTCAATCCAATAGGATAATGGGAGTAAGGCTGTTGATAACTGCATGTGTTTGATTTGGATTATCCTTCAAAAATGAACTTCATTGTGCAATGAAAGTTACCAGTGGCTAGTTCTTTCCTAGTTTAAACTGGAGAGGTTGAACAGATGTGTTTTCAGTACCTTCTGTTTCTTATAGATTTTAGAATAACTATGGGTCGTTGCATAAATGATCCTTTCTGAAGCAGTGGTTTTTGCTGTTAATCATGTGCCAGAGTGTTTTATTGTTATCATCTATTCTGAAGCGCATTGATCGGCTATTGCAATTTGACAGGTGCGATTATCTGATGCATTTAAATATGTAAAAGCTGGTTATATCACGTAACATTTGTAACCCTTTGCCATTAATTGAGATGTATCAGGCTGATGGCAAGTTACAATGGAATCCTGACTGTCAGCTGCATCCGAACATTGACTCAAATGGCAATAAATCTTTCAGAATTCGCTCCTCTTGTGAGTTGATTTCCTTCTTATCACGTTGATATTCACCCTCAAAGTGCAGCATTTTTATGTATCCCCCTTTCTTTGGTTGCAGGATCGCATTATTGAACTAATCAAACCATTTCATGCTGCCACAAGAAATTGGCAAGTTCGCATGGAAGCATCCCGAGCACTCCTTGATCTTGAGTTTCACAGCCAAGGAATTGATGCGGCGTTAATGTTGTTCATAAGATACTTGGAGGAGGAGCAATCCTTGAGAGGTTGTAGAAAGTGGATTACCAAGTTTTCTTAGATAGGTTTATTTTCCTAAATTGTATTGAACTTTCAGACAGTGTTCTGCTTGTGGTATTCTGTGTTTACATGTGGCAATCATTTCCTGCAGGGCAAGTGAAACTTGGAATTCGTGCTATGAGGTTATGTCAGCTAAGAGTTAGATCTGGCCCTGACCATGGTGTAGAGAGCAAAACTCTTGTGGCTTTGCTTCGTCTACTCGAAAGCTCTGTGGCATTTAACAATGTTATTCTTCGGCATTATCTGTTCTGCATCTTACAAGTCCTTGCTGGAAGGTGTTCATGCTATCCTTTGCATCTTCATTTTTGGTTGAAATGTGATACTCATTTTGTTGTTTCCTTACTACTGCCTCCGCCCCCCCCAAAAAATCTGTTCCATCTGACAAGTAAACCTTTTTATGGACCATGCTTTATTTGGTTGTACCTTGTTAAACTTACACCCCAATTATTGTTCATTTTATAATGGGACAGTTTTTTGGGGACCAACCAAAAAGGGAAGTAGGACAGTTAGATAGATATATTGCCTTGACTATTGAGAAGCACACACACACACACACACAAAAAAAAAAAAAAAAAAACTCTTGCATACCTCAGGATTTGGCCGAGAATTTTGTTTAGTAGCATCGCTTTGATTTAGCCTTAATCCAAGAATGACCTCTAAAATTGTGGGTGTCTTGGTTTGTAGAGACTGACTTTTAATTTCAATGCAGCTTATTTGATTTCCTTTAAATTCTTTTAATAGTACTCCGTAGTTTGAAAGTGCATATATGATTTTGGCTACGCTTATCGATGCTTTCCAAATGGATTTCATCTTGTATGGATTAGCTTGTCAATATTCACCCTATGCACTCAAGTATTTTGATGACTCCGATTATTACTACCTCTGTCCCAATGGTTTTGTTACTTAACTTGCCTTTTTTTAAAAAAATAAAAAATCTTACCTACTCCCTCCATCCCAAAATAATCTTCTCATTTGACTATTCAAACTTTTTAAGAATATGACCACTTGCTTCCCTTGCCATGTTGTGGTTATGCACAGTTAAGCCCAAATTGTAGAAATGGGAAGTACTTTTTGGGACGATGAAAAATGTCAAATGAGAATATCATTTTGAAACATAGGGAGTATTAGAAATATCTAATATGAAGCAATGGTGGGTGTCGTGTTAAATACAGGAATATGGCTGCCTTAAATTGGTGTTTTGTCTTTAAGCAGTTTTAGCTTAAAATTTGGTTGAAACCTCTTTCAATTGCAGGCCACCCACACTTTGTGGGGTACCCAGAGATGAAACTTTGAGAACGGGTCATGTGGAATCTTGTATTAAGAATCTGTTTGCTGATCTTGTTGAGCAATCTAAGCCTACTGAGCCTCCTACGGAAACTTTCAACCCTCCATATGATGTCTCATTCATTCAAGAAACAATTGTTGAACCTGTTGCAAATGGACACGAAAAAAGCCAGCCAGTGAATGACCTTTCAGAGGATTTGGCAATTTCACCAGTTCCCGGAGATGGAAAAACCATCTGTCATGAAGAAAGTCAACCAGTAGTCAACCCTGTTACCGATACATCAAACACTCGAGAAGCCCCTATTGGAGGAGATACTCTTTCCGGTGGTCAAGAACAAAGGAATCCAGTTCTTCCAGAAGTTCCTGCCGGTGAAGATACTGTTTCCATTAGTCATGAAGGAAATAAGTCCGTCACACCAGAAGTTCCCACTTTTTCCAGCAGCCATGAACGAAAGAAGCCAGTATTGCTTAAGATCAGGGTCAAGCGTTCTTCTGAATCTCAAGGTGGGACCAACGCTGCAGATCGTGGGGCCAGTAGTACTTCTGTTTCGGTGGAGGCACCAGCTCAAAGAAACTTGACTGAAACTGTCAGTATCAGCAATCAAAACCTGGAGGATGTTGTTAACTCAAGCCATGGCATAGGGTCTCACGTGACTGCCAGCATAGGGAGTGCTAGACTAGCAAGTGAACCTGATGAACAATGTACTGCAGAGTCGAGCAAAATTACACCACAATTGTCACCACCCGATGAACAGTTGAATGATGGTGCAGAAACAGGGAAGATCAAGTATGCAAGTCTTGAATCCCTAACAAGAAACGTTCCTGAAAATTCTTCTTCCTTGCCCATGGAGGAGAACCCATGTACGCGAAAGAAGAAAGAGAAGGAGAAAAAGAAAGACAAGGATAAGAAACGGAAAAGAGATGATCCAGAGTATTCGGTAAAAAAGAGGCTGAAGAAGGAAAAGAAGCGCAAGGAAAAAGAAATGGCAAAACTGATGAAAGGTAAGGAAGATGGACCGGATGCTAAAATGCCATTGATGAGAGAAGAAACCAAGGCACCACCTTCAGTAACGGAATCAGTGCCTCCCAAGGTGTTGTCAGCTGGTGGATCAAAAATAGTGATAAGGAAAGCGGCAGATAGTACAAATGTTAATGCTGCTGCTGGGACAACAGAAGAAGGGAGATCATCAAATAATAAACTGAAAATAAAAATAAAGAATAGAACACTCAACAAACCCTAGTTGTTTTTCATTTTTCATATTCAAGAATCAAAGTGAGTGATTGTTGTAAAAGTCGAATAGAAGAGGGGTAGAAATCTGAGAATTAGGCTCGAGTCATGTATGCAGAACAAGAACCATCTATTGAAGGTACCATTTCTCTTAAATTTACGGTTGCCTTCGTGAAGAGTGTGTCTGCATGGAGACTTGTACCATCATGCCACTTTAGTCCGTCATCGCCCTAATTTGCTCCTGACGACCAACCAAGAGCAAGTTTGAAAGCTTTTCGGACATTCATTCATGTTGGTTTTGAGGCGAAGGGAGTATTTTATTCATTTATTTATTTTTTAGCCCGAGATTCAAGTCTTAGGGGGTGTTTAACGTATTAAGCACGTGATGCTTGATGTTTAATACTCCCCTTGTCCCAGAAAGATAATCTCATTTTAACTTTTTATAGTCAACAAAAATAAACTTTGACCAAACATTGATGTCAATTTAATGACAAGATGAAATTATAAAAGTTATTATTAATAAATCACTTAATGATTTATCAATTACAAATTTTAGAATTTCACTAGATTGATTATATTATCATCAATGGTTGGTCAAAGTTCATTTTTATTGACCATAAAAAGTCAAAATGAGACTATCTTTCTGGGACAGAGGGAGTACATTGCAAAGGTAATTTGGAAGTAGAGTGCCTTTGATAACATTGAGCTCCAGATGCCGAAAGTTTCGTGAGCCGCTTAATGATTGAGAATCAAAATCGTTGCTTGGCCAATAAGAGGCTCACGGAACTTTCTGCATCTAGAGCTCAATGTTATCAAAGGCACCCTACTTTCAAATTACCTTTGCAATGTATCAAGCATCAAGTGCTTAATACGTCAAACAACCCCTTAGTCGAATTGAGTCTTCTATTCAGAATTAGTGAACATTTTTTCAGTCTTTTTCTCAATCTCATTATCCGAACTGATGCCGAAAGCTAAGCCTTCCATTCCCCCAGTACTGTAACTTCTTCTATTTCTACATCCACATAATCTTCGTACTAAAAAATCATTCGCTTCCCAAAGATTTCTCCTGTTCCGAGGTGACTATGGAATCTCTGTGCATGATGTTAGCCGACTGGTGCGACGATGAAGCTTATCCCACATCGTCCCACTGGTCGACCTTGACCCCCTCGCAAATGAAACGGGAAGGGAATGGAGACGTGGGTGGAGATAAGCGGACTCGAACAGCTGACATCCGTAGTAGTATCCATGCCCGGCCATGATGTGAGATGGGTGGGGCTCTAGCCTAGGGCCTCCAAAAATGGGGTTTTTTTTAAGGCCTTCAAAATTTTAGCCCTTTTATATAAAAGAGGCCTAATTTTATTCATTTATCACACTTATAATTAATTTAGGCCGACAACCAAATACCCAATATCATAGCCCACATCAAAATCACTTATTCACTTCACACGGCAAAACATAAAAAAAAGGAAGAAAAAAAAAGAAGGTATACGCAGAAGCAACCGCAAAAGGCAGACGGAAAAAAAAGAAGGAAAGAAAGACCGAGACCACGATGGACGGAGAAGAAATTTTTGCTTCCACAGTTAAGCGCCACCACCCCTACTGCAGACAGTGAAGTTGATTCAAGGTAGGGCTGGATTGGTAGGTATACCAATTATATTTTGCTTATACCAGTACCAACCGAGTTTAACTTGACACATAAAAATATGTACCAATACCAACTAACTAAGTCGGTATACCAACTTAGTTGGTACGGTTGATACTAGCTTATACCAAATGTGGAATATAATGCAAAAACGACTATAAAACAAAGATGAACGACGAGTATAAAACAGAAAAATATTGATTATTTAATTCTACATTGACATAAAGCTAGTCAACAAGGCAAGAGTCTCATGTTGATCCCAATTGATGCAGGACAACAATATGGTTATATCAAATATTATAATTATATTGGTATTTTATTATTAGTTAGGGTTTAATTAGTGTTTTTATTATTATTTTCGTCATTAATTTTAGTAGGTTAATTTTAGGGGATTTTAGGATAGATTTTGAGTCAAGTCCTATTAGGTTACTATATAGGTTAGGAGTAATTCTAGAAGGTTTTAGATTGTTTTTTAAGTTTCATGGGCACTATAAAATATGCCCAATGTTGTATTCCGAAAATTAAACTTTTATTCAATAAAATTTGAGAGTTTTCTCTTATTCACGAATATTGCTTCCGTTTTGCGTCACCAATTGATCATAACAAAGGAAAATGTTACTACCTCCGTCCCAAAATGAAAGGCAAAAATTTCAAACTTTACCTCTTAAGACAATATTTCACTTCATTACTTGGCCCAACAAAGGAAACTGTTACTACCTCCGTCTCAAAATCAAAAAGTAAAAGAAATTAGTTTCACTATCAGATTTTTGTTGATTAGAAAAGTGTTTGGAAGTGGAGAGCATTTGTGCAAAAAATATTACTCACTCTGTCCCAAAATGAATGTCCAAAGTAATTTGAAATTCGCTCTTTATCTATAGTACATTTGATTTATTTTTTTGAAATTCATTTTGAGACGGAGGTATTGAAATGAAATTTCTTTGGGACGGAGGGAGTAGTAACCATTAGTTTGGGACGGAGAGAGTATTTAAGTTGCTGCAAGCCTTCAACTACACAATTGCCACCATAAAAATTAAAAACAACTTAATGAAATGGGGCCCAGTATCCATGATAAATGTATTCTTAGTTCTTTTACTTGTTTCAACACTTGAAAACGGAATACGGCTCAATGAAATATGAATTACGTATTTGGGGTTAGATCAGATAAGATTTTAGTTATGTTTTTTTTTTTTTTTATATATATATATATATATATTTTCTATTAAATATATAATAAAAAATATTTTATAAAAATATACTCGGTACACGGTATACCAACCAAACTCATATTTGTGTATCGTGTACCAACCAAGAATGCATAATCGGTACGGTAGTACCGTACCAAACTTTCGGTATACCGAAGTTCGGTATACTCAACGCTTTGGTTCGGTAGGTACTCGGTTGGTTGGTTTAGTTTGGTACAAATGGGCAACCCTAATTCAAGGTATGTGGATTCTTATTTTTCTTTTTTATCATTAAAATCAAATCATTTTTTTTAAATAACCCCATTTGATCTTGAAATAAGTTTTTATATTTTAATTTCTGATTTATTGGAAAATTCTAAGAATTATTTGGCATTGTAAATTGGTGTAGTATGAGATTATTGTGAAAACCCTAATTGTATAATTTGAGAATTGATTTTTTTTAATGAAAATAAAAAAATTAAACTTTAAGATTTAGTTTTTGTTGATATATACTATACTTATTGGGATTGAATAATTAACTTGATAAAGTTGATTATTTAACTTTAATTCATGATTTTGCTTCTAAATATGCTAAGAGGAACGTATTTTTAGAATATAATGTAAGAATATATCATATTACTATTTAAAATTAAATATCCTTATAAACTAGTTTGATATTGATTGCTATTTTATTTTATTATTTGGTTAAAAAAGCCACATGCAAAAATTTAGCCTAGAGCCACAAATTTTACAGGATCGGCCCTGATAGTATCGAGTACGTACCTGCAACATTTATGTAAGGCAATGCATGCGTGTTGACTAGATCAAAAAGGCAATTCCATCCTGCCACAAACACAACTTGGCACGCCCAAATAATTAAATTTTCAAAAGGAGAGAGAGTTGAGCTAGCTGTTTGCTCTATCATTCTTTTCAGAATCGGTTATGATTTGTTTGGGCTTTAATATTTCTTTGAACACAGAGTCATTTGTATCTGCAATCTGCATCAAAGTCACTTGAAAAAACATTTAAATAAATTTATGTCAATAAAAGATTGCATTCTTTAAGTACTTCAAAAATATAATCCCACATGCACATTGGTAGTCAAGTCAACTTGATTGAGCTTTGGAAAAGAATTTATATTCTAATAAAATGTTAAAAATGTCATTGATAATAATCTTCCAAGTGTATAATAATAAGAAAAAAGCTTGTATGAGACGGTCTCACACGTGAGACGGATCTGATTGAGAGATTAAATGGTTTGTCCCCCTATGGGTGAGGCGGGGCAAGCCCATTTCCTCTCTTGTCAAGATCCGTCTCATATGTGAGTCCGTCTCACACAAGACTTCCTCTATCTAATAATAATGTTCAGATTTTTCGATAGGATGATAATCTTTTCATAATCTTTTAAGTAAAAGCCATTCCAAATTGACAAGAAGTCAAATTAAAACTGTTTTCGGAGATAGTGTTTTTTTTTTTTTTTTTTTTTTTTTTGTGTGTCCTGAAACAAAATATCTGTGTCTCAGGCAGGCGCGCACACCATGAAATTACGGGGGTATAGGTAGAACAAGACCCACTGTGATGTAAATTGTAGACTAGTAGTACTACTCCTAAGAACTACAAGTAGCAAATCTGGACAATATTTTGTTTGGTAAAAGTGTTTCCATTCCTTTCTAGCCATTTTCTTATCTCTATCATTTCTTACCTACTTCTTCGGTCCCATATTGATTTTTTCAAAATGATTTTCACATTTGACTATTTAATCTTTTTAAAGACATAAACACTTGCTTCACTAGGCATGTTTGTTTATGATCATTCAAGTCTAAATCGTAAAAATGAGAAGATTTTTTTTGAGACAATGAAAAATAACAAATGACAAAAATTATTACGAGACAGAGGGAGTATAATTCTTTGTCGTCTCTTAATAAATGCATTTTTTTTTATCATATTTAAAAGAAGTGCATCGTTCTTAAATACTCCCTCCGTTTCATGTGAATTGAGACAAAAAAAGAGCACAATAATTAAGAGAAAGTAGTGAATGTGTGGTAGAAAATGAGGAGAGAGAATGAGTGGGGTAAATAGTAGTGTTGGTTGGGTAAAATGAGTGGTGAAAAATGAAGAGAGAGAATTAGTGGAGTTAAATGGGTAGGGTTGAGTGAATATAAAATATTAAAAAGTTTGCCATTTTGGGCAGTCACAATTAAGGTGAAACGGACGAAAAAGAAAATAAGTTTCAATTCACATGAAACAGAGGGAGTAAGGTAGTAGCCAAATTTTCTTTATTAATTCAAGCTACAAAAAATAGTGAGGAATTTTGTTATCTAAAGAAATATAAATTTATGATATTTTTTTTTTTGAGGGATGTTAATACTGATTTAATGTTGTCTATGTTACTACCACTGACTCATAAAACTTGTTGTTTGAGGAATTATTTTTGTTCCAAAATATTTATTGTTTCACTTATAGGAATCTTTACCTTTACTTACCAAATAGTTTTTCCGTCCTATAACAACTTGCACTAATTTTTTTCTTCTAGATGGATCATTGGTAAGGTTAATTTATTTTTTAAAGTCTTAAATCCTAAATTCTATACCTAAAATTGGCTGAAGACTTGACAGCATTTGAAGATTGATTTATGAATTATTCAAACTATTTGATTATTAATCTGAATTCACTTCGAAAATTAGAATTATAACATTGAAGGGAGTATTTTTAAATTAAGAGTTTAAGGAAGGAATATATATGAAAAAAAAATATTAATTCAGAGACAAATAAGTCTCATTTTTTACATTTGAAAACTAATAAGACATCAAGTGGCGTTCAGATCTGAATAGGGAAAAAACAACTGGATTTTTATATGTCTGAACGAATCAAACTCCAGACGTAATTAAGAGCTGAAAACAAAAAACATATATACGAGCCTTAAATCTCATTTTCCCAAAATGTATAATGTTTATACTCCCTCTGTCCCGCTTTAAGGTTCTTACTTTCTTTTTTAGTTTGTCCCAATTTAAGGTTCGTACTTTGTTTTTTTATCTAAAATGGAAAGTGGGACCTACTTGTCATTCTCACAACAAAAACTCCCCGCCCACTTTCTCTCTCCCACTTTACTTTTCATACTCACAACATTTACTTTTTCTTAATCTCTGTGCAAAGTCAAACTAGGAACTTTAAATTGGGACGGAGGGAGTTTTATGTTTATTTACCATATCCCACTTGTCATACTCACTCACTTGAATTGTGGGACCCACTTTTAATACATCATACCAGTGGCGAAGCCAGGATTTTCCGAAAAGGGGGTCAAGGTTGCTTGGGGATAAGTATTATTGTTGAGGTTTACAAATTTAGTATACAAGGGGGTCGAATAGTGCAATTTTTTCTCAAATTTAAGGGAGGTCAAAATGAATAAATTCATCATTTATTTGTAGTAAATGTCATTTTCTAAAATTTTGAAGGTAGTAGAATTGACACATTTCAAAATTCAAGGGGGTCGACCCCCTTCCCTTTGCCCTAGCCTCGCCACTGCATCATACTCACAACCAATTTCCAACTCACAATACTTTTGAATATATTTACTCTCCTCTTAATTTTCGTATCGAAAAAAAATGGTGCAGGTTGTTATTAGATGGAGATATTATATCCTTATTTATGACGGTGGGATATTCACTATAGAACTTTTAATTACTTAGAAAATTAAATTATCTCAATGGTTAAAACAATCTTTCTTACATATAATAATTATATTTTTTAATACATGTAATAATTATATTTCTTAATATTTATAAGAATGTCTAAAAAAAAGTATTTTTGAGACTAAGTGAATAAGTTTTATCATACAAACAGAAAGGTATATTTTAGAAGGAGATTATATTATAGAGTGAAAAGACGACAAGGGATTGATTAAGGCAGTGGCGTATCCAGGATTTACAGTGAGGGGGGTCAAAAATTATATAGAAAATATATATAAAAAAAAATACACTAAAAAAATGACAATAAAAACACACATATATAAAGCCTTTTTTTCATACGAATTCAAAATTTGATGTTAGAATATTAGGCTCTTGGGTAGCGGGAAATTGAAGAGGTTAGACTCTTGAACTTGAGGCTCTCCACTACTTTGCGAATGTTTCAGTTTCTTGAAATAGTTTTCGAGCACTGTTAGAAAATGCGCAAAAAACATATTAACAATGTCACCGGCCATACAGAAACAAATCAACAAGGGCACATGCCATGAAACCACAACAACAAAGCCACTAAACCACAAGGCCACTGGCCATAAAACCACAACAAGGCCACTGGCCATAAACAACCACACGAGCAAAGACTATAAGGCCACTGGCCATAAAACCACAGCAACAAGGCACTAAACCACAAGGCCACTGGCCATAATACCACAACAACAAGGCCACTGGCCATAAAACCACAACAATAAGGCCACTGGCCATACACAAACACGTAACAAGATTATTGTTCAGTTTCTAACCTCCGGGACGGGAGCCTCATTCGCTTTGGAGTCCGAAGTAGCCGACCCACGTGTTCAAAGGAGGATCCATTTTTCTGTAGAAAATAAGCTAGAGTTAAAATCCCAAATTCGTTTTGATATCCTCTGTTAACCAATTATCAAAACGACAAAACATTCCAGATTTTGCCGTAGAAGAAAAACCCAATTCACAAATTCGTTTCTTGATTTCATATAGCTAAAATTGTAATGGGTTTCGTAAATTCAGCATCCAAAGAATAAATAGCACAGACTTCATTATATATACACGCTGGGTGTACAAAACATTCCAGAATCTACATTTTCACATTCAGAATTGAAAAACCCAATTCACGAATTTGATGTTTTTGCCGTAGAAGAAAACGAAAAAAAAGAAGCCGATTGAAAGAAAGGGCGAACTAGATTTTTTGGGAAATTTAGGGATTTGAGATTAGGGACGGTTCGGACGAAAGAGTAAAAAGGGCGACAAAGGGGAGAAAGATTACCTGCGGCAACCGGAGTCTATGGCTGAAGTTCGACCGATTTCTTCTTCTTCGGCGACGGCGTCTCTCTCAGTTCTTCGCAATCGCTCGTCGTCGACTCTAAACCCGCTTGCGGCAAACAAAACAAAAGTGATAAGTTTAGGTAAATTGTGTAAATGTCGAGTATTTATATGTAGGGATTTGAGAGGGGTCAATTGAAATTTTTCAGGGGGGTTAAAATTAAAATCTGAACATTCTTAAAGGGTCAAAATAGGTATAAACGGAAAAGTCAGGGGTCAATTAACCTCCCTCACATAAACGTATAAACGTGCGTCCGCCCCTGGATTAAGGCTTTTACTATGCGCATAGCATAGCATACTGTTAGTGGGAATTGAAGTAGATGGCAAATGGAAATTATGACAAAAGAAGGAAAAATGGATTTACCATATCAGGAGTTAGGTTAACTCACCTAACCCTAACCCTAACCCTAACCCTAACCTAGACTACGGTTTGGTTGGTTGGATACTATTACACTCTACAGTGTCCTCCCTTAACTCTAGCCTCCAGGACAGATATTATTTGTGATATTTTTATAGCATACTAAAGCTTGTTTTAAAACCTGTTGGGGTATTTTTGTAAATAACCAAACTTATTTAAAAATACACATGACATTTTTATATATATAAACAAAACTTATTAAACACGTTGCCACTTATTAACATTACTACCGACATTCTTTTACACACATGACATTCTTTGATGTACATAATAACACTCTTTAACATCACCATTGACACTCTTTAATATTACAACTGAAACTATTTACTACCACTTACACTTAGTAACATGCACTAACACTCCTGAATACATATACTAACACTCTTAAATTAACACAAACTAACACTTACTAAAAAGTGTTTTAAATGTCAATTTGAATGTTTATAAATGTCAGTTTTAATGTTTACAAGTTCCAATAAAATATTTGACATTTTATAACGATGATACCGGCATTTCAAACGATACGCGTGCATTTTGAAAAAAATAATGTTTTTCCTAAACACTAAAACACACACGTATTTTCTAAGAAACTTCTTTCTATGTTATGGAATTTTTGATTCTAGTATAGCAAGTGTTGGGAATATGCCTTTGAATCAATATGCGTATTGGTTAAGGATAGTTCCGCAACAAGTTCGGTAATTCCTGAGACTGAGAATTGTGAATTCCTTTTGGAAAAGGATTAAGAGTTTATTCAAGAATAAGGATTGTGGTGTCATTATGATTATGAGAATATAATTGCTTTCTCTATAAGAAAAAAGAAATCCTTTTGATACAAGGATTAATGTTTAATTAGGTTTCTTATTTGTACAAAGAATTGTTCAAAAATTAGGAAAGTTGTTTTCTAATAATAATAGAATTACTTTGTACACAAGAAATAAGATTCCTTCTCCTTTTAGGGTTTTAGTTATTTATGACTATAAATACAACCCTTTCGCTAGCATAATAATCAACTTGTAATTTTGTCAAATAGAACTAGAACTAGAGAGTAGTTCAAGAAGTTTGACAGAAGTTCCAAATATGTAATTCTAGATCTAGGTTTTGCACATTCAGGAATTATTGTGATCAATAATTCGTGCAACTAGATTAGTGAGATTTGTATATGTGATTGCCAAGTGATAGTAATATATTCTCCATCCGCCCGAAGACGTAGGAAAGTTGGTGAACCACGTAAATCTATATTCTTGTGATTGCTTTATTTTCTCATTATGTCTTGTTTATTGCTCTAACACCAAGAAACAGTACATACCATATTTGCTACTTCAATAGTACTCCGTCCAAGTTTCACCCGAAAAGACCGTTTCACTTTTTTTATTTTGGTCATTTTAATTAAATTTTGACCAATAATATATACAATATAATTATTTTAATAAATTTTTAAAATTATAATTGATTTCTCATTATCATAACAAACATTATCAGTGACAAACTTTAGAACATCAACACGACAATTTAATTTTTATATATATTTTGCCGAATCTCAAATAAGTTGATAATTAAAATCAAAGTAAGACTTAGTATTATCTCTTTGGGACAAATAAAAAATTTAATTTGGTAAACTATTTAACTGAACTTTGATAAAATTTCTAAAAATCTAATCTTCAATATTTTTTCTTAAAATAATAACACTTTTTTTTGACTGATTAAATTATATAAAAAAATTAGTTGGAAATTCAATCAAATTGAGTATCAAAAGTGAAATAAATATTACTTTTGGTGTCTATACTCATAAAATTTCTAAAAATCTGATCTTCAATTTTTTTTAAAATAATAACACATTTTTATTTTTTTGACTAATTAAATTATATAAAAAAATAGTTAACAATTAAATCAAATTGACTATCAAAAGTGGTGAATTCTATTTACAAGGCATCACTGCGTACAAGGCACGATAATGCCAAAAATACCCTTACCCGGATACGCGTGTTTCTTGTACACGCTCACGAAATAATGGTTTTATTTCGTATAGTTTTACACGAAATATTCAAAAGTAGAAGTTGTTAGTTTCGCATGATTTTACACGAAATATTGCGATGCGTTTCATCCAAGTTTACACGAAACATAACAGTGCATTTCCTAAATATTTACACGAAATAAAGTCATGATGTTCACCTAATTTGACACGAAATAAACAAGTCTGATGCATAATTCAAACATCCAAACATCCAAACAAACAATTGTCATACAAACTGGGTAATTCAAAAACCAATACATGATACACACATACTATGACCTATTTCTTGCAATTCTTGCTTCGTTCGCCGCATTTGAGAGTCGATTGAATGTGTCTATCCGAGCTCTGTAGGGCATGACCAGGTTACTTACGCTTGGATCACGTTCATTCTCCCAATATATCGCTGGTGATGGTATTGGGTAATCATTATCTGACATGTGCAGCTGCAAAAGTAATAAAATAGTTAAATATAACGAATTTAAATAAGATATTTAAATATAACGAATTTAAATAAGATAGTTAAATATAACGAATTAAAGTATCATACCAATATAAAATGGTTTCCCACATGTCCCAACACAAGTGTGTCTGTGGGTGGTCCTGTTCCTTGTGGTACAGTCACTGGAAGGCATGTGAAGCTACTGGTTTGCGTGTACGAGACGAACACCACATTATACCTCGTGGCAATGATGTGACCTATATCTGGGAGTATCATATAATTATATTCAGGAGCCGGGGAGGTATAACAAGCAATGCGATTGTAGAGCTCGTCTACAGTTTTCCAATGAATGGGACAATGAAAGGCATAAATGACAAAGTATACCCAGAAGTATGTAGATTAATGACTTTGAGTTGCCCATTTCCCTTTCCACGACCCCGACCCCATCCTCATCCTCGTCCTCAACCTCGACCTCTCCCACGACTTGAAGCAGCTAGCGGTGGAAGAGACGTAGGAGTAGTAGGGCTAGATGGTGTACTGTTTGGAGCTGATTTCCGATTGGGCGTGGACTTCAAACTCGATTGGGTTGATGCAATGAATGAAGATCTAGACATGCTGCTAGTGGATGGTGGTGTAGCGGGGACTCCAAAATATCTGTCAGTATGCTCCCAATCTGACAGTATTCTGGAACTGGTGGTCCGGGGTTTATTTGCCTCTGAAATATGATTTGGCTCAGAAGCATCTCTGGTTTGTGGATGTAGCCCTTCATTTATCGTTTGGAATAACTTTCTCTTCACTGGCTCAGGTGCGTTCTGTAGGTCATTCCACATAGCTTCAAAAGAATTTTTATTGATTGAAGGCTCAGTTGGACAGTAGTCTAGTTCAATGTCCAACTTCTTCCAAAAAGCATGAATCGAGGACAGCTCAATGCGGCGATACATCAGCAGATGCTCCATCTCCCTCCCAGCTCTATCACTACGTGCCCATCTAAGGGCTCTCGGCTGCCCCTCCTGCCATCGCGGGTTCAAAAGTCACCGGAAGTCAGGGAAGTACTCGTATATCCAGCCCTAAAATGTATGTAAATAAATTAGTGAATAATGTTACAACAATATACCTAGAATATGAGTGACGTCATGGAGTATTAAAGAAATATTAAATATTACCTCCAACAGAGTCGAACAACCACCCATCTGAGCGCATCCGGATCTGGACGCCTTCCCCAACTCGCGGTACAAGTAGGCTAAAGCAGCTGATCCCCAGGAGAGACGCCCCACTCTCGGCAGATCCATGCACAAGGAAAGATAGGTTGCAGGCATCTTATCCTGACTCTTGTCCACGAACAACGTGCAACCCAAGAGGAACAGGATATAAGTAGAATCCCGCTGGTCATCAGTCATGGCTGAATGGGCCTGAAAGGCTAGCTGGAGGTCATGTAATGTGTAGGCCATACCCCTCAGACAGCCGATGAGGTGTCTCTGGATCTCGCTCAGGTCAGGCTCTGGATCCGCTATCCTAACCGGAAAACCTATACAGCTGATACCTATAAATTGAAAATTAAAAAATAAATAAATTTGACAAAATTTATGAAATTGATAAAAGTAAATAACAACAATATACCTAGAATATGAGTGACGTCATGCATCGTGATCGTCATCTCCCCCCACGGCATGTGGAACGTGTTAGTCTCAGGATACCACCGTTCCACAAATGCCGTCAGCAGCGCCGAGCTAGTCCGGCGAATGGTGGTATCATGCAGGTGCTGGATACCCGATGCATCAACTGCAGTCAACCAAGCTCTATCATCCTCCGCCAGACTAACACGCGAGAACCTGATCCAAACAAAACATTATAAATAACACAATAAAAACAAATAATAAAACTATTTATAAACAAATTAAAAAAACTATTTATAAACAAATAGCTTACCTATCCAGATGCTGATGTCTGGTATGGAACTTCACCACTGAGTGACAAGTGGGGTCGCCCCAAATCTCTTGGGCTCGGTGGTGACCGAACCCGTACAACAGCTCACAAACCTCTGGACCACCACCCGGGTCGCTCTCAATCTCCCATGGTAAAAAACGCCTCCTCCCCCCCGCGGCCCGTGCCCCCCCTCTACCCACCTGCCGACCCTGCCTCCTGCGAGGCCTCAAAGCTGCATCCTCCTCCTCCTCCTCATCACCATCTTCAGATGCTCGTGCCTCCGCATCTCCCTCGGGTGCGTCTGATGCCGTCTCATCAGAATCAAAAGATGACGACTCCGCGTCTCCCTCGGGAACATAAGGGGCATCACCTGTACGCTCTTCCTGTCGTACATCCTCAATCTGTACATCCTCAGTCTCATCAAGCAAGACATTCTTGTCATGCTTCTTTTTGGTGCGTAAAGCTGCCTGCTCGGCCTTCCTCTTTCTATTGGACGCATTCGAACGTTCACGTCCCTACAAAAAATTTAAATAAGAGACAATAAATAAGCAACAATTCCACAAATAAACAGTGCTACAAACAATCTACAACAATAAATCATCAATCTACATTTTTTTTTCAGTTACAGATTACATTTCGTGTTGATATACACGAAACATTGACAACAATCTCGTGTAAAAATACACGAAATGGTAGTCAACATTTCGTGTAACTGTATACGAAATACACAAAATGGTTTAGAGTTCATTTCGTGTTGTTTTACACGCATTGTTATTGTGTGTTTCGTGTGAAATCACACGAAATGGTTCTCAACATTTTGTCTGAAATCACACAAATATTGAGAATCATTTCGTGTGATTTCACACGTAATGGTGAGAACCATTTCGTGTGTGTTCATACGAAACACACAATAACAATGCGTATAAAACAACACGAAACCAACAACGCATTTCCAGATTTTTGCAAACCACGAATTCGTACACAATTCAAAAAATAAACTCCAAATTAAGCAATAAAACACAATTACAACAATGTAGGATCAAATTTAAACAACAATTACGCATTATTAGGATCGAATTTAGGCATAAAAGTCTAGTTAGGATTTTAAATTGAAAGTTAGGGTTATAGGATTAGGAATTACCTGTGTACCGGCGGTAGAGGAAGCGGCGCCGGACTTGCCGCCGACGGTGGGTAACTTCTTCATTGTTGGCGGTTGTCGTCGAAGTGGCGGAGGAGGTGTCGGCGTCGTTTCGTGTGCTCGTGTGCGAGAGAGAGTGACTGTTAGAATGGAGGGAGGGAGGAGGATGGTTTTTTTAGGTATTTATATGAGGGTAATATGGTCAATTACTCATGCCTTGCATCCAATATGCCTTGTAAATATGTATACCCATCAAAAGTGGAATAAATATTACTCCCTTCGTCCCAATTTAAAGTTCCTAGTTTGACTTTGCACGAAGATTAAGAAAAAGTAAATGTTGTGAGTATGAAAAGTAAAGTGAGAGAGAGAAAGTGTGTAGGGAGTTTTTGTTGTGAGAATGACAAGTGGGTTCCACTTTCCATTTTAAGTAATAAAACAAAGTAAGAACCTTAAATTGAGACATACTAAAAAGGAAAGTAAAAACCTTAAAGCGGGACAGAGGGAGTACTTTTAGTGTCTATACTCAAAGTACTCTGCTTCCAATTTATGTCACTTGAGACCAAAAATTTTGGCACACAAATTAAGGAAAAGTAAGAGAGAGAAATAGTGGGAGGAGGTGTTTGTGAGTATGAAAAGTTAAATAAGAGAGAGTATGAGTGGGAGGAATGGTAAGTTGATTGGTGTTGTGAGTGTAAAAGTAAAGTATGAGAGAGAATGAGTGAGAGGAATAGTAAAGATTTTTTACTATTTTGGGCAGTCTCAAGTAATATGAAACGGACAAAAAGGGAAATAAGTCTCGAGTGACATGAAACACGGAGGGAGTATATAACTAGTGGTACTACTTTTGCCTCTCTCCTTGTTCGATTGAAATTATATTGAAAAATGGTGTTTTGGGAGAAAGAATAAAGTCTGCCATTTCATTCAGGAGTAGGAGCATGCATCACCACTCTTCAATTACATCATCAACAACAACTACTCCATTTAGTTTACAAATTTTCAGGTTAGTAATTATTAATTCTATTTTATTTCTAGATTGATCTGAGGTAAACATATGAGTGTGTCTGTGTGTATTGTTTTCTGCACATTGTTCTCTGTAAGTTTCATTTCCAATTTGTTGTCACAAATCCTGACATAATTCCTTAGTTATGACGGAATTTGGTCGTCTCAAAACCCAGTTTGCTGTCATACACCTCTATATAGTGACAGAAACATTTGATTTGTGACGAAATTGATCATCTTCTCAAAAACCTTTTTTCTTGTAGTGAATATATATACATTTATTCTATCAGTCACATAAGCATTCTTATAGTGTGTTAGTACTTATTTTTGACTGACTGGTTAACTTTGACCAATAATTTATATAAAGAAAAGAGACCTGACCAATAATTTATACTAGGGAGTATAAATGAGTGTGCTCAAGTTTGTTTGTTGTTCTCCTTTTTTTTTTTTTTTTTTTTTTTTTAACTTGTGTGCTCAAGTTTGAAACGAAGCAATCTGTTAGAAATTTTTGCTCACTCGGTCCCCGAAATTATTTTATACTTTTAGTTGTGTAAACTAAAAGAAGGTGCAAGCATATTTTGAAATATCAATAATCATAGTGTAACTTAAAGAAGGTACAAGTAAGTGAAATTTGATACATACAATGTAATGTTGACTTGTCAAATACGACATTTTTTTGTATTTCCACTAATAAGTTCTCTCTCCGTCTTCTCATTTTGGGGGAAGAGAGTAATTACATAGTTTCATTTAGATTTTTCATTTGTAAAGAAATACGAACGAGATGGAATAGACAACCAAAATATTTGTTTGATACCCTTTACCATTCCTGTTAATTAAAGGCAATTTCAGCGCAAATGATTTTTTTTTTCTTCACTATATCATAAAACAGAAAATTCGTTAAAAATAAAAAAAGAATGAAAAGAAACAAAGAAAAGAAAAAGAGGTGTCCTTTATCTAAGGATTGCAAGCTGTCCTTCACGGTAGCTGAATGCGACTGCAGCATGAAACTTTTGACTATTATAAATTTGTTTTGGTGTGATTTATGTTTTCATTAAATGTGTCTAGATTTTTTTTTAATTTTTTTTAAATTTTTTTTTTCCCTTCATTTAACAATAAGACAAACATGAAGAAGATCTTATGAATTTGTTTTCTTCTCATGCATTTAGTTTAGTGTGTACTACACAATGATTTTTCTCAACTAGTTTTGACAAAAACTTGTGTGAGAACACTCCAACCCGTCTCATGGGTGAGACGGATCTTTTTTTGACCCATTACCCAACCCACAACCCTGCTCCAGGACCCATGGGGGGACCCTGCCACGTGGCAGCCCCTCATTGGCCCAAAAAAAAAATTTTTTTTTTTTTTTTTTTTTTTTGCTTTTTTTTTGAAATTTTTATATTTTTATTTTTGGTTTTTTTTTCGGTTTGTGAAAAGTAATAGTTACCATCTCTTAAAGTAATAGTTACCATCTCTTAAAGTAATAGTGTTATTCCTATGTTTTCTTCGTTTGCCAAAAGTAATACTTATTATAACTAAAATGTAACAAACGTGTTATTTATATGTAATAGTATTTGTAAATAATTGTAATACATATGTATAGATATCTATTTGTTTTCAAACAATAAGTTACAATGGGGTCAAATTTATCATGATACATGTAAAAGTATTACATTATCTATAGAAATCTGTTACAATTTCGTCAATCAAAGTGTTACATTTATTTGTATAAACTTACTATTACATTCATATACATAAGTTATTACTTTTCAAATGGGTAAAAACGAGCTTTTGTTTTTTTAAAACAAGTATTACGTTTACTTATGAACAATGTTACTTTAAGAGATGGTAACTATTATTTTTTGCTAAACCACTGAAAAGCCGGAAAAAAATATAAAAACTCAAAAAAAACCAAAAAAAAAATAAAAAAAAAATAAAAAAAAAATCGGCCAATGGTGGGTTGCCACGTGGCGGGTTCGGCCCATGGGTCATGGGGCGACCCGTCTCATGCATGAGACGGATCCCCTTGTTCTCATGGGAGACCACCTCACTAGTTTTACTCCCGTGCGGTGCACGGCCTTATCTTGATTTCTATTTACATTTATTTTTATGATATTAAAAAGGCGTAAAATTGTCAATTTTCCATTAGAAAATTAAATATTACCACACACATGTTTAAAAGTAACTATAGAAAACATGATCAGACATATAAATTTAAAATATTATATACACGATTATCAAAAATAACAATAAAATAAATACTGATTGTTGTATAATACAGTAAAAAAAATGAATTCAATAAAACAATACATTAAACAAAAGTATAAAATATAATTAAAGGAAAGTGAAATTTCATTACTTCAACCATAATTTACATTCATGTTCTACAACACTTTGAAGAACATTTACACCATAATTAAGAGAAAGTAGTGAATGTGTGGTGGAAAATGAGTAGATAGAATGAGTGTGGTAAATAGTAGTGTTGGTTGAATAAAATGAATGGTGAAAAATGAAGAAAGAGAATTAGTGGGGTTAAGTGGGTGGGGTTGGGTGAATATAAAATATTAAAAAGTTTGCCATTTTGAGCAGTCTCAATTGAGGTGAAACGAACGAAAAGAGAAATAAGTCTCAGTTTACATGGAACGGAGGGAGTATAGAATTGCAGTCTTGTTTATATAAACTTACTCTAGAAAGATGCCACTGCCACATCATTAATTTTCTTTACCAAATTTAATTTTTGAACCAACCCCAAAGTTCTATTGGGAGTAATTTTATTGAATTAAAATAATAACTAATCTTTCTTTATCATAACCTAAATATTACAACCCATGTCTCTAAATGAGTATGCAAAATTCATTTTAAGGGACATCTGAAAATCTCAATTTTTTGTACAATTTGATGGCCAAGATTCATATATAATTTTATAATTCTCTTTGCGAACATTTAGTTTTGCAAGTAGAAAGAGACCGGTGAAAAATTTTGCGGGAAAAAACATTGAACAATTCTTATATGCGGCGGCAACTTTGTGCCGCACGCCGTGCGACGCCTGGGTCGGGATCTGCTGCTCCTCGCTCCAGCCAATTTTGTTATATTTTATCTATTGCAGCAAATTTGTGGTACATTTTGAAAAAAAAAAGTGTTACATTTGAAAAAAAAGTGTTACATTTGAAAAAAATAGTGTTACATTCATTTATAAAAAGTGTGACATTAGTTTAGTTGTCAATCTTTATGTTATCTTTAATGTATTGCACCAAAATTGTGGTACATTTTGAAAAAAAAAAGTATTACATTTGAAAAAGAAAAAGTGTTACATTTTGTTATAATAAGTGTTACTTTTGTTGGGAGGAAAAAAGTTAGGGTGGAAAAAAAAAAATCGGCAAAAAAAAAGAAAAAAGAAAAGAAAAGGGAAAAATCCCGTCGCACGCCGTGCGGCGGGTGTACGTGAGACCAGCTCAAAAACATTTAGAGATAAAGTTATGTTAGAAAAAGATAATCATTTTGGGACAAAGATTTCCTGAAAATGGACACTTATTTAGGGACAGAGGGAGTATCTTTTTAAAAATTAAGCATGATTCAAAAAAACATAATAATAATAATAATAATAATAATAATAATAATATCCACCTAAAAGTACTTCAAAATTTACGCAATCTCTTTTCAATTTATCTATACGCGTTTTATTAAACATATCCAAATTTCACCAAAAAAAATGGTAATCACCTAAAAACAATCCACAAATTACGCCTCCTATCTTTTCCATTTCTCCATACGTGTTTCATTGAAGATCATTGTATTTTTAAAATTTACCATGTAACTTAAACTAATTTATGTCAAATAGTACTATCTTTTTGAGACCCATATATTTAAAATTTTGTTGGCATACATCAATGCACTCATGATTATTTTTATTTTTTTTAAACATCAATGCAGTCATGCTTAGAAGGAAAAAGTGTACAGCTTCTTAAAACCAAATATGTACTCGTTTACACGTTACTTACATATTTACTCCGTCCAACTCAAATTATGGCAAATTTTCGTTTTGAATGTCACATTCGATTCGAGCAATCAAAAAATGAAAGTGTTTTATTTAATGGGGCCGACATTCACACTTACAACAACTTTACACTCATTATTTTCTACCCTAATTTTTCTCTCTTACTTGACTTTTCATACTTGCAACAACTATTCCACAAACACTTTTTCCTTAAACCCCGTGCCCAACCAAAAAAATATTAATTGTTTATATATATACATTTAGAAATAAAAGTAAACAATTATATATATATATATATATAATTGTGTTTTGGTAAATATTATTTAATATATTGACAATTTGTTATTAAAATTGGCTATAAATGAAAAACAGCTTCTTTAAAATAACATCAATTTAAGGTGAAGATTGTCTTTGACTTTTGCTAATTGATGTGGCGTAAAATCGTCTTTTGACTCGTGTAGATAAAGAATGTCATTGGCTAATGAACATAAAAATTGCCGTTGACTTTTGTTTCTTTTATGCTACCTCTACTAAGGTTCATAAATATTATTGCACACAAGATACTCTTGGGTACTCCCCTGTCTAAAAACAAACTTCTTATTTTGTTACTATAGGCATTTTGTTGGAAAGTCTTATTTTTTCAAAAAAGAAAAGATACCCTCCAATTTGTTTCTACTTTCAACTCACAACAATTATCTACTTAATATTTTTAAGGGATTTTTACCAATAAGTCCCTGGGGGAATGTGGTATTTACCAATAAAAACACAATATTTCAAATTCTACCTAGGTTCAAATCAATTTTACCAATAAATCCCTCGTACCTTTTAAATGGCAAAAATACCTCCAGCCTAAATTAAATCATCCAACACCTCTAACCTTTGACCATTTTGACTGCCACCTTTACATTTGACCACCGCCGCCGCCAGCCACCACCGTTGACAGCTGCCGGCCACCACAGCTGACAGCTGCCGGCCACCACCTCCGCCACCGACCGCCGACAACCACCATCGCCACCGGTGATCGCGCCGGACCTCCGACCCCACCCACTGCAGCCACCGCTGACCGCCGCCAGCCACCACCGCCGCCGGTGACAGATGCCGGGCACCACCTCCGCCACCGACCGCCGGCCAACACCACGCCGCCGGCTACCGCCGCCTCGCCGAACCTCCGACCCCACCCACTGCAGCCCCAAGTATTTTAAATAAAAATTATTTTCTCTTGGTAGAGTTTGAACCCAAGACCTCTTGGTCTTAGTTAAGACTCCTAACCACTATGCCAAGCTATTTCTTGTTCCATTAGTAGAATATTATATATTTAACACTACGACCTCACATTTTTTTTTTTTTTTGGTTAGGAGTATTATTTCTTCACAATTGGACAATTACTCATTTTTAATAAAAAAATAAGATAAATTTATTTCACAATTGTTTAAAGAGTACTCCCTCTGTCCCATTTTAAACTTCAAAAATTTCCCTTTTGATTGTCCCATTTTAAACTTCAAAATCCAAAAGAGAAAGGTTATTTATACTTTTTTATTTAGTGAGACCTACATGTAGGGATAGAAACGGGTCGGATACGGTCCGGATATCGCAAAAATTTCTTAGTTGTTACACTCAACTAATGTGTTAACAACTGAGAAATAAATTTACCAGTTCTTATATTAAACTCGTGTGTGAATAACTGAGAAATGAATATCTCATTTATTATTATATTAACAACAGAGAAAAATTGATAAATGAGAAATGAATGTATCAGTTCTTGTACTCAAATTCATATGTGAATAACTGAGAAATGAATGTCTCATTTATTATATAATTAAACCGATAAATTGAGTCATCAATTGGGAAAAATAAGAGGTGGTTTTATCAGTTTTTATTCAATTATGAATAACTGTTAAATGAATGTCTCAGTTATTATATTCAAATTAATGTGTGAACAACTGTGAAATGCATGTCTCAGTTATTATAATGATTGTGAAAAATTGAGAGATGAATTTATCAGTTTTTAAAAATGAAAAAATGACATAAATCAACAAAAATGGAATTTTTTTATTTATAAAATTTGAATTATGTGTTGAGTGTACTTGTTTGATTCGTATTGTCGACACGATTAAAACAATTGTTTCGGATCATTTTTTCAGTTTATGGATTTTGAGATATGTCATTTTAAAATTTTAGGTGGGAAAAAAAAAGAAAAAAAAAAGAGAGAGAAACAGGAAGTGGGGGGCTTCCTTCCAAAGAGAAAGGGAGAAACAGGAAGAGAGAAAGAAAGGGAGAAACAGACGTTGGGGCTGGGTGGGTAAGGGTATTCTAGTCCAAGAAAAGGACCAAGGACTTTTTGGTAGGTTTTTAAAATGTCTGTCCTTATTGGTAGTTTTTATTTGGCCTATGGACTTATTGGTCAAAGCCTCTATTTTTAACCCCACCTTCTCTCTTATTCTCACTCACACCCACTATTTTTACAATATCTTTTATTAATTTATGTTTCTAAAATAAAATGATAAGTTTGTTTTGGGACATAGATAGTATTGATTAAGAGTATATGTAATGGGAGCTTTTTATAAAATTTAGCAAAATTCATCGTCAGTATTCATGGGAGTCTGAGCAATAAAAGTAACATTAAAATCGGAAGTTACATTATTCTTTACAGTGTTCTAAAATACGTTCGCTTAGGCCGTGTAGGCGCTAGGCTTTTATGAAACACCTATACCCCGTTTAGGATATTATAGTTATGCCTGAGTTCTCGGTCCCGCCTAAATTTAGAACCTTGATATTTTTTAAGGCCTTAAACATTATTCGTTTTGTTCACTAATTTTTTGCTTATGTAGTAAATCAATCAATATTTTCTTTACCCGATTTTTTTATTTTTTTTGCCAAATTTTAAATTAATGGATATTTCATACACGAATTTTATGACAATTTGCTCACTGAATTTTTGGCTTAAACAATATTTATATATTTTGAGTAAACAGTACACATAAAGAATTTTTGTTAACTTAAAAGGTACTCCATCTGTAATTACATCCCCATTTCAAGCTTCAAAATAATTCTTTTGTTAACTTAATATACTCATCATCCAAATTAACTTAAGTAATCACAATATACTCTTTCAATTTCAAAATAGCTGCTCCTTCCGTTTCATTTTAATAGTCCAAAAATTATGAACATAAGAATTAAGAAAAAAATGGTTTTATTATTCTTTTGTTAGTTGCTCCCAACTCAATACTTGGTGGCCAAGTATTTTCCATCTGACAATTTGGGTCAAAAAGTCTTCATCAGTCTTCTCAAGCGAAAGCCCTATTCTTTCTACCCTATTCACACCATTCAAAGTTTCCTTGTTGACCGTGCACCGTTTCCTCCCTAAATCAGAATTGCTTCCTTCCGTGTGAAATATTAAAAAAAAAGAAAAAAAAAACTATTTTCTACTTATCCATAATTATTTTTTTAAATTATTTAAAAAAAATACACCCACATTCTTTGTCCCTTCCCCGTTCTTATCGCTGTCTCCACCGCCACCGCCACCATCAGCGCATGCTATTTCCACCGACCGTAGCAGCGACCTACACCACCATTCTCTCTGTAACAAAAGAAAAATTATAAAACTGAAATGCACCAAAAAATGATGAGAAAAGTTCACGAAACACAGACATAAAAGAAAATTCTAGAAAAGCCAGATATATTTTCAAGACAAACACATACAATAAAAATATATATAAAAAAAAACATCTTTTTCTGCCAGCCACACGCACAAAATCAACAAAAAAATTAGATCTATTTTTGTACAGACAGAGAGACGGAGAGGGGGGAAACGTATTTTCTTGATTTAACCATAAAAACTCAAATCTGAGCCCACAAACACACATTCAAGCAAATATGAACACAAAAACCCACATAGATCTAACCACTAAATGTTAGATCTAAGTCTAAAATCAAAGAATAGAGCAAACACAAAGGAAAAAGAAGAGATGGAGACAGATTAGAGAGAAGAGACGGAGAGAAAGAAGAGACGAAGATATAAGTGACGGATATATTAGTTATAGAGGAGATGCGGAAAACGAACCTCTAAGAGAAAGTAGGAGAGGAGCAGCAGCGATCGGGGTGGAGGCGGCCATGGTGGAGGCGGATGTCGGTGGCGGCGGAATGCAGTGGATGAGGAGGGCGGTGGTGGATATGTTGAGAGAGAAGCTCTCACTTCTCTCTAGAATTGTGTAGAGAGAGGCTGAGAAAACAAATGAGGAGGGAGGAAGGAAAAGTAGGGTATAGAGAGGAACCCAAAGGGTAAACATTGCCGAGAATACCCCTGAAATTTTTAGCGAAATACCTATACTACCCCTGCCAAATTTCACCAAAAAATTTGGCGGAAACACTGTAGCTTTTTTCATTTTGGACGCATTTTATTATATGTAGAGATTTTATTTTTGACTAATGCATGTGGCTAGCAAAAACAGAAAATCTAATGAAAAACGTGTTTTACACGCGCCTTAGTGTAAGGAGTGTCATTTTTGTAAATAAGCGGAACTTTTTTACAAGGAGCGGTAACATTGTTGTAAATAACTGAAATTTATAAAAACTCAGCAGACACTTTTCGAAACTAAAGGAGGCAGTTTTCAATACTACGTGAGGCAGTTTTTAACACTAGGGCGGACACATATATTGAAACTTTCAAAAACTCAACAGCCACTTGTTGGGAATGTAAGAAACATTTTTCAACACTACATGATGCACTTTTCAACACAAGCAAAGACAGTCTTAACACTACAACCGACAATCATAACACTACCTCTAAAAGTGTTTGTTTGAATATTTATAAGTGTAATATTACAACAGACACATTGTAATATTATAAATAATATCAAATTTAGATTCTCATTTAGATAATAAAAAATAACTTAAATTATTGCTCAATGTTCATTCACAGTAAGTAACATCAGAAAAAGAAGGATTAACTTGTAGAATTTTAAGAAAAAAAAAACTATAATCCCTTTATTGTATTTTTTTTTTAAAGAAACCAGGGCGGCACCTGAGGAGATTTTATTAATTATAAAATATAAGTACAAGAGGGGGACAACCACCCGACTCATTGCCGGATATGGAGCAGGACCTCGAAATCCAAAAAATAAACCAACACCTCAAAAGGTAAAACCATCTAAAAAATAAAAGCCTGAAAAAATTAAACCAAAGAACAATCCTAATAAATTCAAAGGAGCCCAATGATCCATCAAATATCCAAGTCCAAAGCCTGAATAAGTTGATGTTGATAACCAATGAGGCCCAATCCACCAAATATCCTAACTGAATCCAACCCAGAGGTGACCCATGCCAAGGCACCCCGCTCCAGAAAGAAAGATAGCGGACGTTCCATGCGCTGATGATCAGTCCGTGTGATACCCCATAGTCCGTGTCGGGAATCCGTGTGCTCTCCATACGTTCCTGTGTGGCCATGGAACACGCACCATCAGTACGTGTGAAAGGGGCGCATCCCACACGGGCACTGTGACCACCACACGGGCCCGTCTGCCTTCCCTGCAAACGAAACGAGTCCGTGTGCCTCCCCACACGGGCCCGTGTGCCTCTTTTGCAACCGAAACGAGTCCGTATGCCTTCCTTGCACTCAAGAAACTATTCCAAAGAACCAAACACCATAACCAAGCCGCAGCAAACACCAACAACATCAAATAATTATCGACGCTCAACATAGTATCCACTTTCATCAAAACGTAACGCGTCCAAGACACTCCGAGGAAGCTCCCTTGACGATCCAGATGTCCAAACCGTTTTATGAATATGAGCTTCAAAAGCCAATCTATCCACAACCCCATTTGCTTGACGAAGAACATGACGTAACTCATACCCTCCAATCAAACTTTCACATTCCCGCAATTCATACGTGTATTGCCACGGACACTTATTTCGCCATTTTAAAATATTCATAGCTACTAAGGAATCTGAGTTTACCTGAACAGAAAGTAAACCCCAAGAATTACATAAGCGCAGGCCATTACGTAAAGCAAAGATCTCCGCCTTCATGTTGGTTCCATCTCCGTAGTAGTGTGAAAAGGCACAAACAAAAGCCCCCATACCATCCCTTATAATACCACCACCCGTGCACTGGCCGTTTATCGCGGAACCATCCGTATTCAAAGTAAAAACATGAGAACGCGAAGGCTCCCATCTCAACAGCCTCTGCCGCCTAAACTTATGCTCTGCCACTTTGAGGCCTAAGCTCTCCAACAAGACACTGTCATTCCCACGAGGAGCCCCTTTCGGGACTAGGAATGAGCACATCTCAATAAGAGAATTTTTAACCCCATCCACAATTTTGGCACTATTCATAACAGTTCCTTCGAAAATCGATTTACACCTTGCTTTCCAAATCTCTCAAAAAGTAAAAAGCATAATACCCATACGAACTAAACCAACCTGTCGGCCCTTTGACTGTCCACCACACCAAACAGTCTACAAATGATGCAAATCAATATAATTATGAGTCAAAGGGAAAAGACTAACCTAATGCCTCCAAACAGACTGCGCAATCGCCGACTGTAGAAGTAAATGATTAAGAGTCTCCATATGACCACCTCCAGGACAACACACACATCGAGATGGAATATTGAAGCCCCGAGACTCCAGTTTTGCATCCACCGGAAGACCATTGTGCATAGCCCTCCACCAGAAAACACTAACCTTTGTAGGGATGTTGGGATGCCAAACCTTAGCACCCCATTCCACCAAAGGGATGTAGACCCGAATATAATCCCACCATGCAGCTGTCTCAAAAGTTCCCGTTTTTGAAAGAGTGAAGACCGGACGATCCTCACTATGCTCATCAATATGCACCCTACGAACATTGGCATGTAGATCCTGCGGGATAAACTAAAGCATGTTCTTCAAAACCTGAATACTATCTCTCACTGTCAAAAATTAATCTTCAAGAAGCGGGCCCCCAAGCCGAACACCACACCAATTATCAGTCCAAAATCTGATATCTCCTCTGCTAACAACCCAACGACTGCAATCATCCAACTGATGTAAATATGACGATGCAGCTTGCCACACATGCGAACTAGAGGCTGCAGGTTGACATTTATACTTGACACGGACCCATTGTGACCATAGGGAATTGCCTCTGGTGGCCACCCACGCCAACTTGGCTAACATAGCCTGATTCATATCCTCCACCCTCCGAATTCCCAAACCACCTTCTTGGATAGGTCTACAAACCACATCCCAAGAAACCCAATGAGCCCGTTTTTCACCTCTACTGCTCCATAAGAAGTTGGACATAATGCTTTCCAACTTACGAGTTACAACCTTAGGAACCCTGAGCACACCCAAAGAATAAATAGGAATGCTAGAAAGCACAGATTTGATGAGAGTTACCTTCCCACCAAATGACAGAAGCCGTGCTTTCCAACCATTCACCCTTTTCATCATCTTTGCTTCTAGCTCCGCAAAGTGTACCCTCTTGACTCTACCTTTGAACAACGGGATCCCCAGATATTTGAGCGGAAACTGCTGGTGCGTGCAACCCGACCATCTTCGAATATTTTCTATCTCGAAATGTCGCCTTTTAGCACCCACATAAAAACCGCTCTTCTCCAAATTAATCAATTGACACGAAGACCTCTCACACATACTCAGAACCTCATGAAGACCCTAAATGGATCTCTGACGCCCATTACAAAACAAAAGCATGTCATCCGCATAAAGCAAATGGGTCAATGGAAAATTCCCCCTACCATGTTCAAACGGCCTAAACACCTCCTCCTGAATAGCTCTGTACAGTGCCCGGGACAGTATTTCCTGAGCAATAATGAATAACAATGGAGAGAGCGAATCTCCCTGTTTCACCCCACGAGTTGAGGGAAAATAACCATGAGAAACACCCCCCATACGAACAGAATACCAATTACCCCGCACTAACCTCGAAATCAGGCTGCAGCAGTTGGCATCAAACCCAAACGTCTCCAAAGCTCTAAATAAGAAATCCCACTCTAGTCGATCATACGCCTTAGACATATCCAGCTTGAAGAGAACATTCCCACCCACAACCTTATGATCGATCCGATGCACCATCTCATGAGCCAAGGCAATATTTTCCTGAATACCACGACCCCTAATGAAACCCGTCTATTCTGGAGAAATTAACTTAGGCAACACACTAGCTAGTCGTAAAGTTAAAATTTTAGAGATCACCTTGTTCATAAAGGTGGACAGGCTAATAGGCCTCAAATCCTTAAACCCAGCCGGCTTATCAACCTTGGGTAAGAGCACCAACACATTAGACGACAAACCTTTGGGAAGTTCCTCACCTCTATAGAACGACTGAACCGCAGCAACATCAGTTTTAATAATTGACCAACATCCCCTAAACAATTGACCATTAAAACCGTCCGATCCCGGAGCACTTTCTGCATTCAGAGATTTAATAGACTCACAAACCTCTGTCTCATCAGGAACTACAGTAAGCATCGCATTATCTGCAGCTGTTACTCCTGCCACAATACCCTGAAATAACCTGTCATCAACCTCATGAGGACCAGAAGAAAAAATCTCCTCGAAATGTGCAGCTCCAAGCTCTCCCAATAAGTTCTCATTATCACACCAAGAACCATCCGGCAGCTGCAGCTTCAAGAAATTCTGCCTTCTCTGCTTTCTGATGGAAGCATGAAAAAAGGCCGAATTTATGTCTCCGTCTTGAACCCATAATTGCCGTGACTGCTGCTGTTTCATGTCCACCTCCCATCTGCGAACCTAAACCGGTTCCTCATTTTTCTGCCTCTGTTCTGCAGCAACTAAATCATCCCAATTTTGCTGCAGTGAGAAGTCTAAACGGGTAAGATCATCCTGCAACTGATCGATCTTACGGTAAATATTACCGAAAACCTCCCAATTTCACTTTTTGAGTTCTCCGCGCAACACATGAAGCTTCAGGTGCAGTCTGAACAACGGTGTTCCCCAGCAACCTATAGTCCACACCTCCCATACAAAGTCATCAAATCTTGGATGCTCCAACCACATTTTATAAAACTTAAAGGGGCACTTCGGTTTGGCGATAACAGCGATCTTAATCTGCAGCGGAGAGTGATCAGATACATCCCGCGGTAAATGAACAACAGTGATACTGCCGTGTTTAGCAGCGAAAGACCCGTTCACCAACACCCTATCCAATCTCTCCCAAATCCGACGAGTCCCAGGATGCCCATTACACCAGGTATAGATACTCCCTTCATAACCCGCATCCGAAACACCGGCAGTAACCATGAAATTGCTGAAGTCATCAATACTAGGAAAATCCCACCCATCCCAGTTTCTCCGCCGGCGCTGCAATGATGTTGAAATCACCACCAATCAACCACGGATCATCAGACTGCAAAGATAAATTAACGAGCCCTCCCCATAAAAATTGTCTCTCCAACCGATCACAACTGGTATAAACAAAAGAAAATACCCCATATTGTTCACCAAAAACCGTAACCCGGACAGAGATATGTTGCTTAGAGACTAGAGCAACATCCATATCAATACCATTTTTCTATAACACCCAAATATGCTTATTAACAGGATCTCCATGCATGAAATGAGAAAAACCAAGTTGTTTAGCGATATTCGGGAGCGTAATACCATAGATTTTAGGTTCCAGAATTGCTAAACACCAAGGTTTATGCTGCTGCACTAATAATTTCAACGCATCCATAGTCTTAAAATTACCGACGCCTCGAGCATTCCATATAATGAACGACATTAAAAACTATTAGAGATAGAGGTTACCCCAACAGTCTTGCTTCGGGTCTGCGGAGGCGAACCCAACTGCACCGGCTTACTGCCCCTGTTCCTCCTACGCCTTGACTTCTGCCCACTGGAAACCTCCTTGAAAAAGGAATCTTTGGACTCTTCCGTCTCCCCTGTAGTATTAGTTTCCAGCTCAGTGCCACCCTCCGATGATTCAGAAACACTGTCATCCTCTGTCCCAAGAATAGCTCCAACAACAACCCCATTCACCCCTGCTGCTGGTTGTGCTGCAGCAGCTGCTATCTCTGTGTTCAAAACACTCATACCCTGATTAAGATCCCCACCTGCAGCCGCAACAGCGGGATCTTGTGTCTCAGGTACATGCCCAGGCGATTCTTTGTTCGTAGAACCTTCCGTGCTAGAGCTCAAAACTGCCGCCTTGTTCACCACACATAAAGGAAGTTCCTCCTCATCCAAACCTTCAAGAGCAGCGAAAACATTAACACTAGACCCCTCTGGACGCTGAACAATCTGTGAATGCAGCGGTTTCTGCGACTGCTGCTGTTGCTGCTGTACCCTAGCAAGCTCCTCAATTTCTGCTTGATCCTGTGCTGGAGAAATATCCTCCAACTCAACCACCGACGGTGTTTTACCCCCAGATTTGGAGGGTACAAACTCCCCCTCCTCAACCTTATTCATCCACTGATCATGGTTTCCCAAAATCTTCACCGCCCCATATTCCAGTCGAGAAAAAACTGTCCCTTTAGCTTGTCCCTGACCACCTGAAGCAGAAATATTTTTCCCCTTTTCTGCTGCTGTGAACTTACGACCCACAACATGCCACTCAGTCTGGGGATTATTTTGATTGCCCTTCTTGATCTGTCTCTGTTCCGGAGCTTTGGGAGGTTGGTGCTGCTGCGGCAGTTGCTGCGGCTGTGGAATCTGAGACTGTTGTTGCTGCAGCCCAATACTCCTTCCCTGTCGCTTTGCACCTCGCCGACACGAGTACTCGTCATGTCCCAACATGCCACACTTAGTGCAGTAGAGAACATTACCCTCATAATCAATATCCTGCCAAAAACCATTCTCCCGCGTCGTACCCAAGTAAATACGTTCCGGTCTATGTTTAGATACATCCATTTCCACACAAAGACGTGCAAACCCATGATGCGTAAAACCAGCAGACTTATCATCAGCACGTAAGAAAGTACCTAGAGAATTACCAATATTTTCCATAAATGCATACCAATGTAACGGCAGGTTAGGCAGACGTACCCACACTGATATGCACGGATTATCATAAGCATAGTCAAAGTCAGGGGTCCAACGAAAACATCTAAACATTGAATTCATGATAACATTGGATTCCCTTGCTAAAGCCAAAGTAAGATCTTAGAACCAAACACCATAACCAAGCCGCAGCAAACACCAACAACATCAAATAATTATCGACGCTCAACATAGTTCCATATGATGAACGACATTAAAAACTATTAGAGATAGAGGTTACCCCAACAGTCTTGCTTCGGGTCTGCGGAGGCGAACCCAAATGCACCGACTTACTGCCCCTTTATTGTATGCAACAATACCGGAAAACAATCTATTGAATCAAAGAATGCTAGAAAATTGATTAAAATGAACAAATCATCGTTTGGGGAAAAATGAGTTAACACTTCTGGATAATTTTATTAATCAAATCATATGTAACCTACTCTCTTGTAGTAGTCCCAAAAGGAGTGGCTTAGTGGTAAAGGCAAGCCTCACACTCGGTGAGCGCTAGAGTTCGATTTCTCTCCTCACCTCCTTCTAGCGTGGACATCGTTAAAAAAAAAAAAAACACTCTCTTGTAGTAGTAGAGACTTTAAACTTTTAAAATTTCCCTTAGGTCCGTAAACTTTTGTAGATGGCCGGGTAACCCCATAATCTTCTCTTATTTTCAAAGAGTCCCCAAACATACGAAAATACCCTTACGCCCCTAAGCTTTTGTAGACAAATGACGGGTCAACTGGAAACGGTAAAAATAGGCCATGCCTTGGCACATGGTCATCACTACTCCCTCCGTCAGCTAAATACTTGTTGTTTTGGAATTGTGAACACATAATATAATACATGAAAAAGTGTACTTAATACATGTGAAAAAAACTTAATTACTTATAGAATAATTAAATTACTAAGGTAATTAAATCTATTAACAATGGCATAAATAACGGTATAATCGGTAAACAATGTAAAAGATTTTTAGGTAATAGTAAAACAACAAGTATTTAAAGATGAATGAGTTTATTTTATAATAATTCAAAGAGTATAGTCCATAAAAACCAGTAAAAACCTAATAGACCTTTAAAAATAGAGGGTGTCTCCTGTACAACCGTCGCACAGCGTGCGACGGTGCAAGGTCATCACTTTTTTTTTTCGATTTTTTTTGTCACCCAAAACTTTTTTTCCTCCCAACAAAAGTAACACTTATTATAACGAAATGTAACACTTTTTTCTTTCAAATGTAACATTTTTTTTTTAAAAAATGTACCACATATTTTCTACAATAGATTAAAGATAACATAAAAATTGACAACTAAACTAATGTCACACTTTTTATAAAGGAATGTAACACTCATTTTTTCAAATGTAACACTTTTTTTTTCAAAATTAACATAAGATTGACAAACTAAACTAATGTTACATTTTATAAAAAAATGAATGTAACATTTTTTTTCTCAATTGTAACAGTTTATATTCTTAAATGTAACATTATATCTGAAATGTAACAATTTTTTAAGGAGAAAGTAAAAATTGAAATGCAAACCCAATTTTTTTTTTTTTTTTTTTTTTTTTTGTAAAATTGCTGTTACATTTTACTGTAAAAAGTGTTACTTTTTGAATATAGAACTGTTACTTTTATTAGAACAGAGTGTTACATCTCAGCTGACAAAAACAACTCAAACTTTTTGTGTGTAAAAAAATATGTTTTTTTTAAAAAAAAATCAAACCATATCATGACCTATGTAGTTTTATTCGTCTTGTCGAGACGAACGGTATTTTTTTTTTATTTTTCCGACTTATAAATCTCAAGATATAGTATTTTGAAGTTAGTGGGGGTTTTTTTTTTTTAAAAGAACACGTGTCACAACGGGGAGGGGGAAGGAGCTGGAGCCGGGCGGGTTTATCATGGAGCTGGCGGGCCGACCTGTGGGCATACCCACCGCACGTGGTGCGGCCGCCGCATTTGAGACTTTGTCTTAAAAATATATCAAGTATTTAATCAGGGCCGCTCGTAGGAATTCGTGGGCCATGGCGAGGTTAGATGAAGGGCCCTAATAAATCGATCGTTGTTTTTCTTAAAAGAAAATTAAAATACTCTTTCTTTACTACTAAACAACATTTTTTGTACAAACTTTTATACTTTAAATTCATATTAAAATTAGTAGTAGTAAGACCAAAATTGAACATTAAATAAGTACTAATTAACTAAAATAAATGTCACAACTAGGTTGTAACTAAAATTACATTTTTTATAAGAGCCAAAGCAGTTAATACTGTAGTTCAGTAATATTACAAAAGAAAAAAGTATGTACAACAAAATCAAAAATAAGAAGAAAAATAAGCCTAAAAAAATTCAAAAGAAAATACTAAATAAAACTAATTAAGAACCCTATTTTTTAGAAGGATATATTATGTATAGTAAATAAGTTTAATAAAAAAATGGGGGCCCAAAAAATCAAATAAAATAATTATAAAATATAGATAAAATTTTGGGGGAAACTAGTTCCTCCATATGTTATATAAAGTCATGTTTTTAGAGGGTTTAAGGTTTAGGGTTTAATGTTTAGGGTTTTAGGTTTAGGGTTTAAAGGTTAAAAATAAGACATTTTATAACTTATGGAGGAACTAGTTTCCCCTAAAACCTACTCCAAAATATTACGAATGTGAAAAAAAGAAGTTCGATGGCCTATAAATGATAAGAATGAGAGGGAACATAATGGCCCCTAAAAATTATAGAAAAAAGAAGGGGCAACTCCCATTTAGTCCCTCATTAGAATCTAAACTACCACCTAGTCCAAGGTATTTTCAATATTACCACCTAGTCCAAGGGATATTAAAAGGGCATGAATGCCCTTACTAAATGGCTGGAAATTACATGATTACCCCTCCCTCCTCAACCTTTCACCTTCTCACCGGTCAATAACTTTGACCGACCGGCCACCACCACCTCCGGCACCTTTTTCCGACCACTTTTCCGGCAATATTTTCCGGCGACATTTTCCGGCGACCATTTCCGGCCACCGTCTCCGGGGACCTTTTCCGTCGGTCACCTCCCGCCACAAATTTCCGACCACCGTTTTCCGGCAGCCACCGTTTACCGACAGCCACCTCCGACGACCATTTTCCGGCGACCGCCTCCGGCGACAATTTTCCGGCGGCCACCTCCGGCCACGCTTTTCCGGCAATATTTTCCGCGACATTTTCCGTCGACCATTTTCGGCCACCGTCTCCGTCGACCATTTTCCGGCGGCCACCTCCTGCCACAATTTTCCGACCACCGTTTTCCGGCGGCCACCTCCGGCCACCGTTTCCCGACGGCCACCTCCGGCCACCATTTTACGGCTACCGTTTTCCGGCGACCAAACAACTGTGAACTAATTAGTAAGTTCACAGTTGTCAACAAAACTACTAAAAACACGATCGAATCCGGCGACCAAACAACTGTGAACTAATCAGTAAGTTCACAGTTGTAAGTTTACAATTGTAAGTTCGCAAATGTAAGTTCGCAATTGTAAGTTCGCAATTGTTTCAATAACAAGTTCGCACTTGTTCCAAAAACAAGTTCGTAATTGTAAGTTCACACTTGTTCCAAGAACAAGTTCGCACTTGTTCAAACAAGTTCACAGTTGTAAGTTCGCAAATGTAAATTCGCAATTGTAAGTTCACAATTGTAAGTTCGCAATTGTAAGTTCGCAATTGTAAGTTCGCAGTTGTAAGTTCGCAATTGTTCCAATAACAAGTTCGCACTTGTTCCAAAAACAAGTTCGCACTTGTTCCAAAAACAAGTTCGCAATTGTAAGTTCGCACTTGTTACAAGAACAAGTTCACACTTGTTCCAAGAACAAGTTCACAGATGTTCTAACAACAAGTTCACAGTTGTTCCCGGAACAAATTCCAAGAACAAGTTCCTCTTTTTTCAAAAACCAGTTCAATTTTCTTTCTTCACTACTCTTAAGGGTAGCTATTTTTCTTTCTTCACACAAAGTGTTAATCTTTGTAGCTTCTATTTTGGTTAGCAAAGCATTTATTTCAGTATCGATCATCTAACACAAACTAACAAAAATACAAGCAAGCTCCACCTCATTCAAATACGGCATTATTACAAGAACAACTCAAATATAGAAAGAAAAAAAACCAAATGTATTCGAGTATATAGTTCAAGTTAACCATTATAGAAACCCAAAAGCAGTTAATACACAAATTTGATAATCCCCAATAAAGGTCAAACAAAGTCAACACAAACACAAATTAACTCGAACCAAGCAGGCAAGTCAATGACAAGAATATCACAAAAAAGTCTTCACAGACAGAAATGCTCTGGATCTAGATCTGTAACTGACGGAGGTAGGGTCGCCGGATCTGGACAGATCTTACCGGATTGAGGTGCTCGGAGATGAAGAAGACAACCGGAGATTGGGACGGTAATGGTGATTTATCCATGAGGAAGTCTTGTGTGAGACGGTCCCACACATGAGACAGATCTAAACAAGTGAGGAAATGGGCTTGCCCCGCCCCACCCATAGGGGGCAAACCATTTAATCTCTCAAAGAGATCCGTCTCATACAAGTTTTTTGTCTTTATCCAAAGACCATGTGATTAACCAATGAGGCAACGACAATTTTTTTGTGATACGACATTCGTAATAATTAATACGTACTCCCTCTGTCCCTAAATGAGTGTCCATTTTCAAAAAAAATTTGTCCCAAAATGAATGTCTTTTTTTAACATAACTTTGTCCCTAATTTTTTTTTCATAAAAAAATTCACCGGTCTCTTTATGCGTGCAAAACTAAATGTTTGAAACATAGATAACAAGATTATATATGAATCTTTGCCACCAAATTGTACAAAGAGTTGAGATTTTCAGATGTCTCTTAAAATGAAATTTGGACACTCATTTAGAGACATAGGTAGTAATATAATCCGGAGATTGGGCCCCTACTAGACTTGGGCTCTGGCCGGGTGCCCTTTCTGACTTCACCGGCCGGCCCTGTATTTAATATTATTTCAAAAATAATAATAATGGAAAATACATCCTATATAACATAACATAGAAAATATTGTGCATCTGATCAATAAATATTAACTTGTCAAAATTAAATGAATGAGATTTAATTGCTTGTACCATGGTAAATTTGTATTGAGGTTATTTTTGAGTAGGTCTTATGAAAAACGTGTTTTACTCTAAAAATTTGTAAAACGTGTTTTTTCAAAGACGCTGGCGCTTGTTTTTAAAACAAGTGGTGCCATTTTTGTAAGTACCGATAAGCATCGTAAATGCCAGTGTGAATATTCTAAAGTGTCAGTTATTTGGCTGGCGTTTATAAAAATTGTCGCTGGCACTTTTCAAAACACGTTTTTTCCCAGATTGTCACATTTTTTTATTAAGAATGTGACACTTACTTTGGAAGAAACTAAAATGAAATTTTACTAGAGAGGGAAAGTGAATCAAGTTTTATTGCAGGAGGCTTATTGATGATTACTCCCTCCGTCTCGTTTTAAGAGTCAAAAAATGGGTGGGTTCAAGAATTAAGGAAAATGTGATGTGTTGTGAGTGTTGATAGTTGGGTTGGAGAGAGAAAGTGGGGTAGAGAAGAGTTAGTGGATAATTGTTGTGAGTGTGACAAGTACGACCCACTTTCCTTTAGGATTTTGACTCTTAAAATGGGACGCATTTTTAGGAAATTTTTTACTCTTAAAATGGGACGGAGGGAGTATGTGTTAATTAGGTGAAAGTTCAAGTCGGGAGAGGAGATCCCCTGTACCACTTTCTGTGTACCATTGTGTACCGCAAGTGATCCAGTGGTTATAAGTAATTAAGATATAAATGATTATATTGTCAAAAGTAATGCATAACCGTCAGATCACTTGTGATACACAAACAGTGGTACAAAGGATTTCATCTGTCAAGTCGGAGCCTAGGGTTTATATATGTAAGTTCCACCATACATGTCATTGTGTGAAAAGAAAAACAGGTTATCAAATATCTGATGATGCCCTTTCAAAACGGGAGACATAGTGACATACGTATATATATATATATATAAAAAAAAAAAAAAAAAAAAAAAACAAACAACCAACAACAAAGAAGCTCTTCAATCAATTCAGTCCACATTATAAACTTTTAATATTATGGTTAAAATTTTGGCCTGAGCTGAGACTTATTATTCCCCCTCCCACCCCAAAAAGAAGGTACTAAAAGTGGCATCCTAGGGTTTTTGTTTTCTTTATCCGTACAACTCTCTTTTGGAAGCATCTCTCTCCCTCTCTGACATCTTTTGATATGTGAGAAAATACCCATTCCCCCTCCCCTAAGGAGAGGGAATAAGTGGGGTTTTGGCATCTTCCTAGTTCTCCCTCCCTCTCTCTCTCTCTCTCTCTCTCTCCTCACTCTGTGTTTGTGTGTGAATTAAGGATTTTTTTTTTTTTTTTGCTCTTAGTTCTTTCTAATGTTTCTGCAAGAGAGTCAAAGATAATCACTGAGAGAAGTCCTCGCTGTCAGCCTCTACACGCTTCTTGTCTTTAGTGGTGAGATCTACAAAACCCAAAATCAGTGGGTTGAAGAAGAAAATCAAAGAGGGGAGGAGGGGGAGTTTCTCAAACATAAAAGAAAAAAGAAAAAGCAGCTCAAAGTCCCTCCTCCCTCTCATAGGGTTCTTGAATTGGTAGGGTTTTTTCTTGACTTATATGTGATCTACTGCAGTTTGATCTGTTTGAGTTGGTTCTCTCTCTCTCCCCCCCCCCTCTCTCTCTCTCACACACACACACACACTCACACACACACAAACATAAACTCATATACACAAATACACAAACTTAGAGAGAGGGAAAGGGAGAGAGGGAAAGAGAGAGAGTATGTCAGTGTATTTGATGTGGTTTGAATGGGGGCAAATCAGGGGCAGAGGTCTAAACCCTAATTGGACAACTTTTGTTTAATTTGATGATGGTTTCTGGTGGTGTGTTGTGGTGGGGGACCTTATCCCCTCTCTTTCTCTCTCTCTCTCTCTGTATGTGTTTGTAGGTATCCGTAGAAGCTATGGTAGCTGGTGCCAGTTAACTCTTAGGGCTTCACTAGTGCTTCTCATCATCCCTACTCCCTCTGTATCAAAATGATTGTCCAAAAAATTTTCAAATCTACTCTTGATTGAGAAATTTAGAAATTATTCAGACATTCATTTGGGAATGGATATAGTAATAACTAATTTAACCTAGCTAGCCATGATTTTTTTTCTTCATATAACCCTAAAGTGAAGCTAAAGCATGTTTGGATTGTTTTGACATGTACTACCTCCGTCCCAGCTCAATGTGCACACTTACCTTTTAAGTGGGTGTCGTTGATATGTGCACAATCCAAAAAAGGAAAGTTTTTTATTACTTTTATAATCTTCCACTCATCCTCTCTCTTCCTCCCAACCACTCATTATTCTTCACTTATTCTCTTTCTTCCTCCCAACCACTCATTATTCTCCACTCATTCTCTTTCTTCCTCCCAACCACTCATTATTCTCCACTCACAATACTTTTGAATATAAATACTCTCTCCTTAAATCTTGTGCCCAACAGTAAACGTGCGCATTGAGTTGGGACGGAGGTAGTATACACTTTGATTAACCTGAAATGGAACAACAGTTAGATATTGAAGGGTAGGGAAATTATATGTATATCAGTAGAATCCATCAGCTGCGACTCGCGAATTAATTTAATTTTTCCATGGGCGTTTTGAACAAAACCAGTGGATGATTTAGAAGAAAAACATGTCAACTATCCTGTCCTAAAAATCGCGATTAGAATTTTGAAATAGATAAATGGGCAGCCTCATAAAAAACATAGGGGAAACATCCAAAAATATTGGTTAAAAAAGAAGACATGCTCTGATCATAGTCTTTCTTTTTACAAGACATTAAAATGTCTGTTAGTACCTTAACGTCCAAAACCTTTTGGTGCCCTCGTGAATTCATCTTCTCTACAAAATTATTTCTTTGCTGGGATATTTTAAATAATTTCCTCCACGACATAATGAAAAAGATGGCGTTTAGCGTTCTTTTTAACATGAAAACATCATCAATAACACCTTGCATTGAAACACTCAAAAAGGGTATCAAGAAAGTCACAATTAACGTACACAATTATACTGTAACATTCTTGGAGACGATATTAACATACAGTTTACAGTCTAAATCGAACGAAAATACTTCCTATTTGAATAAAAGGGCCATGTCAAAGGCCATTATATATGACAGAGTGCTCACTGCTGTTGTGCTCTGAGTTAGCTGGATATTGACTCTAAAGTAAACCAATGTTGTTAACCAAACATATCCACTTCCATCCCTTTATGAAAATGTCTTTTTCTACAAGTCCGTCCCTACGCACTTCAGGAATGGCTGAATTATGTCACGACCTAGCTGCAGAAACTAAGATGATAAATATGATTATAATCATGACCATCACATTTCAATTCACGCGCTAGACTATACTTAGAAGATAGTGGGTACTTTAAGGCGTCATATATCTTTGTTGCTTATCTTTACTTGTTCATCATTTTGTTGTTGGCTAGAATTTCAAAGTGGCAGTCTTTTCTTGTGACTTACAAACATTCCTATTCAAGAATCAAACAATGTCGAAGCCTTTAGGAAAGTCCAAACAAAATACTGTTAATAATCTCTATTAGATTGCTGATTGCTCATCATTAATGTTCTAAGATTATCATATGGTAGGTTTGGGTTGTATGGTACTGTTTCTAAACCTGTACTAACATACAGCGTAGTTTGGTAATTCTTTGACTTGTATTTTATCAAGAATCCGTTCTTAGAACTTAGAAATTCAGCGCTAAAGGTTTTGAACCCTAACATGTTTAATTAGGATGGGGGGGGGGGGGTTGATCAGTTAGCGTTTACATCTGTCGAAAATTGCAGCAAGATATTTTAAACGTGAAAGATTATATTTCACTATTTGTCGTACTCCGTCCCAAAATTAGTGTCGTGCATATTTAGGTAAGCCATCATTATCAGCACTCATCTTTAGCCCTATACATAGCCAAAACTATCTTTTGGCCAGTATATATGTTAGGATCGGAAGGTAGTATATTTGTGATGGAGGAATTTAGATAAAGTGGGGCAGAAGGTAAGTTTCACTTAGGCGTGATCACGCCTAAGTCTAAAGAGTCTTCTTTAGAATATTTAGAGAAGTATAGATGAGAAGGCTATTTTATATTTCTTCAACTCATACTTTGCAACTTACATGACATCCTTATTTATACTTGACATAGGAAAATTCTAGAGAGACTTTACATGATCTCTATCTTATCTTAAAGAGATATATATACTACTTTATTCATGAACCACATTATTAATGTACTAGACTATTCAAATAACCAACTAAGACTTTTGATATTTCTTACATGCACATTAGTCAACAATATATAAAACCTTAATCAGCTGAATCAAAGTAACCATTTGAATCTTAAGTAACTTGATGGGAAGATGTATGCATGACCTAACAGTGAGAGACACCTCTTAACTCTTTTGATAGTTTGTGATCAAGGCATCTACATTCCAAGTTAATAGTACCTCCGTCCCAAAAAGAATGTCTATTTTTGTTCTTGATCAGGAACTAAAATAGACATTCATTTTGAGATAGAGGGAGTAATTAGGTTTCACATGACTAAGTCTCTAGCTCTATGATTAATGATATGAGAACAAGAATCAGATAAACTTGCAAACTTCACTGCCAATCTGTATGCTTTTATAGATAAAACCCCACCTGATTAAACTTTCGGCCAATCGGTATAATGTACTATCACTTTGTTTACACCAAATACAATGTACTTCATATTTACCACTTAATGCAACGTACTTTTCAATTATTTCAAATAATGCAATTTTCGTACTTTTTAATACATTTTAATGCATCGTACTTTCCAATTTTGTTATCAAATAATGCAACTCAGTTGCATTATTTGTAACATTTCTTAATAGTACATACCATTATGTTGTCACTAGATAGTACATTGCATTTAGTGCAACAGAGGGTATAGTACATTGCATTTGGTGCAACAGAGGGTATAGTCTAATCCTATGATATTTTGATCCTTGGACAACTTGATCATGATTAAAACAGTTTCTAATTGTTATACGTATTTGGTACTTTTGCCTATGTATAATCTGATTGAAAGAGCAGCTTTTCTGTGTTTATTTAGTGTGGATATATAAAGGTCACATGATTGATAGCATGAATATATAAGTTTTAAGATATAATTCAGTTCGAATCATGGGATGTTGAAGTGCGGATTGAATAAATGCCATCCGGTAGAAAACTAATGTATCCAATGGTGAAAGTTTCTTGAGCTCCAGATGCCGAAAGTTTCGTGAGCCTCTTAATGATTGAGAATCAAAATCTTTGCTTGACCAATAAGAGGCTCACGGAACTTTCGGCATCTAGAGCTCAATGTTATCAAAGGCACCCTACTTTCAAATTACATTTGCAATGTATCAAGCATCAAGTGCTTAATACGTCAAACAACCCCTTAGTCGAATTGAGTCTTCTATTCGGAATCAGTGAACATTTTTTCAGTCTTTTTCTCAATCTCATTATCCGAACTGATGCCGAAAGCTAAGCCCACCATTCCCCCAGTATTGTAACTTCTTCTATTTCTACATCCACAGAATCTTCGTACTAAAAAACGATTCGCTTCCCGAAGATTTCTCCTGTTCCAAGGTGACTATGGAATCTCTGTGCATAATGTTAGCCGACTGGTGCGACGATGAAGCTTATCCCCCATCGTCTCACTGGTTGACCTTGACCCCCTCGCAAATGAAATGGGGAGGGAATGGAGACGTGGGTGGAGATAAGCGGACTCGAACCGCTGACATCCGTAGTAGTATCCAGGCCTGGCCCTGATGTGGATGGGTGAGGCTCCAGCCTAGGGCCTCCAAAAATTGGGTTTTTTTTTAAGGCCTCCAAAATTTTAGCCCTTTTATATAAAAGAGGCCTAATTTTATTCATTTATCACACTTATAATTAATTTAGGCCCACAACCAAATACCCACTATAATAGCCCACATCAAAATCACTTATCCACTTCACATGGCAAAACATTAAAAAAAAAAAAAAAAAAAGGGAAAAAAAATGGTATACTCAGAAGCAACCGCAAAAGGCAGACGGAAAAAAAAAAGACTGAGACGACGATGGACGGAGAAGAAGAAGAAATTTTTGCTTCCACAGTTAAGCGCCACCACCCCTACTGCAGACAGTGAAGTTAATTCAAGGTAGGGCTGGATTGGTAGGTATACCAGTTATATTTTGCTTATACCAGTACCAACCAAAATTAACTTGACACATAAAAATATGTACCATTACCAACCAACTAAGTCGGTATACCAACTTAGTTGGTACGGTTGGTACTCGGTTGGTACGGTTGATACTAGCTTATACCAAATGTGGAATATAATGCAAAAACGACTATGAAACAAAGATGAACGACGAGTCTAAAACAGAAAAATATTGATTATTTAATTCTACATTGACATAAAGCTAGTCAACAAGGCAAGAGTCTCATGTTGACCCCAATTGATTATAACAAAGGAAAATGTTACTAGCTCCTTCCCAAAATGAAAAGCAAAAATTTTAAACTTTACCTTAAGACAGTATTTCACTTTATTACTTGGTCCAACAAAACAAAGGAAACTGTTACTACTTCCGTCCCAAAATCAAAAAGTAAAAGAAATTAGTTTCACTATCAGATTTTTGTTGATTAGGAAAGTGTCTGGAAGTGGAGAGCATTTGTGCAAAAAACATTACTCACTCTGTCCCAAAATGAATGTCCAAAGTAATTTGAAATTCGCTCTTTATCTATAGTACATTTGTTTTTTTTTTTTTAGAAATTCATTTTGAGACGGAGGTATTGAAATGAAATTTCTTTGGGACGGAGGGAGTAGTAACCATTAGTTTGGGACGGAGGGAGTATTTAAGTTGCTGCAAGCCTTCAACTACATAATTGCCACCATAAAAATTAAAAACAACTTAATGAAATGGGGCCTTAGTTTCCATGATAAATGTATTCTTAGTTCTTTTACTTGTTTCAACACTTGAAAACGGAATACGGCTCAATGAAATATGAATTACGTATGTGAGACTGCCCAAAATGGAAATGTTTCAACCCCACTCATTCTCTCTCTTCATTTTCCACCACTCAATTTATTCAACCAACACTACTATTTATCCCACTCATTCTCTCTCTTCATTTTCCACCACTCAATTTATCCAACTAACACCACTATTTACTCCACTCATTCTCTCTCTTCATTTTCTGCCACACATTTACTAATTTGTCTTAATTAGTGTGCAAACCCTTCTAGTCATACTTGTGCTGGGACGAAGGGAATATATAATAAAAACTATTTTATAAAAATATACTCGGTACACGGTAGGGGTGTAAATGGTTCGGTTTGGGGGAATTTACGGACCGACCACTAGTCATCGTTTTGGGATAATCCCAAACCGAACTGAACCATGAAAAAAAATTCAAACCGAACCAAACCAAACCAAACCGCTATGGTTCGGTTCGGTTTGGTTCAAACCGCGGTTCAATTGTGTGGTTCAACCTGCGGTCTAGACCGTGGTTTAGACCGCAAACCACGATTCAAACCGTAACTCATTATTTGTTTGAATTTTCCGTGATCACGGAGAAAGAGCGAAAGATGCATGTCTTTAAGGGGAAAGTCAGGAAGAGAGAGGACGAAGGAAGAAAAACACTTTACAATATCGATCTGGGAGAGAACTTGGTTTTTCATGTGTCAAAACAAATGTTTTTTTTTTTATTGGTACAACAATAAATACTAATAAATATACGAAAAAATTTAAATAAGATACAAAATGGGGAGGGGGGAGGTTAGGATAATTAGTTTATGTTATGTGGTTTGGTTTGGCAGTTCGGTTTGGTGGTTTCCAACCGCGGTTTGGGTGGTCAAACCACAAAACCAAACCGAATCAAGTGGTTTGTCAATAGTTGAGACCGAACCAAACCATTTGTGCATGAAAACCAAACCAAACCATATGGTTTGGTTCGGTCTCAAACCGCAGTTTGAACCAAACCACTTACACCCCTAGTACACGGTATACCAACCAAACTCATATTTGTGTACCGTGTACCAACCAAGAATGCATAATCGGCACGGTAGTACTGTACCAAACTTTCGGTATACCGAAGTTCGGTATACCAAACGCTTTGGTTCGGTAGGTACTCAGTTGGTTGATTTAGTTTGGTACAAATGGTCAGTCCCAATTCAAGGTATGTGGATTCTTATTTTTCTTTTTTATCATTAAAATCAAATCATTTTTTTTTAAATTACCCCCTTTAATCTTGAAATAAGTTTTTATATTTTAATTTATGATTTATTGGAAAATTCTAAGAATTATTTGGCATTGTAAATTGGTGTAGTATGAGATTATTGTGAAAACCCTAATTGTATAATTTGAGAATTGATATTTTTTTTAATGAAAATTAAAAAATTAAACTTTAAGATTTAGTTTTTGTTGATATATACTATACTTATTGGGATTGAATAATTAACTTGATAAAGTTGATTATTCAACTTTAATTCATGATTTTGCTTCTAAATATGTTAAGAGGAACGTATTTTTAGAATATAATGTAAGAATATATCATATTACTATTTAAAATTAAATATCCTTATAAGCTAGTTTGATATTGATTGCTATTTTATTTTATTATTTGGTTAAAAAAGCCACATGCAAAAATTTAGCCTAGAGCCACAAATTTTACAGGACCGGCCCTGATAGTATCGATTACGTACATGCAACATTTATGTAAGGCAATGCATGCGTGTTGACTAGATCAAAAAGGCAATTCCATCCTGCCACAAACACAACTTGGCACGCCCAAATAATTAAATTTTCAAAAGGAGAGAGAGTTGAGCTAGCTGTTTGATCTATCATTCTTTTCAGAATCGGTTATGATTTGTTTGGGCTTTAATATTTCTTTGAACACAGAGTCATTTATATCTGCAATCTGCATCAAAGTCACTTGAAAAAACATTTAAATAAATTTATGTCAATAAAAGATTGCATTCTTTAAGTACTTCAAAAATATAATCCCACATGCACATTGGTAGTCAAGTCAACTTGATTGAGCTTTGGAAAAGAATTTATATTCTAATAAAATGTTAAAAATGTCATTGATAATAATCTTGCAAGTGTATAATAATAAGACAAAAACTTGTATGAGACGGTCTCACACGTGAGACGGATCTCCTTGAGAGATTAAATGGTTTGTCCCCCTATGGGTGAGGCGGGGCAATCCCATTTCCTCTCTTGTCAAGATCCGTCTCATATGTGAGTCCGTCTCACATAAGACTTCCTCTATCTAATAATAATGTTCAGATTTTTGGATAGGATGATAATCTTTTCATAATCTTTTAAGTAAAAGCCATTCCAAATTGACAAGAAGTCAAATTAAAACTGTTTTCGGAGATAGTGTTTTTTTTTTTTTTTTTTTTTTTTGTCCTGAAACAAAATATCTGTGTCTCAGGCAGACGCGCGCACACCATGAAATTACGGGGGTATATAGGTAGAACAAGACTCACTGTGATGTAAATTGTAGACTAGTAGTACTACTCCTAAGAACTACAAGTAGTAAATCTGGACAATATTTTGTTTGGTAAAAGTGTTTCCATTCCATTTTATCCATTTTCTTATCTCTATCATTTCTTACCTACTCCTTCCGTTCCAAATTGATTTTTTCAAAATGATTTTCACATTTAACTATTTAATCTTTTTAAAGACATAAACACTTGCTTCACTAGGCATGTTTGTTTATGATCATTCAAGTCTAAATCGTAAAAATGAGAAGATTTTTTTGAGACAATGAAAAATAACAAATAACAAAAATTATTACGAGACAGAGGGTGTATAATTCTTTGTCGTCTCTTAATAAATGCATTTTTTATTATCATATTTAAAAGAAGTGCATCGTTCTTAAATAAGGTAGTAGCCAAATTTTCTTTATTAATTCAAACTACAAAAAAAGTGAGGAATTTTGTTATCTAAAGAAATATAAATTTATGATATTTTTTTTTTTTTTTTGGAGGGATGTTAATACTGATTTAATGTTGTCTATGTTACTACCCCTGACTCATAAAACTACTTGTTTGAGGAATTATTTCTGTTCCAAAATATTTATTGTTTCACTTATAGGAATCTTTACCTTTACTTACCAAATACTTTTTCCGTCCTGTAACAACTTGCACCAATTTTGTTCTTCTAGATGGCTCATTGGTAAGGTTAATTTATTTTTTAAAGTCTTAAATCCTAAATTCTATACCTAAAATTGGCTGAAGACTTGACAGCATTTGAAGATTGATTTCTGAATTATTCAAACTATTTGATTATTAATCTGAATTCACTTCGGAAATTAGAATTATAACATTGAAGGGAGTATTTTTAAATTACGAGTTTAAGGAAGGGATATATATATGAAAAAAATATTAATTCAGAGACAAATAAGTCTCATTTTTTGAAAACTAATAAGACATCAAGTGGCGTTCAGATCTGAATAGGGAAAAACAACTGGATTTTTATATGTCTGAACGAATCAAACTCCAGACGTAATTAAGAGCTGAAAACAAAAAACATATATACGAGCCTTAAATCTCATTTTCCCAAAATGTATAATGTTTATACTCCCTCTGTCCTGCTTTAAGGTTCTGAAAGAACCTGTTCTATTTATATACTTTAAACAGGTAGATGTTAGTTCACAAGAGGTCGACTATCTTTGCAGAGTAGGTCGACTATCTTGATGTGTAGTGTGTGTGTGTGTTGAGTTATGCAGCGGAATAATAATGAAATAAATGAGTAAATGATAAGTGATATGTGTGTGAAAAAGTGTGAGTAAATGAGACACAAACACAAAGATGTAACGTGGTTCAGAGTATAGCAACTCTCCTACATCCACGCTTCACTGTCCTCAACAGTGAAGAAGCAATCCACTATAATACTTCGTCAAGAAATTACAATCAATTGCAAGAAAATTCCCTCAGAATTTTCAGACCTAATTAGCCTCACTAATTAAGTTATGCACGTGTTGCAAAGTACAGAAAAAGAAAATAAAAGATTTCACAAGTGTGAGGGTTTGGTGATCTCTAAGATGGCTCTAAAGTAGCTATGTGAGATCTATATTTGCTTATCTATTTTAGCACAGATTTATAAATATCAAGTGTGCTTTTACAATTGAGTTTGCTTAGAAGCTTTAATCAACTTGTATAAAATATGGCCAAGACAGTGATAATTTCTTTAGAAGTGTTGAGCTCCTTTTATAGGCTTTTATGTTATATCCGTTTGAGTTCCAACGGTCTTCAACATCTTGGAAATGCATATGTCAGTCATTAATCTTTGACTGGCATAAAGTATGTGAACAGTGTTTGAGTCAGGTTTGACTTTGACTGGAAGATTAGTTTGGCAAGAGTGATTAGGTCTGCTATCTTGAAGGTTGGTTATCTCGATAGTGAAGATAGTGGACCTGTAATATTTGATGATTTCCAGTTAACTTCTTGATAATTCTTTTCAAGTTCATTAATTATTTGTCAAAACACTTAGTTAAGAAACTAGGGTTCTAACAATTTCCCCCTTTTTGGAAAATAATTAAGAATAAGATCTGTAAAGAGAACTTAAAACATAACACAATTAGATCACAATGAGAAATGCAAAGGTTTTAAGTTTTCATCCCAAAACATATAAAAACAAAATTTTAAAAATGACAAAAAGGTTTTGAGAAAAAAAGAAAAACTTAGTGAAATAAGGTTTCAATAATGTCATCACTATGATAGTCTGGTTTAGGTTGTGCTTCTCCAAGGTCTACTGCAGTTAGATGTCTTTCTCTTTCAAGATTCAGTAGTTGGAGTTGCTTCTTGTTGAACCTGAAGTAGTACAGTTTGTTGTTCCAAGTGAGACTCATCCTATCATCATACTGAATGCCATGGTTGATCAGTTGACTCTTCTTTAGCAGAGGCTCCTTCTTTCCCAGATTTCTTGAAACTGAGGGGGCAGGACCAATTAGAAGCTATCTTGTTGAAGATTGTCCTCTTGATGAAGGTTGATCTTGGGTAAAGATTTCTTGAGGTTGAGTGAACTCTCTGAAATTTCTTGGAAGGGTGGTGGCTTCAGTCTGGTCAACTATCCTGCCAGCAAGTGTTTCTTGGACCAACTTGGTCAAGTCATGTCTGAGTCCCTTCATTTGAGCTCTCACATAGTTCCCAACTGCATTGATGTCTTCATGAGTAGCAGCAGGAAATGTGGATGGATATGTAGGCACAATTGGATCAGGTTTGAGAGGGCAAGAGTATTGATGAAATGGCTCTTGAAGTGATGGTTCATTTGGGAAGATAGTAGAGCTGGGAAGGATTCCACCAAATAATCTCTTGATAGCACAGAAGCCAAACAACTTCTCACAGACTAGCTTCCAGTAAATCACTTTGATGAGGTCAATGCATTTGGTTAAAACAACTCCAGATTGCATATGGAGGCCTTCATTTAGCTTGGGAGACAACCATTGGGAGAAGAATTTTTCCCATTGAGCCATTTTGCCTTCAGTAAGGCTTGAGGGAACAAGAGGGGTCTCATGGATGTAAAATTGGTTCAAGGCTAGTCTGTATGTCTTCCATTCATTGTGCACAAAGAATATTCTCCCAGCAAGCTCTCTAGCAGTTATTTTCAGTTGGGCTTTTGAGTAGGTCCAATATTGACTGGAGATAGCTGAGCTAAGGATTTCTTGGGGAAACTCAAGATGGTCAAATGAAAGACCAAAAGGGAGAATGGATGGGATAGAGAAGTCCACTGGATGAGAAATGAACCAAGGGGGAGGTACATGGTACAGGTGAATCAAGTTGGTCGAAAAGAAGGGGTCAGATGAAGGATTATATGGACCAGGAGTGATGATTTCAAAAGAAGAATTTGTATGAAGGTATGGATCATCAATTCTGGAAAAGAGAGAGGAGGAGGAAGACAGACGAGTATAGGGAGCTTTGTCTAGACCAAGTTTCTTTCAAGTGACATCAAATCCAAATTTTTCTTCAAGTTCATAGAATTTGGCAATCTTACCCATATCAAATAGGGCAGAGTAGGCTTCTTTATCAAAAGGATTTTCCTCAACCAAGATTACTTTTCCCTTTCCAGATGAGACAGGAAGAGAGGGAGAAGGTTGAACAGTTCTCTTAATGGTTAATTGGGTGGAAGGAATAGATTTTGGGGAACTGGGAATAGATTGTGCAAGGTCAACTATCATGGCCACAGTTCTACCCAGGTCAGCTGTCTGTTCATGAACATCTTCAAGATTGACATTCCCCCTTTCTTTTTCAACTGAAGGCTCAGTTCTATCGAGAATATCATTCCCCCTATCAGTTTCAACAGATACCTCCTCAAATTGAGATAAGATACCAGGAGTTGGCATAAATGAGGAAGATAAAGGACCTGATGATATAGGAATTTGAGCTGGGGGAGAGGAGGCCTTTTTGCTTTGAGATTCAGTTAGAGTTTTAAGGGCTTCAACAGCTTCTTGAGCTCCTGAACTAAGGGTCTCAGTTGATGAACTATGATTAGTTGGGTCAAAATGAAATGGTTCAGGTGGTGAGATAGAAGGTGAAAAGGGTGGTGATTCTTCTTCAGGGATAATCACTTTTTTTTTCTTACTCAGAGGTCTGACTGAGACTAGGGGAACCTCATTTAAGTCAATGGGTTCATTGTCCTTTTGTAGTCTCTTGGATTTTCTGGAGGGTTGAGGTTTGGGTTTTTCTGGTCTGGGTGAGGGTGAGTGTTTAGGTTTGGCTTTGGACCTTTTGTACACAAAGGTAATTTTGGTGGAGGGAGAGGGAGTTTTGATGGTGCTGGGACCAGGAGTAGAGGGTGGAGGTGCTTCAAGAAGCAGTGAAATGATTTTGGCTAAAGGTTCATGCACAGTAAGGTCATCATCTAGGTCCACTATCTTGAGTCCTTTATCTTTCCTACCCTTTCCCTTAAATCCTTGGGCCATTTCAGCTAGGGTCTCTCTTTCAATATCACTGCCAGAGATTGATGAGATATGAGAGGGTGAATTTTCATATTGAAGGTCAGAATCTTGTTGATCTTCAATAGGTTATTGTACCCTACCCTGTTGTTTGTATGAGAAGGTATGAATGCTAAATACCTTATATCTGTGATGGGTGCTTGCCTATCATAGGGGGCAGGTACTCTAACTCTCATTGTTCTCCCAATTTGAAGCAAAATCCCACTCATGAACCTATATAATCCAGGATTTGTAGAGGATTTGGTTTTGATTTTAAGGGGATGATGGCCAGACCTAAGTCTAAAGTTAGACAACAACACAAAACTCCAATTTGTGGTTTGAACTGTATGCAACAGACACAACAATTGTTTCCACTCACTGGGGCTCATGACATGGTGAGAAGAGGTCTTTCCACACAAACCTTTCATAACTACATCAGCTAGAGTAGAAAATTGGGGAGATAGGAACTTTTTATAGACAGGTTTATCATTATGGTAATTAGGCCATCCTTCTATAGTAGCAGTTTGAGATGAGTAATTGATGTTGGAATCCCAAATGTTTGTAATCATGTTGGGTTCATTTACAGTGCCATAAGTGGCAGCAACATCACTAGGGGATATGGTGTAGAAGGTACCTTGGAGAGTAAACTGAATGTTGTATTGCTTTGTCCAAACTCTATTATCGTAGATGTGGGAGCAGAGCAGAGGAAGAATTGGATACTTGGTCTCCATGAATGTCTTCAGTTTTGCATTTGTGAGAAGCTCTCCAATCCATCCACACGCTGGATTAATGTAAAAGGATTTTTTAATGCGATAGCCATGGGCGGATGTGGAATTCATTTTTCTAGGGTTTGAGAAGAAGAAACAGAGGATATAACGGTTACTTTTTGTTTGAATGGAGAAGAAGGGTTTTAATAAGGATGATTGGTTTAAGTGAAACGGTGGCTTTTAAAGGGTTGGGGGACAACGTGTTGGTAGTGGTGCCCTAGGCACGTTTAATAAACGTTGTAATTGTTATCATTTATTTCATATCAATAAAGAGATGTTTTGATTATTATTGTTGTTCATGTTTACTTATAATAATACCCGTCCCTAGTACTTGTTAAGCACTAGTATAAAGGCTAAATGATCATGGGATGATCATGTTAGATTTATGGGTACTTGTTTGGAACAAGGTACTGGACTTGACCCGCTGCATGAGATTTATGTCATGGTCTATGTCATACATATATCTCATATTAGTTATGTCATTTGAATCCTTAGACATGAAGTTATTATAGTCTTCCACTTGATGAACATTGTGTTTGACATATTCAAACGCTACCTTAACACGGTAGTTATAAAGGGTATGATTGGCATAATCGGATTCCCGTTGGGAAGAATAATAGCTAAATGGATTTGTCCCTCCACGGAGAGATGTCAAGCTTGGGCCTCTCGTAGGAATGATGTTGATGAAATGTTCGGCCGGACTCAAATGGATTGATTGGATCAATAGCATTTGAATTATCAACATATTCGGAATCGAGAAAGTATTGAACAAAAAAGTTGACTGTTTGACCATGACTTGTGTTCAATGACATCGTGGACAAAGGGATTGTGACATATTCTAAAGGAATGCGAAATTGTATCTAGTTACACTATTTGGATAGGTATGACGGTTTGCTAGAACCTAATCATATCTTATGGGTTCATGTTTGAGCCCATTGCCAACTTAGTGTAATCCTAGAGGGTCACACACAAATAGAACGAACAAAAGGATCATAAAGACTAATTGGAATTATGGAAAAATGTCAGTTTTTGGCTCTGGCACGGTCGTGCGCCTTAAAATGGCACGGCCGTGCCATAAATCCAAACCCAGGTAAATCTGTCGACATGTTTGGCACGACCGTGCCAAGAAGTCAAGCACGACCGTGCCGAAATTGGTCGACCTGGGGAATTCACGCGGATCTGATGGCACGACCGTGCCAGATTATAGGGCACGACCGTGCCAGTCAAGTCGGCCAGAATTCCTTGTTGCCTAATTTGGTGACGGGATTTAGGATTCCTAAGTCCTTAAGGGTTAAGGATTGGGACCTATTTAAAGATCCTTTCAGCAGCCATTAGACATATATTTGTGAGTGCCTCCATAAGGTTTTGAGAGGTTATTTTTCTTGTTCTAAGATCCAAAAAGTGAAGAACAAGAATATTCATAATTCCATATAGTTCTTGCAATTGTGAAAGTGTGTTTCATAATTTGGTCTAGCAACCAAGATCAAGAAGTTACTTGATATTCGTTCGTGGTGTGGATACCGCTAGAGGGTGAAACTCATCATCTTCAAGGTTCGCGTTCTTGATCAAGTTTCAAAATCTCCACCAAGTTCAAAAGCTAGAAATTCATAGCCATCAAGGGTTAGTTATTCCTCTATTCATCTTTTTGTATTTGATTTAATCATATGAACGGATCCATGGCTTTGGGTTTCATTAAAATTTTAAATGCTTTATTCCGCTGCGCATGTGACAACGAAACCCAACAGTGGTATCAGAGCCCCGTTCATGTTGATTAATTCAATACTTGGATCATGTTGTGTGTATATAAATTGTTTATGTGCCAAGCATGATATGAATATTGGATTATATGATGTTTATGTGTTTTGTGATTTTATGTGGTTTATTGTTTTAGAAACTTTAATCGCACTATTCAATCGCAATAAAAATTATGGTGGATTTAAAATTGTTTGGATTATCAATTTTTGATTGGATCAAAGTTTTGATATTCTAGGGATTCAAGAATAAATTGTTTATTCAAGGTTTTGTTGATCATGGTGATTGGATCACCAAGAACACCAAATCCTTATGAATCGGGAAAAACAATTTTGAGACAAATTTTGAACTTTAAAATTTTGATTTTCAGAAGGGTCCGACCGGACCCATACCTTGACCCGGCCGGACCTAGGGTTTGGCGCGGGGTAGGGCTTTGGGTCTTGGTGTGGATCTTGGGTTTAAATTTCCTATTTGTTTTAGTCTTGTGAGTCTAAGATTGGTTCAAGGTTTGGATGGCTAATCTACGTTCATCGAGATTATGTTTCCCAAACTTGATCGCAATCGAAGTTTCAAAGATAAAACGAAGTTAGAATTATGAAGAGTTCATAATTGCTAAAATTAAGAAACAAAGTTCTTGATTCAAAGATTGGAGATCCATGTGGAATTGTGAATGCAATTGGCCTACGTTCATCGAGACCATCTATTGCTTAGTTTCGGCCACATGGACTACTTTCTTGGTTTCTTGAATTAGTGCGGAATTGTGGATGCCATATGGCTTAGTTTCGGTCGCACTTCTTGTTGTCTTGATTTGGAGATGATAACCAAAGTTCAAATAGTCTCATCCTCATAATTATAGAGAAACTAATGACACATAAATATTATGCTTAAATTAATGGAGATTAATTTAATGGCTAAACTTGATGTGTAACATGTTTATATTATGTGCTCATAAATATGTTATATGCTATATGTGATGAACCTTCAAAGAAAGTTTTAAGTCTTTTATTGCCATGCCATGATTAAAACACTTGTTAGTACATGAGTGATTTTAATGTAGATTCGCCCTAGCGAGGTGCATTAAATTTATTTATGTATGAGCAAGATAGATAATGTGGGCACGCCCTAGCGGGACACATTAACTACTGCGTTTTTAAAATGGTTAGACTTAATTGGGCGTCAAAACAGTTTTGGGCCTAGGCAAAGATGAGGTTTAACATGCTTTTTGAAATTGGATTTCTTAAAGAATCTCATAAAAGGAACTAAGAGTCATATGAGATATGATTGACAAGAGTTGTCTACCTAATTAGTTTAATTTTGTGTAATCCGCCTTAGCGGACTTGAAATTAAATTAAAGTTGGATCTTAACCCATTTAAATTATATTATACATTGGATGTATAAGAAGGTTATGTAATTTAGTGGGAGTATTTTTGGAAAAATACATTGTTTATTTCTTAATGAAAAATTGGTACTTATTAAATTTTGGAAATTTTGCATATTTGTAGATAATGACTAATAACACTCAATCAATGTCGTTGCGATCGATCCTTGAGAAGGATAAGCTCGAAGAGAATGGTACTAACTTTATGGATTGGATCCGTAGCATAAGAGTCGTTCTTAGGCAAGAAGATAAGTTGTACATTCTCGATGGGCCTCTCCCTGCTGAACCACCGCCTACTGCCCCTAGGGCAGAAAGAGACAATTACAAGAAACATCGTAATGATTCTAGAGGTGTAAGTTGTCTCATGCTTGCTGCTATGTGTTCAAAACTCCAACAAAGTTTGGAACATTTGGAAGCCTATGAATAGGCGTGGAGTTGAGAACCATGTTTCAAGAGCAAGCTAGGCAAGAGAGGTACAAGACCATTGTTGCATTCACACTTGTAAGATGAATGAAGGACAACAAGTGAGTCCTCACTTTCTTAAAATGAAAGGTTATGTAGAGCACCTTGAGAAACTTGGCTATCCAATCCCATTGGAGTTAGCCACGGATCTCATTCTTAATTCATTGCCTAAAAGTTATAATCAGTTTGTGATGAATTATAACATGCATGGAATGGATAAGAATCTCTCTGAGTTGCATGGGATGCTCAAAACTGCAGAGATGAAAATTGTGGAGAAAGGTTCTCCCGTGCTCTTGGTTCATGATGGGAAGAAGGCTGGTGCCAAAGGAAAGGGTAAGGCAAAAGTTGTCAAACCAAGATAAGCAAGGCAAAGGTTACCAAGGCTTCTGAGGCAAAACCTGATCACAAAGGATGCAATCTGTTTCCATTGTCAAGAAATTGGTCATTGGAAACGTAATTGCAAGGCTTTCTTGGAAGAGCAAAAGAAGAAGAAGGGCAGCAAAGCTGCGTCGACTTCAGGTATCTATATGATAGATATTCTCCTTTCTACCACTGATTCTTGGGTATTGGATACCGGATGTGGTTCTCACATTTGTCTAAATGTGCAGGGACTAAAGAATAGGAGAGTGCTTAAAGAAGGTGAAGTAGATCTACGTGTGGGGAATGGAGCAAGAGTTGCTGCATTAGCCGTAGGGACTTATGAAGTCACTTTACCTTCCGGATTAATTCTTGTTTTGAACAATTGTTATTATGTTCCGGATTTAAGCAGAAATATTATTTCAATTTTTGTGTTGGATAATGAGGTTTTAAGTTTCTTATTGAGAATAAGAATTTTCTATTTATTTAAATGATGTGCTTTATGGTATTGCTAATTCATTTAATGGCCTTTATATCTTGGATGTCAAGAATGAAAATAATGTCTATCATGTAAATAAGAAATCTAAACCTAATGATGTAAATCATACTTATTTATGGCATTGCCGTCTTGGTCATATTAATGAGAAGCGTATCTCAAAACTCGGGGACGGACTTTTGGGTTCATGTGACTTAGAGTCATATGACACTTGTGAGTCGTGTCTTCTTGAAAAATGACTAAGACACCTTTTACCAAGTTGGTGAAAGGGCAAGCGACTTATTGGGGTGATACATTCCGATGTATGCGGACCATTAAGTAGCAATGCCTAGGGGAGGATTTCAATACTTCATAACCTTCACTGATGATTATAGTAGATTTGGGTATGTTTACCTAATGAAACATAAAAGTGAAGCATTCGAGAT